>OY992879.1:87160058-87197213 GCA_963921405.1 Cepaea hortensis | reverse complement strand
CTTCTTCCTCCTCCTCCCTCCTCCCTCCTCCCCCTCCCAAAATACGTACGTCCAGGAAATGGTCTTCTACATAGACACTTCTCTCTGAGGTCCGCGATAACATATTAACCTGGTGGGATGGCAATCAATCATCCTACTACCTCCTCCCTCCTCCTCCCTTCTCCTCCTCCTCTCCTCTCCCCTCCTCCTCCTACCCTCTTCCTCTTCCCCTCATCCCTCTCCCACCTCTCCTCCTCCTCCTCCCTCCTCCTCCTCCTCCTCACCTCCTCCACTCCTCCTCACTCTTCTTCCTCCCCTCTACCTCCTCCCTCCTCCTCCTCTCCTTCCTCCCTCCTCCACCTCCCCTCCCTCCTCCCTCCTCACCTCCTCCCTCCTCCACCTCCTCCACATCCCTCCTCCTCCTCTCCCCTCCCCTCCTACCCCTCTCCCCTCCCCCTCCTCCCTCTACCTCCTCCTCTTCCATCCTCCTCCTCCCTTTCCTCCTCCTCCCTCTTCCTCTCCCTCTTCCTCCTCCTCCTACCACCTCACTTCTCCTCCTCTCTCCTCCTCCTTTTTCCTTTCTCCTACTCCTCCCTCTACCTCCTCCCTCCTCCTCCGTCCTCCACATCCCTCCTCTTCCCTCTTCCTCCTCCTCCCTCCTCCTCCATCCTCCTCCTCCCTCTTCCTCCTCCTTCTTCCATCCTCCTCCTCCCTCTTCCTCCTCCTTCTTCCTTCTCCTCCCTCCTCCCTTTCCTCCTCCTCCTCCTCCTCTACCTCCTCACTCCTCCTCCTCCTCCTCCTCCTCCTCCCTACTACCTCTTCCCTCCTCCTCCTTCTTCCTCTCCTCCCTCCTCCTCCCTTTTCCTCCCTCCTCCTCCTCCCTCTACCTCCTCACTCCTCCTCCTCCCTCCTCCTCCCTCTTCCTCCTCCTTCCTCCTCCTCCCTCTTCCCTCCTCCTCCCTCTACCTCCTCCTCGTCCCTCTTCCTCCTCCTTCTTCCATCCTCCTCCTCCCTCTTCCTCCTCCTTCTTCCTTCTCCTCCCTCCTCCTTCTTCCTTCTCCTCCCTCCTCCTCCCTTTTCCTCCCTCCTCCTCCTCCTCCCCCTCCTCCTCCCTCCTCCTCCTCCCTCCTCCTCCCTCTACCTCCTCCCTTCACATTCCTCCTCTCCCTCTTTCTCCTCCTCCCTCTCCTCCTCCTGCTCCCTCCTCCTCCCTCATCCTCCCTCCTTCTCCTCCCACCTCCTCCTCCCTCCTTCTCCCCCTCCTCCTCCTAATCCCTCCTCCTCCCTCCTATTCCTCCCTACTCCTCCTGTCTCCGCCCTCCTCCTCCCTCCTCCTCCTCCCCCTCCTCCTCCCTCCTCCTCCTCCCTCCTCCTCCCTCTACCTCCTCCTCCCTTCACATTCCTCCTCTCCCTCTTTCTCCTCCTCCCTCTCCTCCTCCTGCTCCCTCCTCCTCCCTCCTCCTCCCTCCTTCTCCTCCCTCCTCCTCCTCCCTCCTCCTCCCCCTCCTCCTCCTAATCCCTCCTCCTCCCTCATATTCCTCCCTACTCCTCCTGTCTCCGCCCTCCTCCTCCCTCCTCCACCTCCCTCTTCCTCCTCCCTCCTCCATTTACCCAAGACAGACAGACAGTCAGACAGAAAGTCGGGAACGGGATCTTATATGACTACTTATATGATTTAAATGAGATGCTCTCCACCATGGGCTGGGCTGGGTCAGACAGACAGACAGATAGATAGATAGACAGACAGACAGATAGTCGGTAACGGGAACGAGAACTTATATGACTACTTATATGAATTAAATGAGATGCTCCCCACCAGGGTCTGGGCGAAGCCGGGCAGGGTCAGCTAGTATCTTTATAAATTGGAACAGACACAAGAATAAGAATAATAACAGCCTGCATATCTCCTGTTCCAACATATGGATATGACACTTGGATGAAATGATATATGTCCTTAGGAGAACATTGCAATCAACCTCATGCTGATGTTTCTAGGCAATCGTTCAATTGTTTGCCATTGATTTCTGAACGAGAAGTTAACATTTCAGTCCAACACAATGCCGGCGTATGGTGTCAGGTCTTAGTCAGATATGACTGACCTACCGTATGACAGTAGACGGTACTACCTGCTTTATGTTAGCTACGAATATTTGGCGGCGCTTACCAAAACCGACACCCCACATTGTGCCAATGGCTTTTCGGCAGAGGGGCGAAATTAGGAGGGTACACGCCTTACCCTAGTGTGAGGAAATGCAAGCTAAAGACTAAATGTTGTGGCAGGGCAAACCAGGCCCTAAGCCTTGGTCGGCAACTGGTCTAGGATGCAAGCTCCGACAGGCGGGCAGTTAGAATATTGCTTTGCTGATCCGGTAGCTTCTGCAGCTTGTCTTATTCCTGACGTATTGATGATACCTTTCCTCTGGAGTAAACTAGGCAGGCCGAGAGAGGTATCATGCTGCATGGGCAAAATATGGTCTCTAAATTCAGCCCGGGTTTTGTTTTATGGAGAGGTATAACTCCATTTTACAAAATACCGTCTGTCAAGACGGCAAGGTGCAAGTCAAATGCCGGTGTAGGAATTGAACCGCCTAACTCATGGTCAGCTCACCGAAAGTTTAAAACCGAGCTCTCTTATCCTCAAACACTTGGAAGTCTGAAACTCGGAGTATAACAAATACGCTGAAAAGCACTATCCGCATCCGAATATACATGTTACAGAAGATGATTAAACATTCATTCGACGTAAAGGGGAGCAAAATGCTCTACCCAAATGATTATTGAAGAAGATGTATTTATCAAGACAAACAAAAGCGAGGATGATAAAAAAATTTGGATAAGGAATAAAAGACGTGAAAGTCTGGGAAATATAATTATGGAGGACAGTGTACCGGAGAGGTGGAGAAGAGGACGACGAGAACGTACGTGGATTCAAGACGTGATAGATAATTTATACGTGACGGCAACAGGGGCGGGACACCTGATTTATGACAAAAAGCAATTTCTAAAATCTGTAATGAGGGAGAAATTCTGCATAAGAAATGTCACTAACATTAACGAACGATCATTTTCTTTCAGTTCACAAATTGAAAACGCAGACACATCTTACAAGCACGGAACGAACTTTCACCTAGTAATTATATGTTCCGTATTATCTATGTTCAATTCTTGTAGCAGTGAGCTTGATGAGATAGATGTGGATCATAAACACAACATATTTTACAATGCTATAGTGTGATACAGTGATATAGTGTACTTGGGAGTTCTTTTAAAGAGTCTCAAAATCTTGTTGATTATACAGCCAGAGTATTTAAAGTTTATGGCATTTCTTCATTGTTAATTGTAGTTTTGGCCAACTATGCAGGCTCAGCATCCCATGCAGATGGCCGGCCGATGGATCGTGCCGATGTTATTAATACCCGTAGAGAGATATCTAGAGTAGAGGACTTTGACTTCAGTGAAACCACACTTTTGTCCAGAATGAGAGAGTGTGGAGTAAGAATGGGCACGGCCAGATACGATGCGCACATCGGAAGAATGAGGGGGCCACGTCAACCTACAAAAAACTGGCACTGTTAGCTGCTGGACGCTGATGCATATGTTATGAGGAGGTGGGGTGTGAGAACATATTGACTTGTACGGACTGCAAGGATGATACCCCAACAGATAACAAGACAACACGATAATTTCGGTCGTGAACATATTTTTTTTGTCAGTGCAGAAAAACCACAATAGCCAATGCCTGCTTCAAACCATTTATTTGAAGATGAAAGAGAAGTTCAACGTATCTGCTAAATGCAGATTTATCTATAAAAGTCAATACAACTAACGAAAATAACGTCAAAGACGCCATACCAAACAATGGTGACGCGGGCTAGTAACCAAATAACGAGTTCGTCTTAAAGGTAAAAGTCTGCATGTCCTTAGTAGGACGTTATTTCGTTAGCTTAGTTATCTTTTAGGGTATCACCCTTACACGCCAGACAAGTCCATAGGTGATCAGATTCACCCCCTCAAAATATGAATCAGTGTCCGGCGGCTAACAGAGCCATTTCTGTGTTGGTTGACGAGGCCTCTTGCTCTCCCGATGTGCCTCTCGTGGCTGGCTGTGTCATTTCTAACTTCCAGGTATCTCAATCTGGAAAATGTAGCGGATTCATTGGTGCCAAGGTCCTTCGCTCTCATCATCTCTTAATGACTTTAATAACATCTACCCGATCCATGGCGTGGCCTTCTGCAAGGGATGCGGAGCCAGCAAGTTCATCAGCTCGTTCTTTTCCCTCAACTCAAAAAAAAAAAAAACAACAACAACAACAACAACACACAGACAGGAATAAACTGTCTGTTGAGGAAACTGGAGCAGGGTACCATAGTGAAACGGGACACAGTACTTCAATTTTGTCACAGCGGAAGTTTGCACTGGGAGTGTGCAAGACGAGTCGATTGGCCGAGAGAATGGGTCGCCAATTGTAAACAAACGATCAGCTGTTAATGTGATGGAGTTTATATCAGCGAGAACCCAAGGAGTCTACGATTTTTGTTTATTCGTGATGACAATCAATTGTTCGTTACGTTTTATCACTATCTCATTGGGCAAGGCTACTTCAAGAGCAAACAGAACAGGAGCCATAACATACAGCTCACAATCAGGTGCCGTCTCCGCAAGGAAGGTTGCAAAATTCTAAATACTATATAGAGACAAAACGTTCTGACAGTCACCATAATAGCCAACTTTTCCGACAGTTGGGAATCTTCATCACCACGTCAAGAAAAAAGCAACCACGCATCAAAACACTAATTCTTCTTTGGAATCGAGCGTCGTGGTCACTTTGAAAACATAAACCAGGACGGACGAGTGTATTTTTGCACCAGAAGTTGGTCAATCATCGGAGTCAGCCCAAAATCCCATCAGTCCTTGTTTTGGCATCGAATTCTACTAGAAACAGCTAAGTGCTTTTTGAGATTTTGCCATCACACTGTTGTCCCTGACTGTTTTGTTGGGTTTTGCCATTTCATCTTCCAAAAATATGTTTTTTGTGCGTGATTCAGTTATTCGCATGGGGTCCAGTATTCGTGGTAATTGGGAAATTTGTGTGATGTTTCACGGCATTCGTGAGACAAAGCAAAAGTGATTCCCTGTGTTCATAGTATATTTTCTAGGAAGTAACCAACGAGTTGGCAGGGTTGTGCTTTAGGCATTTGTTGTCCCGGAGAAATACACTGTGTCGTGTTGTTTCTCGTCAGATCTATGTGTGTTATTGATTTTGGATAGTTTCTCTTATTTTCTTATATTTACATACGATATTTTGTTTCTTTGAATATATATGTGTTATTATTGTGACCTCTTGCGTGAAATCTTCTATATAAATGGTTTTCGTAGTTTTATGCGCACTGTTTTTGTGGTAGATATAGGCATTTGAATTTTAATGTTTTTTTTTTATTTCTCTGTAATCACCTGTCGACGTGTCAACAGCCTATGTGTCTAGCGTCTAATTGGCATAATTAATTGTTTATCATCCATTTGTGTGTATATATATTTATGTATGTCTAACACTCTTTCCCGGAACTTTATACAAATATTTTGTCATATTCTCATGTGGGTATAGGTAATATCCCCCTCACTTCTATGAAGACGTAGGTAGAGCGGAAGAATAGAACCGTATTTAGGATAGTGCCGCAGAAGCACAGGAGCACCACGAGTGATGGAGAACAGAGTGAGATTATCAATATTACTAATTTACTTATCGAGTGAGTGTTTAAGGACCCTGGGTATTCACATAAGACAAGGACTAGTGTCGTGTTATTTACAGTTGACCGACGGAAAGCAACATGTCCACAATTACAATAATGCCTACTTTAATGGAATATATTGATGCGGATGAACGACTAGGCCTTAGTGGGAGAGAGGAAGAGAAGTTAGTTGAAGCTAAGCGTTTACAGGAAGAAAAAGAGACACAAGTCACTTTAATGCAACTAGAACTTGAAAAGTTAAAACAAATGAATGCGGTGGAAATTGAAAAACAGAAGTATAAGTTTGAGATGGAGAAGGAGATTGCACTCAAGAAATTAGAGCTAGGGTCGAACAGACAGAATGGTGAAGGCAGAAGACAGTCTCACTCTTCAGAGCGACTAAAACTGCCATACTTTAAAGATAAAGAAAATATCCAAACGTATCTGGACAGATTCAAGGCTGCCGAGAAAGCGTTACGAATACCAGAAGATAAATATGCCATGCGAATAAGCGAATATCTTACAGGCAAGGCCTTGGGTACGATGTTCAATTTGCCAGTATCAGAAAGGAATAACTATAATATTCTGCGTCAGCGATTGCTTACGAAGTTCATGGATACAGAACTAAAATCAGACATTTTGTGGCAGAGGATAATCAGGAATTTAAAGATGTTGTCAATACGGTGAAGAACTTATTTCATAAATGGCTGGAATTAGCAGAAGTAGGAGGAGATTTTAATCGTTAAGTAGACCTGATGCTACGAGACAAAGTATTATCGTCATATAATACAGACTTAATGGCTTTCTTTCAAGAACGTAAACCAAAGGACATTGAAACAATGTCCCAGTTAGGGCTAAACTAATGACTGCACATCAAAACTGTTCGATTCGCAGGAAAATTGATGAAGAAATAGTTTGTGCGGCTTATACTAAACAGGATCAGAATCATGTAATCAGACCAAGATAAAAGAGTATGGACTCAGCATATAGGTATGAGCAACAGGGACCGCACAACAATTGTTTCAGTAGCAACGAGTTTAGCAAATCAGGACGTTACCCATACCAAAAGGGAATTTTAACATACGTCAGACTGTTTACTCGGGTTGTTTCAATTTTGGGAGCTTGAGGCACAAAATAGAGGATTGTGATGAACAACCATCCAGTGGGCCATAGAATAATAGGAGGAAGGACATTATCTGTTTAAAATGTATTGGGACGGGTCACTTCCGGTATCAATGTACGAGGGCGGATACTGAGCACTCTAATCCAGCGCAAATGATTGAGACAATCAGCAATGAGAGTTGTTGTGGATGCAAACCTTTGTTTGATAGAGACAGTCAGCCTGTCTTAATGGGGGGGGGGGGGGGGGTCCACCCATTTTCAGCAAGATCAGTAGTACACACAGTGGGTAGTCTGAAGCTGCACCATGGGTGGTTTAACAATAGTCCAGCTTTAACCCTTAGGGATTCCGGATGTACGACCATCGGAATCAGAAATAGTTTGGTACATCCTTTGGCTTACACATGGCAAAAGGTTATATGTGTTACCTTCAATGGGAAAGTGGAATTTTACCCATTAGTGGAGATCACAAAGACAACATCATATATCACAGGAAGAGTGACAGTGTGTGTCCTGGACTCCCCAGTGGCAGACATGATCATTGGAAATGTACCATTAATTAAAGAATGTACAGAAGAGGAAGTAGATAACTGGTACCACAAATATGGTGTAAGAAATAACTTGATAATTACAAGAAGACAAACTAGATTAGAGACTATAGCGGAAGAAGTGACACTTGAAGTTGACAACTCGACAGAGATTAATGATAGCACAGCTGATCAGGAGAGGACTGACCTCAAACAGAGCGTTAATGACTGTCAAAGATAAGGCATCACTCTTGACACACATGTTCAGATGTATAGCACTCCAGAACATACGCGGTTAATGAGTGAGAGGTGGAGCTTCGAAGGGAAGAATAAGAGTCTCAATTCCCAGTTATCAGATGACAAGACGATAAGCAGGCAAGGTGGGGTACATGTAGGGTATAGGGACCTGAATATGAGAACCGCTCAGGATATTTCATGTGTAGGGCACATAGGAATAAACCGGACGCAGCATAAAGTCGTGCCCCAGTTTTATTGGCCACGATTTAGTAAAAATAGCAGGTTAAACAGAGCATCATGTGAACCCGTGCAAGCTACAGAAAGGAAAGTTAGGCCATTTAAAAAGGGTGTTAGTGACATCACTGACCCGGTGTTAGTGACATCCAAAAGGTGTTTTAGGTATATCGTGACCATGATTGATGGTTACACGAGATGGCCATAGCCAGTACTTGTCAAATATAATACAATAGAAGCGTCGAATGAAGCACTATTAGCGGTACTTTCTAGTCTGGAGTTCCCAAATGAAATTTTGCCTGACAACAATTTACGTTTAAGATAATTAGAGATGCGAACAGGATGTTACACATCACGCAGTTCTATAGTACAGTAAAAGAAATTTTTGTCAGCCATTACATCAGTGTGGTCTGTGTGGACAAAGAAGGGCAGACCGAACAAGGTGGTATGGACTTCACAGTGGGTAGCAGACCTCAAAAGTACGACGCTAATTGTGAATCATCCCATTGTAATTCTCCCTACTCTTGATTTGCAGTGTACAAGTGGGGGAGACGCATCATCGGCAGAAACTGGTGGATGTCAGTTACACGAGAGGAATCCAGTTCATCCAGTGCTATATGTCAACAGTGAACTCTCGCAACCAGAAACTAAAGTTTCAAGTTTTCAGCGTTGTGCCTTAGCGATTATGGAGTCTAGGCGTGCAACGGTCGAGGTGCCTATTGAACAGACAAGTTATGGTTTGGACATAGTGCCTACCAGTGACACTCGCACATTCAGCAGTAATTAAGAACTTACGTATTCACTGATGGATTATCTTACGGATGAAGTGTTCATGGGGTGTAGGACTAACACATGGAGAGGACAATACCAGCTTCGACTTGCTCTCAATAGGCCTCCAAGGGCATGGATCAACGAGAACAATTAATATTTTGTTCTTTGTGTGTGTGTGTGTGTTAAGTACAGACTTTGAACATTAGAAGATATTGTGAGGTGGAAGACAGCGGCGATGTAGCGCCTCCAAATCTTGTAGCCGTGTGTATTAGATATTATGCTAGTGATGACCAGGTGCATGTTTGCACGTGTTGTATGCACGGTGAAGGTGTTTTGGTACTTGTGATTACCTGATGCATTATTTAGTGTGGTAGCTGGAGTATGATGGAGACATGCTTACGGCTACCCATGCAGCGTTACTATACGTGGTCATAAATTTTGAGAAGCACTACTCTCCTATCATTGGAAAACTATGTTTTCTTTTGAGGAGGGGATAGTGTAACGTGCAAGGGTGTGCAGAAAATCTAGGGTAAACGACTTGTTAGAAATTTGCTAATACTAACAATATTACTTGGTCAGAGAAGTATATGCAGTTGGGAGGTCAGAAAGATTGAGGTAGGAATTCCAGGTACAATGGGTGAGACCCAACACAGGGATTGTTAGATCACGTACGGGGCCAAGAAGGTTAATCTCAATCTTTAACAAACTATGATAGTCCCAGACTATGTGATGGTTTAGACACGGACAAATAATTATAAATCGTTATGCTAATGGGGAAGCCCCAAACAAGTGGAGGGGATGTCAGGCACTTGGCTTGATTAGAATTCTCGGTGGGAAGGTGAATCGTGAGAGAGAGAGGTAGAAACCAAAGGTGAATTCTAAATATAACATAAATTAGGGTTATATGGCAGTTCGTGGGAGGTCTGAGAAGAGGCAATAAATAGATAAGTCCGAAAATTGAGAGATAGTGGAGTTTTTAGCCAGATAGGAGAGGTCTGAGTTCTGAAGTTGAGTTTTGAGCCAGACAATGGAGGTCTGCGTCTGGGCAGCGAGGTTTGGGCTACCTTGAGGATACTAGCCAAGTAGTCTGTGTCGGGACTGAGGAGGTTATGAGATATACGGGCTGAGAAGAGTCCGCAACAGTGTATTACGAGAGGCCGAGAGATGGCAATAGCGTGGTTACTGGAGTTACTGTGTTATCTGATAATCTGAGTGTGCTGGATCTGGGAAGTTATAATCTAAAATATTTAACGGTTGACTGTTCGTGGAAAATATTTTATATCATCGTGTTGTGCTCCAATTAAAAAGATTATGTGCACCGCCTGGTCGTCGATGTTGATTTATCTTTCTTGATCAGTCCTCCAACATCACATTCACACAGTCATCCTCTTGACAACTATAGCAACTTCACTATGTCAGTCATAACCACCCTGTGAAACTAATTAGAGGAGTAATGTGCAACACCTATTTGTTAGATAATTGAGTTATCGCTCATCCTGGCGTTGCTGTGGGTGCGGGTTCACTTCCCCGACCACACAACTCAAGCAAGCAAACTTGGGACAAATATATGTTATAGGCTGAAGATAGACCAAGTCCGTGGATACTCAGGTTTACCGCTGAAAAAGACTCGTTAAAAGGGTACAAGTAGCTAGTCTTAGTATCCTCAATAAGTGGGAGGGAGAGGTTAGGTACCAATACATACATCTCTAAATGGACTACATGACAGGACAGGTTTTCTCTTAGGTTTAAATTATGCCCCCCCCCCCCCCCCCCCCGAATTCTCTTTACGTAAAAGGTGCACGTACACAATTACGTACACTTGGAAAATTGTACAGGTTAAACTATGAGTTAAAACAAACTACTACCAAATTTATTATCTATCAGTATATTTAAAAAAAAACAAAACAAAAAACACATGATGTTTGCAGGATGATGAAGATAATGAATACTATTAGTATACATCACCAATGCAACGAACTACATAATTTTGTTCTGACTTGGGATATGACATCGGGAATAAAATTTGCAATACAAGTGAGATGTTGCATCAAATCATCTGGGACAGTGTTTTGTGCAGATGCCAGTCTTGTCTCCCATCATATCACTCCGCGTTGACACTGAACAGGAATGTGTAACATGGTGCACTGTTTGAGAGCTAGGAATAGATGGTCGAGAATGTGTAGGTTCTTAGATATACACATATGTAATCTTACATAATATATGTAAACATTCACATCCACCCCTTGTGATAATATCATTCATCCCGAAATATAACTATGCCTCTCTGCTCACTCTTTATCTCTCTAGTCTCTTCTCTCTCACTGTATAGAGTCGGAAGGAATTTTCAATAATCGAACAGGTCCTGTAGTTACATTTGCTGCCTTCACCACAAGTTCACGTCATGAGGGTTGGACTGGCCTAAGTCCATGTCACTCATTCAGAACCCAGGTTTCTTTGCAGCCACTCCTTTTCTAAAATTGTTTCAGCATATTAAGTGTTTAGTGGTTTTAATATACGAGTGTCTGATTCTTGGGCTTAACTGCCTGTTATCAGTCTCTGCGTCAAGCCTCATGTGAGTTACGATGAACGCTTGTTCATCACGCATTTATGTTTATTACACAATATATCCGTTGCCTAGTTTGGGTAATGTATACACCACTACACCCCTTCTTCAACCACAACCACGATAATATCCTATAACATTCACTATTGGGTAGCCTATTATATCTGAAGCATTAATTAATATGCATACATAAAACTAGTCATAATAACAGAATAACAAATATTCACCCTCATGATTTATAACATCATAGAATTTTGCATAGAAACTTATCCCTAATTGTGTAGTAAGAAGTAAAGAAATATAATGTTGTATCTATATTACATAAAAATGAGACAACACTACCTCTCATTGAGATGATACCCATCAGACAGACGAACTGCAAGTCTACCAATATATGGACTGTCGGTACGTAGCCGCATGTATGGTCAGGGGGTAAAAATATAGTAATCAATAAATCATGTGCCATGCCGGAAAGCGTGGGCGCTCATGACTCGCCATTTCACTCGATCACCAGTGTCGTGGATCAGCTCAGTGTTCCTGTCTCGTCCATGCCATGTGGCCAAGCCATCCAGGTATTTTCGTCTCGGTCTTCCTCTTGGTCTGTTCCCCTCGATCTTGCCAGTTGTCACTAAGTTCTCCAATCCATTTCTTCTCATAACATGACCAAAAAATTTTGACTGTCTGCGTCTAATTTCTCTAATCAGTTTACGGTGTTCATTTGTCTCCTGTAGTACTTGGTCATTGGTTTTTCTGTCTGTCCATGGTATTCTTTGCATTTTCCTCAGAAACCACATTTCTGCAGCCATCAGATGCTTTTCAGCTTGACTGCTCATTGTCCAAG
Organism: Cepaea hortensis; assembly: GCA_963921405.1. Lineage (NCBI taxonomy): Eukaryota > Metazoa > Mollusca > Gastropoda > Stylommatophora > Helicidae > Cepaea > Cepaea hortensis. The sequence continues at coordinate 87,185,215 of OY992879.1, read as the reverse complement.
TTTCACATCCATACAAAAGCACAGGCTCTATGTACAAAAGAACAGGCTTTATGTTATAATAGTAATAGTAATATAGTAATACAATAAACCAAATACACCAAAATGAGACAATAAAATTTCCGAATGAAGTAACATTACTGAGACAGACGAAATGAAAATATGTAAGAATCTGTCGTTAGCTAGCCACTGGTGTGGGGGGGGGGGGGATAACAGAAATATAGTTAGAGACTGTCTAAACATAACAAAATACACGTCCTGAGTGGAGTAACATGACTCGAACAGACACAATAAAATGCTGCACAAATCTGTCATTACGAGCTGAGTAGTTATTATAAAATAACATTCATAGAACCTTCTAGACAACATAAGAATCCAGACCTATCGATAAATCTATATACATTTAAACATCTCTTTTACCTGATTCTTCCAATGACAAATCTGATTTGGGAAGTTCTAATCGCTAGATTTTACACAGGTACGATTAGGGCCCTTATCTCTTGCCCCTTTTGATCTCTCCCCTGTGTGTTTCGTGGTTCGGCTTCAGGTCTCTTTAACCCTCACTCCGCAATTAGCACTGAGCCTGAGATATTAGGCATGCCTTCCTCTGGGCTATGCATACCTTCATTCACACCTTTGTGGGGTAGCAAATTTTCTCTCAGTCTTAATTCCCCATGACGGGTCAGTTCTCACGTCTGCCCATCTCCCTCGGTTCACTTGGAGTACGGGACTGCATGTCGTTTTATGCCAAAGCTTTTAAAGTTGTCATGACAACCTTGCAGTTAATTTAGCTGGTAAACAGACTAGCGTCAACTTGCGATTTTTCAAACGTAGAAACTAAACATGGGTCGCTTTCATCAACGCGGGCAATTTTGCGTCAGAATTTTAAACGCTGAGAGTCATGTTTTATTCATCTGCATATTCTTCTTTAATCCTCAATACTTTATTGTTTGTCCATCTTGATTGTAGACTGAGAGAATCATAACTGATGATGACCTCGGTGTTCCACTCCACCAACTCAAGGACGAGAAGACAACATATTAGTCCAACTGACCGGTGTAGGAAGTGGATCGCTCCTCACCGTCACCACACCGGATGTTTAAGAAAGAGCGCTTGTATCCATTCGGCCATGCTGACCTCCGTTTGTTACATATGAAATAATGTATGATGACATTTTAGGTTTGAGGTTGTCTCTTGTTTGTACGGACACACACACACACACACACACACACACGCACGCACGCACGCACACACGCACGCACGGACGCACGCACACACACATACTCTCTTTCTCTCTCTCTGTGTGTCTCTGTCTCTCTCTCTCTGTCTCTCTCTCTCTCTCTCTCTCCCCCCCCCTCCTTATCTCTCTTTGTGTCTCTTGCTCTCTATTTTCTTTCTCTCTTTGTCTCTGTCAGCGAGTTTGCGGTTGTTAATGAGTGTATATATGTATATACAGGTAGGCCCCGCTTTACGTCGCTTCGGTTTGCGTCGTTTCGCTATAACGTCGTTGTCACAATGTGATATAACTTCACTTTACGTCGCTACGTTCCGCCATAACGTCGTCACCTGTGTTGCTTGTTACATGGCGTGCCAACAAAAAAGCTTGGATAACAGGAGCGTTATTCAAGGAATGGGTAACTGTTTATGTTATTCTTGCTCTAAGGGAATACTGTGCTAGAGAAAACCTAGCATTTAAGATATTGCTGCTATTGGATAATGCCCCTGGTCATCCAGTCAATCTGGACGACTTGTCCGAGAACGTAAAGTTCGTATTCTTGTCACCAAACACGACTTCATTGATCCAGCCAATGGCCAAGGTGTAATTGCAACTTTCAAAAGTTATTATTTGCGTCGCATCTTCTCACAGCTCATCAAGGCTACAGACGGTAAAGGTAAGACTACCATTAAGGGATTCTGACAAGATTACATCCTCATGTAAGTTGACAACATTGCGGATTAATGGAGTGAGGTATCGTCAGCATGCATGAATGCTGTGTGGCGAAAAATGTGGCCAGAATGTGTGCACGACTTTTGTGAAGTTGACGACGTTCATGCTATTCGACGAGTTGCTTGCATCACATGGAGACGATTTGTCTAATGAGGATCTAATGCAACTTGACGTGCAGAGAGCTCAGCAGGAAGAGGTGCAGCCTGTTGCAACCCCAACACCTCGAATATTGACAGCGTTTGTCACAATTCTTTTAATTGATTGATGTGGCAATGGATATAATAAATGAGGATGACCCGAACTGAGCTCCAAATTGTCGAGAGCAGTAACAAGCGCCATCAACTGTTACAAGGAGCTGTACATAGAGAAAATGAAACAGGCTGTGCAGCAGACATTAGACAAATATTTTGTTCAAGCAGAGAAGAGAAAATTGAAATATATTGGTCACTTGAAACGTCACGAAAGTTTGGAGAGAACAATAATGGAGGGGTATATGCCTGGGAAGAGAGGAAGAGGAAGGCCAAAGAGAAGATGGGTGCAGGATGTGGCGGATGATCTTCAGATAGGTGTATCGGACGCGGGACATCTTGCTTATGATCGAGAGGTTTTCCGGAAGGTTGTTATGGGAGCGAGGTTCTGCAAAGAACATGCTACTGAATGAATGAATGAAAGAGAAGAGCCAGGAAAAGAGGCAGGAAGAGGTTACAGTTTCATCCTCAGATGAAGAGGCAAAAGTTAATGCCTCCACGTCCCAATAACTCTACTACTCGCCCTACAACCCACCTCTATTTAGCCAATAAATATCAACAACCATCAAAATAAACAGTATAATATATATATATATATATATATATATATATATATATATATATATATATATATATATATATATATATATATATATATATATATATCGTTTGTGTGTGTATGTATGTGTGTATACATGTGCCAAAATAAGAACATAAACATTTAACTGAAAAGTAACTACCATTTGCCTTAATTCATGGTAACAAAATACGCGAGAGTATTTCCCCAAATGCACATTGTGTGCTTTGAACCTTTGACAAACATCCAAATAAAACCTGATCATTACGTTTCAGCTACACACATAGCTAGTAACAAGAATATTTTATACACCAGACACGTTTTTAAACAGATGAAGATTGTGGGTGTCATTTTGGGGGAGAGAGGGGGGGGGGGGGAGTGAAATCCCGTCACATATACGAAATTATGTATGGCGTGAGTACGCAGTGCATTTTGCGATCGATTACATTATCAATTACTGGCAGGAATCAAGCGGAGTACATTGTAATGCATCATTTTGAGTGCCCTGAAATATGTTTACGTTGCCGTTGGTTCGGGTCAGAGATGATTCCTTTCTGGGAGTCAGTCCAGGACTGTGTGAACTTGGGGATGAGCGGGAGAAATGTGTGAAGATTGAATAAAGAAATGAAAAATGTTATACCCCCAAAGACAGTAAAATTGTATGGGGTTTTGACAGATATTCATGGCTTTGTGAATAAAGGAACGAAAGATGTAATAATTTCAGAAGTCATGAAATTGTTTGAGGAAAGGAGAAATTTAGGAAGATGGAAAGAAAGGAGGGTATAATTTGGACCAAGAGGTGGTCTAAATTTGTTTTCATTTCGATTTTATAAGAGACTACGAGATTCTGATGACTTTAGTAATGTAGGGGAATGGTTGTGGACGTTCATAAACGGATCGTTTTTCTTATTCAACATCTTTGTCATCAGCAGCAGCAGCGATGGGATCATACATCATCAAACATCATCATCATCATCATCATCATCATCATCATCATCATCATCATCATCATCATCATCATCATCATCATCATCTCTCATCATCATCATCATCATCATCATCATCATCATCATCAGTATCATCAACAATATCATCCTCCTTATCATCATATTCTTCGTTATCATCATACATCATCAGCATCAAACATCATCATAAATATCTTCATCATAGATCATTATCAAACATCATACATTATCATTATCAAGCATCATCGTCAAACATCATACATTATCGTTATCAAATAACATCATCAAACATCATGCATCATCATTATCAAACATCATCATCAAACATCATCATTAAATATCTTCATCATACATCAAACATCATACATCATCAAACATTATCATCAAACATCATCCTAAAATCAATATTAAATATCATTCTCATACATCATTATACATTATTATCATCATACACCATCATCATCAACACTACCATCACACATCATTATCCATCTTCATCATCATACAGCATCATTATAGTGATAAGTGGTGATTGATAAAAACTCCGCCGCTGAACAAACATTTCAGGGGCTTCTGATCATCAGAAGTGTACCCCCTTCCCGAAGTATTTCGGACCATTATGCTCTTAACAATCTCTAGGGGCGGTTACATACGGATCATGACTCCGGACATCTTTCCCCTGCACTGGACACGTTCGGTCAAATTTGTTGTCCCTGTTGTTGTGGTTGCCCCTTCACTGTTACCATGTTCACTCTCAAGCCTCCCTTCTCTCAGAGAGGAGAATCTGTGCAGCCTGTGCTTGCCCCTTAGCACTTGTAGTCGTGGGGAGCCTGCTTCCTCCCGCGCCACGGCCTCAGTCGCCTGCATACGTCACCGTTGCCATGTTGCTTCTTCGTGCCTCGTTCATGGCACCGCACTCTACTAGGAAGCCGGTTCTTCCTTTGATTTCTTGACCCAACTATTAGTCTATGCAGGTGAATGCGACTTACGGACAATTACCGCTCTGTTGTGGAGGTTGGAATTCGGCCGACATTTGCATGATTTGACTGCACCCAGACTCACCACCCTCACTCGGAGGAAAGGCTAAAGATCTGACACGAGACGTTGCGAGTTCGAGGTCTTGGTTGAAAGATTGTTAGTGTTATGCAGTTACCGGTTCTAACCATACTAGTTTCCAGTCTTGTCCCACTTTAGGTTCCGACAATTCAACAGCCAGCATGAGGCTTTTTTGGCTGCCTCACACAGTTGTTTTTGAGCCCGAGTTCTCGTTTGTCCCTTAATCCCCATTTGCTTTAGCACGTCATACACGGAGTAGGAGACTAGGCCTCTTGCGACTACCTCAACGGCGAATAGCCTGACGGCGTACTCTTCCAGCTTAAGACTCGCGACCATGTTATCGTACTTTTTCATTTTGTATGTATGCTGCTCCTCAATATGTGACTCATAAGGGACGGTCAGCTCAATCAGCGTTAGCTGATTGGCTGACGAGGAGCTAAGTATGGTGTCAGTTTGCTAGCCAAACTTTCGGATCACCTCAGGGTATTTGCCACGGCTCTTTAGATCCATGGTCAGTTCCCAGTCCGTCGCACTACTGAAAATGGTCGGAAGCGGCAAGTTGTCAGCTCTGCCTTTGTTGTCTCTGCGTTGCTGTCCGGCTCGGACGAAGGACATATCCATCGGCCTCGGCCTGGTTTCCGCTTTGGTCACCTTCATTCTGGATACATCCACTATGCCGCCAACTCAGTAAGGACCTTGTTGTGACGCCACGTAAATCGGTCTTGGGTCAGGGCGACCTTACATGCGGAAAGTACGTGCTCCGCTGTCTGAACCTTTTTACAGAGGGGACATGACGAGTCGGTGGTTTTCCCCCACTTGACCAAGTTGGCAGCTGATGGCAAGACATCGTAGAGGGATCAGACGACGAAACTTAAGCGCAGTGGTGCCATCCGCCATGTATCATTCCAGGTAAGAGATCTCTGCACTACCTCTTCCCATGGCATCCACTGGCTGTGCTGCGCCTGTTGGGCAGCCACACATACTCTTTCGTCATCCTCTCCCTTTTGGATCTCTGTAACCACCAGGTCTCTGCGTTCCTTAGTCGTCGCCTTAGACCACATCGGGTCTCTGTCATGGTAGCTGTGAGGTTTTTTGTGGGTTTGTAGAGAATTACAGAAGTTCCAATGAGTGAAGTTCTATAAAGTATATCTCTCTATAAAAGATACAGGTTAGTAACAGCAAGTTTTGTCTAGAGGTATTGATATTTATTCTCGCAGAACCTTTGTAGAGAAACCATTTAGAATTTGGCTCATCGAGTACCCCCACTGTGAGAAATTAGACCTAAGTTCAACACAGAATTATTAGTAGATGATTTCTCTTCTAGGTTATATAGAGATCTTGGCAGTTAGCCACAGTAACCAATGAAAGCAGTTCTCTCATCTTCTAGCTGACTGTGCTCTGGTCGCCAACCTCATTTTGATCTCTAATATTATTTCAAGTGACACAAGACACTTGGACAAATGACCACATTGACAATTGAACATTTGTAGTGAACATAAACAACAACAACAACTGTACTTTACACCGGTTGAACAAGACATCAACATGAGAAGATCTTGACAACAGTTGGACAAACATTCACAACGAATGATCACACCAACAGATTAGACAAGTCATACATCATGGAAGATACTTGACAACAACCACACAGAACTTCCACAATATCTGTAACCAACAACAACAGTAGAGTAACAGTCACCATGAAGATGCTTGACCACAGTTGGACATTTCTTTCTCAACAATGTACAAGACAATCACAGAGACATGTATCTCAAAAACTGTTCTCTTACTACTAATACTTTATTAATGTCTGATGAGGTCAAGTGAAGACTCAGGCTTCATATATTGCCAACATTCACATTTCAAAATGTTAGTTTATATGTAATATCATTGACATAATTATGAACCTAAATCCATCACCCAATCCCCCACATGATAATTTAAAACAAACCCTCCTCCTTCACATCTCTACTCCATCAAGATATCCTACACCACAAACTCTTAAATCATGCTATCACTTTTCCAACCGTCAAATGAGGGTAACACATGATAAACCTATAGCCGGGCACAAGTATAGGGAGACACTGCTATACTGATCCTTGTACCGTCTTTTAGCACCTATGAAGGGGTTGGGAATGTCTCAGGTTTCAGTTTCCCCATAATGTTTTTCCAGTTTAGGCTTTGACTAGTTCGAAGCAAGTGACAGGCATGTCTTCTCCCTGGTGAGTTGACTGTTCATGAAGTTGACACTTAGGACTAGTTTTTACTTTTCCAGTAGAGGAAGATCTAAAAAACCAATATGTCCCAGCATTCGTCCTTATCAGTCTATCTCCCCTAACGAATTTCTGATGGAACTGAATCACCACACCTAATTATCACTAATCCATTTTGGGAATTTGCTCTATGTATTATTCTTCTTCTCCTTTAGCTTTCAGCCAATATTAATAATAAGCTGTGACAGGGTCAACTCCAAGTGCACCTTTAATGTCCACTCTTAGCCAGTAGTGACATGCTGAAAACCAGGTGATCTCTCCTCCTAAGGTCTCTTCTTGAATTTATCTTGAAGATGTAGCCTGGAGCATTTACAAAGATGGAGAGTATCCCTGTTTTACGCCTTTGATAAAGACTTTTTCTTCAGTGCCATCTGTATAGGCCAGAATTAGTGGAATCAGGCTGAAAAGTTGCAATCTATTGTTCATGTGGTACTTTTTGGAGTCTTATTTTTCAGCTGGAGTTGAAGCCAGAGCTCAGGACTTCCCTGGAGTTGTCCTGGTAATTGAAGGCCTCCCCATCTTTCTCATTCTCTGTCAATAAACAAAGGCACAACATGTGTTTTATATCTGTTTAAACATTGTCATGGTTATGTAGTACCATTACAGATTCAGAGAGGAATGGGAGGGGAAAGGGAGTGTGATATTCGAACACTCGCCTCTCACTGGTGATGAAGTGAAATTTTATTTGGTGGGTTAAGGTGATATCTTTTCTCAAGTTTTGATCCCCAACTTGTGAAATCATCATCATCTTGTTGTGCTCTTTTCCCATTAAAAAGTAGCAATATCTACTGCAGTGGGTACCAAGCATTATTGCACAAGCAATGTTTTCACACGTGGAATACACATATGAAAGAAAACATGAATTTTCCCTGACAAATAGCATGAGCCTTCCATGTATTCAGCTGACTAGACACTGTAGGTTATGCCACACATTGTGTTGCAAAGAACCAGCGCATAACGTCAAAGATAAATTGCATCCTAGGCAAATCTATACGAATGTATTTTGGCAATTTTCTTGAGCGTAACACAGTCACCGATCATTACAGGAACTTTGTAATTTCTAAAGTGCAATGCAGTCCTGCAAACATGGATATAATAAGCGTCTTTACTTTTACAAATATGAGAGGTTAATTATACAATTACCATCTCATTCACTCAAACATTCTCAGCCATTATAAGGGAAAAGTTACATGTAGAATCACACATTCTGAAACATAACTGCCAAAGGTAACTCGCAAGAGTCGTGTACAGTTTGGTTAAGAATGGTCATGATAGGCACTCAACGAATGTTCAGAGCGCACAAAGGTTTTGCACTATGCTTTGAGCATAATTTACAGTCACAAGCATATGAAAATCATCAAATCAGACAGACAATAGACATGGTAAGAATGTTCCACTGTGGTAGACATGACAGGTTGGCGCGGCAGTTTTAGTGTCACTGTACAACGAAGTTCTGTCTTCATTTCCACATTTTCTCAAGAAAATACTCTGCCATTCGTCTCTCTCACTTATCATCAGGTTTACACATACATATTAAATGATTTAGGTACCTGAAGTGCAGATGACTCATCTTAGAGAATGCTTTTGGGCAAGTTTTACCACTGCATCTTGAACACGTCTTTACGGGATGGAATCACTGCTTCGACTGGCGGGCTAATTATGTATTAGATAGCGTTACTAGCCCAAGGGTCAACCAATCAAATGGAGTCCCCACCTTCTCATCTACCCTCTCTCGATCTAGAATCTACGATTCTATTTTTAGTTAGGGTATCAAGACGACTTACGTTGGTTCACCTATTGAGAATTGAGAAATGTAAATGGACTGGGGATGCGAACGTCTGAAACGTTATTTTACAGTAGCCGAACCCAATTCTGTCCGACTGGGTGTGTCCCATGACCTCCTTCAAATGCAGTGCTACCTGGGCATCTTCGACTGCGCTGACGACCTTCCACTTTCGTCCCGTTCTCAGGGAGATAGCTGAGATGCTGATCGTTTCATCTGGAGACTCGCGCAACATCATCGCGAGTCTGGCTTTTCCGACTTTGAAGTTTTCCACGAGGGACCAAAACTGGAGGACGAACCTGCTCTGTTTGCAATATAATGCGACAGTCATGAGGCATATTGGTGCTCCAAGCCATTTCCTTATGTAGCTGCTTATCTTCCCTTCCATCGCTTGCACTGTGGTAGTGCCTATATCATATACGAGGGGAAGTCAATAAGGAAGCCACTAATGGCTGTAGAAAATAACTAAATATGATAACAAATTGAAACCAGTTTATTCTTATACATAAATTCTCCCTATATTTCTCAACATAATTTCCACCAACATTGATGCACTTATCCCATTGTTTTATCAGTCCTCCAAAACCCATGGAACTGCGTGCTCTATTTTCTAAACCACGTTTCCAATTCACATTCTACTTACGCATCATTAGCAGAATGTCTCCCGCCGAGATGGGTTTTCAGAGTTTATGCTGACAAATGTTTGTCCTGTAAAGCGATGCATAGCTGGGTAGAAAAATCTACGAGGGAGAGTCAATAAGTAAGTCACACAGTTCTGTGGGATGGCAGGTAAATGGAAACATGGCACGCAGTTCTATGCAGCGGGTTTGGGAAGACTGATAAAACGATGGTATAAGTGCATCAATGTTGGTTGAAATTATGTTGAGAAATAAAGGGACAATGTATGTATACAAATAAACTGGTTTCAAGTTGTTATCATATTTAGTTATTTTTCTACAGCCATTTGTGGCTTACTTATTAACTTATCCTCGTATCAGCATCGGCCACAGGAGCTTCGGAATAAGTATGAATTGGAGACACCAGATTTTGAATTGCCTATCAGCTTGGCTTTATTGATGGTGCGCAGGCCGTTCGTCAACACTTCTTGCATCTCTACAACCGCGTTCCTGTACGTCAGAGTTTAATCGTACACACGACCGAGACTTTTTACGGTTATTCTAGCACCGCGGTAATCGCTTGTCTGGCAACCATAAACAACCTTTCCGCCGCTCTTCACGATCGACAGGCTTCTCGATTTCTTGGGCTTAAAGCTCATCCTGCACCAGCAAATCATATCGTCCAGTCTGTAGAGCTTGCTGCAGGCATCATACTCCTTCGGTGTCAGGATTATCGTATCGTCCAATGAGGCCATCAGCGGTGGAATGAACTTTTCCTAGCTGAGTTTCGGACCGTGTGCGTAGCCGGATGCAGCATCCAGGATGACCTGCATGGCCATGACAAATAATATCGGCGAAATCGTACATCCAAAGGTAATACCAACCTGCAGGTCGATTCATCTGGTCGTGAACGTTTTTTCGAGAATCGAAGAGAGAAGCCCAAGAAGTACTGCATAAACATTTCCGTAAAGTTCTCGGGCACGTGATACGCCTTGAGTGCACGCGACAACATGTGGTGTGGCACTGACCCATACGCATTGACCAGATGCAACCACATCACATGAAGTTCTTCCTTCTTCGTCCTCGCTCTCTGGATAGCTTCCCAGATCATGGTGCCGTGTTCGAGACAACCGGGGACACATTATAATCATTATTCATCATTATACAGCATCGTAATCATACTTTTACACCATCACCATAATAATTGTGTGATATATTTTCGCAAGCCGCAAACGTCGCTGTTAACATTCCCCGTAAAACAAACCGAGATTGACACCGCAACTGTGTAGGGTTGTTCCGTTTCTACAATCCTAAATTTACAACGACTCATTTTACGACATTACGAAGCAACAGCGACATTCAACCAAAGACGTGGAACGGAAAAAGTTGAGATAAAAACAGCAACAACCGGTTTCAGGGCTTTATTGCACAAACTACAGCTCGTCATCACGGACCAGAAGAAAAGCTGACTGTGAATGCTGAGATGGTAACTTCTCAACTCGCTATGAACACGTCAGAAAATTATAGTCTAGAGCAGGGGTGGCCAACACGAGGCCCGCGGGCCGCATGCGGCCCGCAAGGAGTCATGTTGCGGCCCGCGGAGTGGGAAGCGACTATGTGGTCGAAGCTGTAGCACGCTTGCTTGTTTACTTTAATTAACACAAAAAAATTAGGTGCATGGCCCGGCAGGAAATATTATTTCTCAAATTTTGCCCGCCTGCTGAAAAGGTTGGCCACCCCTGGTCTAGAGAGAATAGAAGGACCGACCAACCAGCATCCATTTTATTAGGAAATCCAACCAAACCAGACCTGACATCTTGGTGTTGACATGTGTTGTGAAGCCATTCTATTCGAATGAAGGTAAATAATGTTTTAATTTATATTAGTTTAAGAAGTGAGCCATTTTTCAGAAAAAGAAGAGTTGGTAAGTCAATGTGTTGTAAACCATTTGGTTAGTTCTTAAGAAATTAATTTAGTAGAAACTAAATATAATATTCAGTTATCATAGTCTATGGGTAAACTTTCCATTAGGATAACCACATTGAGTTTATTTTTTCCTAAGCTAAACAACTTATTTAATGTATAAGAATTAGTCCGAAGTTGTAAATGGTATTTCTTAAGTAGTTAAACTCAATCAACAATGATTTAGAGTTGGTGAGTAACTTAAGATTTAGGAAACTAAGAATACTTAGTTACTAAGAAGAAACTATTTTAAATGTGCAAAGACTGGTAAGACAAATTAGTGTAATGTGTAATAAAGTAGATTTTTTATTACATGAGCACATAAGAAGTCAAATTGGTTTTTTTCCATGAGCACATGGGAACCAAATAGATTTCCATATGTATCATAATTTTGTGTGGTGAGTCAAATGTATTCTCATTGTTGTTAAACATGTGGATTTATCATTTATGAGGCACATAATAATGCTTAATCAACCGCCATGCAAGTGTGGTTATGATTCATGATGAATAAATGTGGATTTGGTATATCACAGAGATCTATGTAAATTATGAGAGCATGTGGTGATCCATGTATACTTTATTATTGCTAAACATGAGGAATCAGCCTCTGTGAATCTCATAAGCATGCCTAATGATCACATAAGTCTATGTCATTGAAGAGAGCATGCCTGTGTTGATTCATGTGATTTCATAATTGCTAAACAGATGTGAATGTATCATTTGTAAAAACACATCAGTATGCTTAATTATCATCCAGAAAATATTATAATTTCTGATGAAGGATGAGAATGATTAAGATTCCATTGTACTTTCATGGTTGTTGAATCTGAATTTATCATGGGTAAAGCACATACATATGCTTAACTGTCATCTATACAGATATGATTGTGTCTGAGGAATGATTGAGATTTCATTGTGTCAATGGTGTAACATTTAAAGTTATCATTGGGAAATCACATAAGTATAATTACCTATCTTACATGCAAGTATGAGAATGATTGCTGATGAATGAGTGAAATGATCATCCATGCACATATGAATATCATGTCTGATTAATGAGTAAAATGATTATCCATGCATATATGAATATTATGTCTGATGGGTGAGTGAAATGATCATCCATGCACATATGAATATTATGTCTGATGAATGAGGAGTATGAGTGAAAAGATGTTACATGCTAAGAGAGAGTATAAGCTAACTATCAATCTTATGATATAAGGCAACTTTGATGCATACTGTCCTGTCTATCACAAGAGAACATGTTAGGCATAACCTAAACACTAATTAATCATTTAGTGCACTCCGACGCATGACAACACTTTTTATTATATATCACTTATGGTCCATCATCTCGGTTTGTGTCCTAAGCACGACACAACCAATATTACATTACACGTACTTCAAGCATCTGCTTTGTATCTGAAGCAAGACACCACTTTGTATTTCATGTCACTTGTGTTACAACATATGGTCTAGTGTCCTGATGATTGTAATGATAATGAGGATGATGATTTTAGTAACAATGATGATGATGATGATGATGATGATGATGATGATGATGATGATGATGATGATGATGATGATGATGATGATGATGATGATGATGATGATGATGATGATTGTAATGAAGATGATTGTAATGATAATGATGAGATTGATGATGATGACTGTAATAACAATGATGATGATGATAATGAGAATGATGATGATAAATAAAGTAGAAGCATATTACAGACGCGGTGAAGAGGAGAGAATATATTTGCCTCGAAACTTTTGATTAGAAAAGAATTCACCTGAATACTATACAAGAATTGATACCAAGATGTGCTTATATTCTTTATAAGCAACTTCTCATTGCAGTAGGGAATGATCTAAAAACCCCTTAATATATGAGACCTTTTTCTTTTAATGGAAGAAGATGTAGAGAAGATAACTAGGTACAGAAGAGGATGGTAAACATAGTTGTCAAATTCCAAATAAATCAAGGTATTACTCGACCTGTAGACCACTATGACAGGCATATGTGAAGATGAAACTGCACATCTGCTAGTCTAAACCTTGAACATCTTGTAATTGAAGACTGAATAGAGAACAACCAGTTATGTTGTGGATAACTATTTTAGAGCACCAAGACTCTTTACCCTCCACTATTTATTTTCCTAAGATCACAATTCTTTCATGTATTTTCTTTGTTGTTTTTCTTGAAAGGTACAGCATTTAATTCCTGATGTTCATAGTGATGATATCATTAGATGTATGATTAACGCTGAAATTTCAGATAGTGGCTAAGCACCGCTAGATCCAGACTTGACTAGGTTGAATGCAGGGCTTGGTGAAGGTAGCAGCTTGACTGAATCTAGACCCAGGCCTGACCTTTCTTTTGTGAGTGAAGTATCTGGACAAAGTGATGCAGAACAGTATCCCAAACAGAACTCACCTGCAAGCATTTTCCTAGCCCAGTAATAGAGGTAACTTAACTGAGTGTTAGTTAGTCAGTTAGTGTTTCGTCTTGAGCCTAAGTCGGCGCATAGGGCAGAAGTCATGGCTCTCCATGTCTGGCGGTTCGCTGCTACCTGTTGTAGATCTTGGACGTTTACTTGGCCGTTTAATGAGCCTTCTCAGATGATGGTTCTACGCAGGGTCTCTCTTGGTCTTCCCCGTTTTTTTTTTACCTACTGGTGACCATATGATGGCTTGGTAGGGGAGTCTTGTCTTGTCCATTCTGAGTACATGGCCGATGTAGTTCCAACGGCGTTTTCTTATAAAATTGGATACAATATCTTGCTTAGTCTCTTGTCTTATTTGCGCATTGGTTTTAAAATCTGTCCACTGGATGTTTAGAATTCTTCTAAGACATTTGTTCTCAAAATTGTCTAATTTTGGAGTGGAGAAACTGGAGTGTGGGGAAAAACAAATACTATCCGATACCCAGGGAGATAATTATCACTCATTAGGAGAACATAACACAAGCTCAAGGAATTTGTGGCATTAGGGATCCAGTCACCCTGAAGTACAACTATGTTTATAAGCAGGTTCAGACAGTCTATCCCAAATGAAATGAAAGTATGTCATTAAAATGTATATTTCAGGCATCCAGGGATATGAAATATCTCGTACTTGTATTAACACCTATTGATGCATAATACCAATTGAAATTGATGTTGTTGATGTATTGAATGGCCATAACCCAGGTTTATGTTTTAATAAATGATGTAAGAGGTCATTTCCTCCTTTGAGTGTTTTCTTGTCGTGTCAGTAGTTCAATAAGACACATTGGCACCTTGCCGTTGTGACAGACGATAGTTTGTGCTTCAAAAGGCATAATAATTTTTACCTATGGCGGTAGCAAATGTGACTGATAAGGCAAAATCGCGCTGTAAATGTTCGTTCACGGTGGGTGCATGTGAACACGAGGTCATTTCCACCATCATACACCATCTTACGTCTCACACGGTCGGTGTTTGACTTATCTGCAATAATTTTCTCCTTTGTCTTTATTCCATTTCTGATGTTTGCCCTCCATGCAACACGTTCAGCGGCGACTTGCTCCCAATGTGCATTATAAATGCCTGTATCAATCATGTCGCGCTTACACACATCTTTGTATCATAGTAGAGGCCGACCCTGAGATCTCCTACCCATCTTTAATTCACCAAAAAAGGTGTCTTTTGGTATTCTACCATCCTCCATCCTCCTAAGATGTCCTATCCATCTTAGTCTACGAAGACTGAGCATGGAATAAACCGTCACACAACCTGATCTTTCCAACACATCAGTATTTGTGATTTTGTCTTGCCACTTAATACCAAGAATTCTTCGCAGACACCGCATATGAAAGCTGTTTAAATGTTTCTCTTGGTGTGAGTAAGCTGTCCAGGTTTTACTGCCATAAAGAAGAGTACTAAGGACACAGGTTTGATAGACAAGGACTTTTGTTTTTGCAGTAAGCTTCCTGTTCTCCCAGACTCTTTTTCTTAACCTGTTCATTGTTGTTGCTGCCTTACAAATCCGGATGTTGATTTCCTAATTTAGGGATAATTTTCTATTTACCACTGATCCTAGATATGTAAAATGGTCTACCATATCTAGTTCGGCGTCGTCAATAAAGAGTGATGGTACCCCATGTGCACCTTGTGACATAATCTGTGTCTTCTTTTTGCTAATTGTTAAACCACATTCAGAACAAGCATTGTAGAATGCAGATAGTAGACATTGTAATTCTTCCTCAGAGTGGGTAGTAACTGCAGCATCATCTGCAAAAAGCAACTCTCTGATTAGTACCCTCCTAATTTTGGTCTTGGACTTCAATCTCTGAGCATTGTAGAGGCCGCCATCTGAGCGTGAGTGAATGTATATACCACCTTCATGATCACGAAAGGCATATTTCAGTAGAAGTGAAAAGTATATTCCAAAGAGGGTGGGAGCTAGTACACAACCTTGCTTAACTCCACTCTTGATTTCAAACTCTTCAGAAGTTGCACCATCAAACTTGATTATACCCTTCATGCCTGTGTGGAACGATTCCACAATGGACAGAAGAGTTGGTGGGCAGCCAATCTTCTTTAGTGCCTTGAACAGACCCTCACGACTGACCAAATCAAATGCTTTTGTGAGGTCGATGAAGGCAATAAACAGTGGTTGATTCTGTTCACTGCATTTTTCTTGCATTTGTCGCAATGAAAATATAATATCAATGGTAGACCGGTTTTGTCGAAAGCCACACTGTGATTCGGGGTAGACTTGATCTCCTGGGACTTGAAGTCTGTGCAGAACAATTCTGGCAAATACCTTTCCAACAATACACAAAGGTGAGATGCCCCTATAGTTGTTGCAGTCGCTCCGATCTCGTACAGTGTTATGATGTTTGAATCTTTGAAATTCTGTGGGACTTGTCCTTTTCGCCAGCATATATCTATTAGCTGGTGGATTGATTGATTGACTAATTGATTTAGGAATCGACATCACAGCATTCGGGGTATTCCCATCAGCGCTCCGTCCCCATCCTCAGCAGACAGCGAAGAGTTCCAACACCAATTGTACCAGTAGCAATCAGATTATATGTCCGTCTCGCCTTTCCTCTGAGCGTTGAGCGTCGGCCAGATCCCCTCATCACTCCTCGCTGTCTCATTCTTGCCAGACCAGAGTAATCAATTTGCTCCTCCGAGGTGTACACGTGCTCCCACTCTGCAGCAACCACGTCTGCCTTGTCATGTATCAATACTCCACCAAGTTCTGCAGAGCCAGCCAATCTGTCCGCCTGTTCATTTCCCAGCACATCGGCATGCCCCAGAGAAAAGATTCAGGCGATGTTTGTCACCCGTGACCTCCGAAGCGAAGCAAGCCACTCCACACGAAGCCTGCCCGTCCTCACCCTTGTCAGCATGCTTTCTGAGTCAGTTACAATCACGATGTATGTGTGTGTGTGTTTGTGTGTCGTATTCTCCATCCAGCGGAGAGCCGCAGTGACTGCCTCCACCTCCATTCATGTGGTATCATATGCCAGGCTGTCCTGCACCAAACGTCGACCATTAGCTTTGGCTATAAACCCTCAGCCACTTCTCTCACCTCTTGACACCGAACCATCTGTGTAGATAATCACATCACCCGAGTGAGCATTGTCCTGAATTAGTTGCTGGATTTCCACTTCCGTTGCCCCTGCTGGCGACTCCCTGCACTCCCAGCTTAATGTGATTGTAACTCTGCACAAGTCTGACTGCTCCGCTGGCACTCTGACCCACTCCTCTCCAAGCCTAATTTTCTCCAAGGGGCACACCTGTCTGATTAGCTGGTGGATCTGTAGAGTGAGTGTGTCTTGTCCACTCCTGATAACCTCTATTTGAATCCCATCCTTACCTGAAGCCTTGCCAGATGCAAGTTCATTTATAGCACACTTAACTTCTGTTATGGTGGGAAGTGTTTCCAGGTGGTCAAGAGTTGGTAGAGCCTCTATGGCGTTGAGGGCATCGTCCGCTAGTTTAGTTTCACTTGAGTAAAGCTCCAAATAGTGCTCTACACATCTGTCCATCTGCTGTTTCTTATCAGTTATGATTTCTCCAGGCAAGGTTTTCAATGGTGCACTTCTTTTGATCGTTGGACCACAGGCTTGCTTTATTCCTTCATACATGCTTCTCATGTTTCCCTTATCACTTGTGATTTGAATGGACTCACATAACTTGATCCAATAATCATTTGCACACTGCCTGGAAGCCTTTTGCACATCCTTCCTAGCTTGCTTTAGCTCACTCAGAGTGTTACGCGTTGGTCTTTCCTTGTTTCTTAAGAGAGCTATCTTCTTCTTATCAAACAAGGGCTGCAGAGTCTGGCTGTTTGCCGCAAACCAGTCCTACCTCTTATGATCCACAGTGCCGTAAACCCCTACGGCAGTTTTATAAAGAGTTTCCTTAAGTTGGCCCCACTTTTCACTTAGTGTACAATTTTCTGGTGTATTAGTGAAAGCGTCTTCAAGTATCTGTTGAAACTGAAAGCACTTTTCAGGATCGTGAGTGTTAATAATATTAATCCTGTGGCTAGATTTGTGTTTAGCTGTGTAGATTATCTTTGGTCTCAGTCTAACCCTTGCAACAACCAAAGAATGATCAGTATCACAGCCAATGGCCGGATCTTGTATGTTTCCAAGTAACCTTATGCATAAAAAAAAAAGTTTTAATTTATAAAAAAAGGAGTTTTAATACATAGGTCATTTCTGGTGCAATGATCCAGCAGCCTTTGCCCTTTTTCATTCATGAGACTGATGTTGTATTTTCCAAGGCACACTGGCCATGAACTCGAGTCCTTGCTCACACGAGCATTGAAATCACCGAGCATATAGATGTAGTCATATTTTGGAACTGCCTTGATCACGGAGTCTTACTCTTCATAGAACGTATCCTTCACATCATCAGAGGAATCGAGTGTCGGTGCATACGCTGTAATAATGGTGGCAAAACCACAAGAGGTTGCCAAGCGCAGGCATAGTAGTCTTTCAGTTCCTTCTGCTGGAATTTCAATCATTCCCAATAGCGAATTCTTCACTGCAAAGACCACACCGTGTTGCCTTTTTTCTATCTGCCCTCTACTCTTCCAAAAAAAAAAAGGTGTAATTGTTTTCCCTGAGTGACCCGTCCTCAGCGAGGCGAGTCTTCTGCAGGCCAGCAATATCAATGTTAAGACGACTGAGTTCGGCATCAATCACAGCCGTTTTTCTCACATCTTCAATATTGGTCAAGTCCGTGGAAAATCCTGGACACATGGTTCTCACGTTCCAGGTTGCAAGCCGTAGCTTGAGGTTTCTATATTTCTTTTTATTAGTATCTGGTGCAATGGTTTTACAGCCTGCGATTCAAATTTTGTCCTAGCCCAAACCACCCATTGAAGCAGGCAGGCTGTGGCGGATCAGCACCCAATTGGCCGGAGGCTGCCCAGCTTGAGGCGGGCGGTAGCTGATCCTGATACCTGTAGGTGTCTCCCACCGTCAGAGGCAACGCGTGGCGCCCCCTGTCTACGCCAATTGACAGGGACTTATACCCGTAACAGATGCCTGTCGCTTTGATTCCGAGACCGGTTAAGACCAGGGAAGGCTTTTACGGGTTGGTGTATTCGTATATTTGTTAAGATAGGCGACCATCTGTGAGCAAAAAGTCGATATTGCCGGCAGGTGTACATTAGTGTCGGGGTCGAGGGAGGTCGCTGGTGCCATCTGTTGTTTTTAATTACGGGCGGTGTCGGAATAAAATAATAAGAGCAGAGAAAGATGTGTAGGGTGGGTTGGTAAGTGGTGAAAGACGGGGTGGGTGTGCGTAGTTGGTCATAGTGGGATATCACCAATGTGTAACAGGGGTTCTAGTTACTGCCATTGCGCTTGACAGGTTCGAATCTCAAGGTGTGGTTGAGGTCGTGTGGTGGTGGTCGAGTGTGTAACGGAGCTAGGTGGTATCATTGGTGGTTCGAATCACGCTGCTGGTCGATAACGATGTCCGCCCTAGACGGGGACTTTTTAAATGTCTACTAAGGGGTGGTGAGGGCTTAGAGGTGAGAAGTAATTGGTCGTAGAGGGGTGTGGTGGGATATCACCACTGTGTAACTGGGGTGTCTAGTGGGTTCCCTACCGTGCGACAGGTTCGAATCGTACTGTGAGATGGGGTAGTGTGGAGGTGGGCGAGTATGTAACGGAGCCAGGTAGTGTCATGGGTGGTTCGAATAACGGATCTAGTTGATAAATGCGGTATGAGCCATGTCTCATGTCTCGTGGTGGGGTCGTCTCATGGCTCGTGGTGGGTCGGTTGTGGCCTGCCTCATGCCTTCCAGAGCCTTCGTGGTTTTTTAAGTGTCAGCTGTCGTTTTTAATCAGAGCATCGGGGTTAACAATGGAAAGATCAATTGAACTAGGTGGGTAGTTGGTACCACAGTCGCGTTGGAGATGTGTAATTGATTCAGAAGATGTCAGCTGGTGTAATGCATTAATTAGCTTCCCGTCTGTATAGACGGCATAACAAACTGGGCAACCAGCATGATCTTTATCATATAACAAATGTGGCAACACTTGGCACAACTCAACAAGAAAATATGGTAATGAAACTGTGCGAAAGATAAATTGAACTAGGTTGGTAGTTGGTATCACAGTCGCGTTGGAGATTCGGTAGAGTGTGTCGGGGTAGCGCCAATGTGTAACTGGGGTGTCTAATGGGTCTAGTTGGTCCCATAGACCTCTCATTTGGCGGTGTCATCTCATTTTTGGCTTCCGGCGGCAGAGTGACTTGTGAAGCAAACAAACCGATGTGTGGCTTACAACCAATCAGGGTGTTTGTCTTAGAATTGTTCCACATTTTATGTTAGACAAGCACTAATTGGCTGGCAACTATACTGTGGGCGGGGCTTACTTTATGTAATATATAACCAACTCACCACCTCTCACTCACTTTGTGCTTTACACAAGAATGACGAACGATCGAGTCTTCAGCTTTGTGGTTATTCAACTGCTATTTACCTTCAAGTGTGGAAAGTTTGCCAGGCACCTGTTTGTCTCTGTATCAACGGACTTTCAACCATATACGGACATACCGATTTAGTGGATCTGTCTCCCAGTTTTTGGCTATTCACAGCTGACTTGTAAGATTTATCAACCGGTGTCTTACCCAGACCCACCCCAAGTGTAAGCAATAGCATTATTCTGCCTTAGTTTACAGCGGAATCTGCAAAGAGTTCATCACCTATTGAAACAAAGACTGGTACAGCTTGTTCGGGTTTGATACCACATACTAAACTAGTGAACATTACACCTTGTTATTTGGATATTTGGCATCCTAAACTAGTCAACGTCAAGTTATCTACCATTAGTGCAAGTTATAAACTAATTGTATTCAACACCATATACAGAGGCTCAGTGTAAACAGGTTTCAAGTCGAGTGTCGATTATCTTACTATCAATTCGCTAGCGAACGTGCCTAAAAAGATGTCTACTCGGCAACCATCTGAGAACCACGTATGTGCAACTTGTGGGAAAGGCTTCACTGATGAAAGTAACCTTCGTCGCCATATTCGGACCAGTCACAGTCCCAAGGAGCAAGTGTATTCGTGTCAAACTTGTGATCATCATTTTAACAGGAAAGACAATCTACAACGTCACATTACAAAAGAACACACAACATCAGGAGCAGTATCCAGTGTAATACCAACAGAAACGGCAACACCTTTTTCACCAACATTGCGTAAGAGACCAGCGGCTACTAATAGTGATGTGACATGCAGGAAGAAGAACACTAAACAAAACGAAAACGCCGAATCAGTCAGCGACACACAACCCAAGGATGAAGCGAGCTCTCTACACAAGCTGCCAGATGATGTCAGACAAGTGTACACCGACAACTGGAGTAGTATCAAAACACATCACAAGATCAACAAATATATGTCTGTCTATACATTTTTTATTAGTCCACAGACACAACACCCTAAAGACTGGACAGAGACCTTGTACAAGATCTTTAACACTCAAAAGAACATATTAAAAATCAACTTTAGTTATCATGTAGTCCTTAGGCACATCGAAACACAAGCTCTTCGGTTCTACCACGCATCGTCCAATAACGCTTCTGTCTTAGAAATTCCACAGCTAATCCGAAACAGACAAAACTGTGACGAGTTTATCAAAACAGTACACGGACACGACATTCTTACATACGCTACGCAACAACGTCCAAATACCAAATACACGACAGAGACGATTCCAGCTATAAGTTTTTATCTCTATCATATCCCAGAACTCTGTCTCGTTTAATAAATAACCGCCGTTTTATGACAAAGGTTCGATACCATTGTACATGGTGTGTGTATGATCATATTAGATATAACATCACCTATTGATCAACCATTTTGTATTCTGATGTTATGCTTCTTTTTATTTTTGTAACATTTACTGGAAATACTGTACAATAAACAGTTATATGTATTATAATTGCGTTCACTTGTTGGATTTTAGTGTTGCCGGTACATATCGGTGTCATGTGGTGAACGGATGTTACATGTTGAGGGTCAAATTAAAGAAATATCTCGGCGAAACTTATGAAAAATAGGAAAATTTGTTAACTAGATGGGAAAAAATTGACCAAGTAAAGAAATATCTCATCCAAACTTATAAAAAACATGAAAATTTGTTAACCAAAGGTGAAAAATATTTGCCAAGTAAAGAAATATTTCAACCAAACATATAAAAAGTAGGAAAATTGTTAGTCAAATGTAAAACAATATTGCCCAAGTAAGAAATAATGTTAGTCAAAGGGGCAATATTGTTTTACACTACCTGGCTCCGTTACATACTCGCCCACCTCCACACTACCCCATCTCACAGTACGATTCGAACCTGTCGCACGGTAGGGAACCCACTAGACACCCCAGTTACACAGTGGTGATATCCCACCACACCCCTCTACGACCAATTACTTCTCACCTCTAAGCCCTCACCACCCCTTAGTAGACATTTAAAAAGTCCCCGTCTAGGGCGGACATCGTTATCGACCAGCAGCGTGATTCGAACCACCAATGATACCACCTAGCTCCGTTACACACTCGACCACCACCACACGACCTCAACCACACCTTGAGATTCGAACCTGTCAAGCGCAATGGCAGTAACTAGAACCCCTGTTACACATTGGTGATATCCCACTATGACCAACTACGCACACCCACCCCGTCTTTCACCACTTACCAACCCACCCTACACATCTTTCTCTGCTCTTATTATTTTATTCCGACACCGCCCGTAATTAAAAACAACAGATGGCACCAGCGACCTCCCTCGACCCCGACACTAATGTACATCTGCCGGCAATATCGACTTTTTGCTCACAGATGGTCGCCTATCTTAACAAATATACGAATACACCAACCCGTAACAGCCTGCGCACACCAATCGATTATGCATAAATTATGTTCCCCCATTCCCCCTTCTTTGAGCTTACTAAAAAATGCGGGTCCTCATGGCTCCTCATGGTCCTCTCTATATATTCTTTGTATATGAGGTATTTTATGCCTCATTCCGCCTCCTAGAGACCCTCTACTACTACTCATGATCCCTCTCTCGACCTGCCTAGTTCACTCCAGAGGAAAGTTGACACCTATAATCTGGAACAAGACAAGCTGCAGAAGCTGCCGGATCAATAAGTCACACCCTAGATATTAACCAATTAGCTGAGAAAAGAGAGGCAAGGAACCCACAACAAGATAGTGTTAGCCTTCAGGAAACATTACATTGTTCCCTGGAGGAATTCCTTGGTTCTCCGAAACTCTATATATTAAATCAAGCATTTGAGCCAGTGCTAACCTAATTGATTATAACGGGCACGATTACATTGAGAAAGAGGAACTTAGTATCCTTTCATTCTTTGGGGTTGAGCCATCAATCCATACATCCGACAAATTGTACATCATCATTATATATCATCACCGTCATCCTCATTTTACATCATCATCATTGTACATCATCATCAATATACTTCATCATACACCTTCATCAGTAGTGAAAAGCACACTGAAGTTCTTTTCGCATGCAATATGTCTTAATAACATTAAATGGCGTGTTACTGAAGATGTCTGTTCCCTTCGGCTGTTGCTAAGGGCAGAAATCATCCCTGAATTTTGCATTGTTAGGTGCCAAACAGTTTTATGAATATGCTCTGTTATTCTACTTTCTAGCTGTCGTTCTATACTGCTTAAGCAGGTGGTTGTTGACAGGGGCGTCACTAGGGGGGTGCGGGGGGTGCGGGCCGCACCGGGTGACACCATCAAGGGGTGACACCAAAATAAAAAAAATTGCAAATTTGACAAAGCAGGCATAGCTCTGTCTAGTCCAGTTTCATAACCGTTCATTGTTAATTTTAGAAATTTTAATGTTAAATAACAAAAATTTAACTTTGTCCGAGTTTGTCGAAGTTCTTTATTTATGTTTTACCTGAAGTATTGAAGTTATATTGTTCAATTGGTTTTCTTTCTTATGTCCTTATTAACTTTTTGACTTATTTTACAAACATTACTATATGCGATTATATATGGTACAGGAACACTCGGAAGAAGACCATGGTGAAGGTCTAGAGGGGTGACACCAAGAGTTTACCGCACTGGGTGACACCAACCCCAGTGACGCCACTGGTTGTTGACAGACATGTTCACCAACGTCACACTGCACGGTTAATAATTACATATAATCCATCAGAGGAGGACAAGGTACCTCTTAATAATTCTTTAGAGGTGGACACATTTATTCTTAATTACTCCTGAGATAAGGATACATAAACTCTATGTCATTTATGCCCAGTCAAAGGCAGAAGTAAAAGACCCCCATGTGGATGTGGAAGGCAAGGGGGAAACCACCACATTATCTTCTCAAGACTTCATGGACACCAAAATGTGACATAGAAATAGAAGGGAAACTTCTTAACTAAGTAGATAATTTTAAATACCTAGGCATTTATAACATCAGATGGAAGATGTACAACAGAGATTAAGAGCAGAATAGAGCAAGCAAAGGCCGCATTTAAGAAAATGAAGAGAATCTTATGCAACAAGTCACTATAACTGAATGTAAGAAAGAGAGTGCTGAAATGCTATGTTGAACCAGTTTTGCTGTATGGCAGTGAATCTTAGAATGTAAATGAACAAATTAAGAAGAAATTAGAAGCAACAGAGATGTGGTTCCTGAGACGAATGTTGCGAATTCCTTGGACTGCCAGAGTAATTAACAACGACTGCCTGAAACAGGCTAATGAAACTGGAACATTATATACAACAATAAGAAAGAGACAAACAGAAGAGAAGAGAGGCATTGGAGAACATCGTGACAGCTGGAAAGATCGAGGGGAAGAGAGGCAGAGGCAGACCAAGAGAAATTATGCTGGATGGATTGAGACGGTAGCATTGAGGAATACCATCAGCAGAGTTGATCCAGAACACCAACGACCGAGATCTATGGAGAGCCATGAACGCCTACGCCAGCTGGCTGGGCACTTGATGATGATGATGATGATGATGATGATGATGATGATGATGATGATTAACCTAACGTGGTCTGATTTCAGCAAACAATTAAAGTCCACGCTAACATTCGTCAATTATCTTCAATTTGAATTTACGCATATATGACAGCTTTCTACAAGGAACATAATGTGTTCGTGTCAAAGTTAGCATCGCCATTTTGAAACCAATGCCGATGTTTCTTTCTCAAGTATTTTGTTAGATTTC
>OY992879.1:86822754-87159858 GCA_963921405.1 Cepaea hortensis | reverse complement strand
GGACAATGATTTTGCCACTGCACTTGTCTCAAGCAGCCAACATTCCTGGAGGACATGTTCGAGTGTTTTGTTTCCTCTCCTAACGTGCTCATTTCCCTCTCTCCTCATGAGCATACACTTGTCTGTTAACCTTATTTGAGACGGAGACGAGTTAAACCCGTGGGGAGTTAATCTTATAGATATATTTTACCCCACGCCTGGTTGAGATGTGATTCCAAATTCCGAGGTCAAATTGTGTGATGACATTTGTCAATGATATTCATTGCTACTTCCTCACACTGTGAAGGTCTTGGGAGCAACAGAGATATGGTTTATGAGACGAATACTCCTAATAAATTGGACTGCCAGAGTAACTACCAACGATAGCTTAAAGTTAGTTGCAGATCCTTTACAAGACGTCTCATTCAACCCCAGAATTATTTGGCTGTTTGTGATTTCTTGGAAAGTTGATGTTCAGTAGTTTGCCATTACTTTCTGAAGCCTAAAGGGGGCTATTAGTAGAACATTACACACTACTGTAAGAAATAAGCAAATGGCATTCTCTGGTTATGTCATGAGAATAGTGGCGTTGGAAAACATCGTGACGACAGGAAATGTCAGTTGGTAAAGAGACAGAGGCTGACCGATTTAAACGAAGTATTGTGACAGTTGCATGGAAGATATATCAGCAGCCGAGTTGAACACCAAGGACCGAGATCTGGGGATAGACATGAACAGCTAGGCCAGTTGGCAGGGCGTATGATGATGATGTCGGATGCATTGTGACAGTTGCATGGAATATATATCATCAACTGAGTTGAACACCAAGGATCGAGATCTGTGGAGCGACATGAATGGCTAGGCTAGTTGGCAGGGCGCATGATGATGATTTCCGCACAGCTCCGATGTTTTGTGTGTTTGCATTCACTCGCTTTGAACTCAAGCGTGCTGCTACTTATTGTGCACTGGACTGATTTTCGCGCGTTGATTAGCTTTCCCTATTACCAGTTATTGAACGTTCTATAGAAGTAAACAAAGATATACATCTTTGTTTTATTGACTACACAAAGGATTTCGATAGAGTAAGACATGGCAACATGGTAGATATGCTTGCAGACCTACACATTGATGAGAAAGATAATAGACTTATAAAAAACATATATTGGAAACAACAAGCTGCCATAAGGATTGATAATGAAGTGGGACAATATCAGCCTATTAAGAGAGGTGTTAGGCAGGGATGTGTTATGTCTCCAGATCATTTTTCCCTATACAGTGAAAATATTTTCAGAAATGTAGATGATATAAATGGAATCAACATTGGAGGACGAAATATCAATAACATTAGATATGCAGATGATACAGTCTTGATTGCAGACAATGCGCAGGGTTAGATGCGGTTGTTGCACACACTGAAAATCTGGGGGTCAGAATTAAATTGTAAAAAGACACAGATTATGGTCGTCACTAGGAAAAAAGAAATACCACAATGTAATATACAAGAAAATGGGAATATTCTTCAACAAGTGAATCGGTACAATTATCTCGCAACAGTCATAGCATCTGATGGGAGATGCCTTGAAGAGATTAGAACAAGAATCGCCATGGCGAAAGTAGCCTTTAGCAAGATGAAAAACATACTGACCAATAAAAAGATGTCAACTGAAACGAGAAAAAGAGTGTTGAGGTGCTACTTAGAGCCTGTACTTTTGTATGGATGTGAGACTTGGACAATGAGCAGTCAAGCTGAAAAACATCTGATGACTGTAGAAATGTGGTTTCTGAGGAGAATGCAAAGAATGCCATGGACAGACAGAAAAGCAAATTACCAAGTACTACAGGAGACAAATGAACATCGTAAATTGATTAGAGAAATTAGACGTAGACAGTCACATTTATTGGACATGTTATGAGAAGAAATTAATTGGAGAACTTGGTGACAACTAGCAAGATCGACGGGAGGAGACCAAGGGGAAGACCGAGAAGTAAATACCTGGATGGCTTTGCCATATGGCATGGTCGAGACAGGAACACTGAGCTGATCCATGACTCTGGTGATCGAGTAAAATGGCGAGTCATGACAGCCCAAGCTTTTCGGCATGGCACGTGATGGATGAATTACCAGTGTCCCTCGCCATCAGGCAAAACCACTGCAACTTCTGAGACACATAATTTTCATCTCCAAGTCAAGGACGAGAAGTCAACATGTTAGTCCAACTGAACGGTGTAGGGGTTGAAAAAGCTGCCTCGGCTTCAGCACACATGAAGTTTAAGAGCGAGCGTTCTTAACCATTCTCAGGCGATTCTCTGGGCTTCGTGTTTACTGTTTGAAGTAAGTCTGTGACAATAATGGCAAAGGGTTATATAAAAGCTAAGGAGGACACACAGCCAACCAACTCCACTCTCCGAAAATCCATTTGTGATGTACTGAATTATTACATCAGCTCTGCTGACATAAAAATTATGCCTATTCGCCGACGGCATATTCCAGTACTTGTCTTACATACCCCTTTTTATAAAAGTTTTATGACATGTTACCAAAATAGACAATAGAGTACTGGGTGCAGTTCATATAAAACATACGAATGCTTACAAGTATCTAGTCTGCTTAGAAGCGAGCATGGCATTTACGTGTCATATGTTAGAACAATAACGTTAAACCTAACTGCATGTTCTTTTACAAGACGTCGGAATAAACCCCAGCATATATTGGCTGTTTGTGGTTTTCACTAGAAAGTCATTGCTTTCGGAGCGGCCTACGCCTATACCATTCTGAAAATCAACGCAAATCGTTCAGGTCGCATATCGGCTGCAGTGACATCGAACCAGTACATCGGCAGTGTAGAAATGCGTTCACTAACCCTAAGCTACCAGACACTGCCAATACAATACAATTACTGGGAATTTTTGGCATCGATATTCTTCTTGAAGTTTTCGACGGCAATTCCCCAGTGCTGTTTCTAACCAAATTTAGAAAAAAATATCGATATTAGGAGCCGGTCTCCCTGGCCTAGGTGTTAGCGACATTCTCCGCAATTCCGTTTATCCACGTGAGCAAACGTATCTGCACGAGAATCGGTAGCGGTTCTCGCCGAAACCGTTATTTACGGGAAATGTGAGCCGGCCGCTCAGAAAGCAATGACAAACTACTGAGCGTAATCTTGCCAAGAAATCAACAACAGCGGTAAAATGCTGGTGTTGGCAGCGATGTCCTGTAATAAATGTTTTGCGTATCCTTTTACAGGACTTAGCTGTCAACAGCAGCATCTTTCAGCTGTCTGTTGATCTCTTGGCAAGATTACGCTCAGTAGTTTGCCATTGCTTTCTGAGCGGCCGGCTCAGTATCCGCAAGTCACGAGCGGGGGTCGAACCACCTCAGTTCTCGCTCCGCTGCGAGACTCTGCGTGATAAACGGGATTACAGAGAGAAAGTGTTGTAACCCCACAGCCAGAGAGACCGGCGTCCTGTAATAGGATATGCGAAAAAAACAAACATCAATGTTATGGATATTTGTGTGTATTCTGACCACTCTGTCTAACCATAATTCGTTGAGTTGAGTTGAGTCGAGTCAAGACATCACAGCTCTCGGGACTTTACCATACTCCCCCAGTCCTCATCTTCAACAGCCAGCGAAGAGTCTCAATACTTATGGCAATGTCTAATGGCAGTGAATCTGAACCATTGTTCTTAGCAAGCTTGGGAACTAGCCACTATGCCACAGCACCATTATCATGTGGCAAGTCTGTTGCAGAATGTTAATGTCATCACTACCTTTAGAAACAGAATACAGAAACTCTCGAACCCATGGCAGGTTTCAAGTCTGATCCATGTTAATGTTCAGGCTGTCTAAAATCCCCTGTCCATAGTACAGGTCAACACGTGGTTCTTCGTCGGCGAACTATGATTCCCATCATCTCATAATGTTCCTCTTGTACCTTGCGGTGTCGAGGCGAAGTATAAACAGTGGGAGCGTGCCCTTTTATGGGTTTTATATATCGAGATTCCCATGGACTGTTATTCTCTCTGTCCATCGTTTACATGACCGGCCTCATCTTCTGGTTCAATTTGCTCTGTACATCATTGCTTGTTGAGGCATACTGTTAGTTGGTTGCCTTGTTATATGGCCAAACCATTTAAATTGCTGTTTTCTAATGAAATCTAGCGCTGCTGTAACCCCTACTCTCGTCTTAATGTCATCATTTCTGATTTTCTCTCTTCTTAATACATTGCGTATTCTTCTCGGGAATCACATTTCCTTTGTTGTAATTTTCCTGTTCTCTTTTTCTGTCATTGTCTGGATTCGGCGTGGGTAGCATAGAAATTGGTAGGAAGATTGTGTTGCAGAGAGCTGTTTTAGTGTCTACTGATACGTTTTTGTTCTTTAGTATTTATGCCATTTGTTCAATGTCCTATTAGATGAATATTTATTGTTTTGGGCTCTACGTCTCTTAAATGAATGATAGGTTGGCCACCAATTCCCCCCCCCCCTTTCCCGTGCATTCACGCTCACTAGTTGTGATAGTCCTATCACATCACAGATGTGCAGCAGAAAACTGCTTCACGAATATTGTGTATGCTTGTTTGATTGTAAATAGAGACGGAAAAACATCCCGTTTCGCGCGAAAGAGTTGAACCGGCACCGATGTTAAATCGTAAAAACTCTCATTACTCCCTATAGTAACTTGCAATGTAGGACAGATGGCATTTTAAGCCTGGTGAATTAATAATTTCGCATCGCTAGAGCAGTTGCCGCGAAATGTGCACGTTGAGGTTTTCTTCTTCCCCCCCCCCCCTTTCCACTCATTCATTCATTCATTCATTCATTCATTCAGTAGCAGGTCTTCTGCAGAACCTTGCTCCCATAACAACCTTCCGGAAAACTTCTGTCATAAGCAAGATGTCGCGCGTTCGATACACCCATCTGGATATCATCTGCCACATTTTGCATCCATCTTTTCTTTGGCCTTTCTCTTCCTCTCTTCCCGGGCATATACCTCTCATTATTGTTCTCTCCAAACTTTCATGGCGTTTCAAGTGACCAAAATATTTCAATTTTCTTTGTTTTATCATCTTTAGTAGCCAACCTTCTAGAATAGTCAGCTTTTGTCGTATGGTTGCATTTGTTCTTGTCTGTATCAAAGATATTCTTAGAACCCATCTATAACATTAATATTAGAAGGTATTTATGCACAGCTCAGCTTGTTTAGTACGTGCCCAGAGCTCACGGGCATGTGTTGCAAAGCGAAAGATGCACGCTCTTAAACCCCCCTCCCCCAGAAAAAGAAATCCATTACCATAAGGAGGATACGAACTCAGGTCTCTCGAAAGGAGCCCAGTGTTCTAGCCACTCGGGCAGACGCTTGTAAAGTAAAGAGCCCTTCTGGTCGCCTTCAGGCCACATCTTGCACCTGATATTTTCCAATGAAGCGAAAACCTGGCCCAACTCACGGCCCAGCCCTTTGTAGGCTTGCTCATAACTGCCTAGATTTAGCAGCTACTTGTGTCTGCAGGATTGGTAGTCAGTCTCACTCCAGCCTCGTTCGCAGCCTCTTGCGACATGTACGGTAGGTTTCAGTGTTATTATTCTTTGCTTCCCTTATGAACCACAGTAACACACAGTCACATATATGGCATATAGTGCAAGTCCCATATTTTGATAGACCAATCGGTACTCATTGAGTGATGTAGTCAGTGTCACGCTAGCCGCCTTTACTTCCAGGAATATTTCATGGTACTCATCTTAGGCAGATTCGAGTTGGGAGCCTGCATCGATTTTTTTTCTCGCATATCCTTTACATAACACCGCTGTAAACATCAGTATTTTACCGCTGTTGTTGATTTCTTGGCAAGATTACGCTAGGTAGTTTGCCACTGTTTTCTGAGCGGCCGGCTCACATATCCCGCAAGTCACCAACTCCGCGAGAACCGCTACCAATTCTCGCGTGCTGCGTTCCATCCATCCATCATGTGCCATGCCGGTAAGCGTGGGCGATCATGTTCTGCCATCTCACTCGATCACCAGAGTCGTGGATCAGCTCCGTGTTCCTGTCTCGACCATGCCATGTGGCCAATCCATCCAGGTATTTACTTCTCGGTCTCCCCCTTGGTCTGTTCCCTTCGATCTTGCCAGTTGTCACCAAGTTCTCCAAGTCATTTCTTCTCATAACATGCCAAAATATTTTTGACTGTCTACGTCTAATGACTCTAATCAGTCTACGATCTTCATTTGTTTCTTGAAGGACTCACTCATTGGTTTTTCTGTCTGTCCATGGTATTCTTTACATTTTCCTCAGAAACCACATTTCCACAGCCATCAGCTGTGCTGCGTTACCCTACGTGAATAAACGGGATTACGGAGAAAGTCGTTTAACACCTAGGCCAGGGAGCCGGCTGCATCGATTAAAAAAAAAAAATAAAATACCCGCCTCGTGGTGGATTCGAACACGTTTCTCCCAGGCCGGCAAGCAACCGTGCTGACCACTGCACCACGGTAGCTCCCTACACAATACAGATAACGATTTTCACATTACGCAACCGAAGTGCTAATTCACATCCAAATCTGTCAGACATCATTGATGTTCTTTGCAACATCGCGTCTCTGAATCCCTGGTTCTGGAGGAAAAAAATGTAGGTCATATGGCCATTTTGCGTTTAGTATTCACTAGAATTCATGATTAATAAATAACGTCCTTGACTTCGCGTGCTTCACATTTGCTGGGAAGCTCTCAAAGGAACAATGAAATTACACCCCCTTGCTAACATCTCCGGCCTCCCTGTGGGAACTAGAAAAAGACACAGACATTAAACACAGGATACCACTGCCAGGGCTGTAATCTCGCATAGCGTGTACTTACGGATTAAATGAACAGCTACAAAATCTGCTTTTTATGCAGTTCATTCTCTGTTTTCTTGTCCTAGCTCTGCTGCATTTGGTATTTATAATTAATTCTTATTCACCTTTACTTGCGATGAGTTTTCTTATTTAGCTTCTTTGAAAGATAAGCCTTGTTGAATAATTCTTTGTTGGAAAGTAAAAGTAGTGTCCTATTGCGTGATGTTCCACTAGTTTGGAGATGATGTTTCAGGCCCACAAATCAGCTGCGCACAGATGCACGCGTCAAGTATTGTGAATAGTTTACGTTTCCTATCTTTGTTTTCTAAAGTTATATCTCTGTTACGGATGGTATAAGCCAATTCCTCCTATTAACAAGAATTCCTTTCAAATTAATATTCTGATGGCTGATTTGGTCCAAGGATTATTAATGTGATGCTGGGATGGACCTAGTTATATCTTCTCTTCTGAGGTTGAACGGGTAGTTGGTGTTACAGCGTTTGGGTGTGCTGATGGCGAGGCAGCGGGTTCAGTCCCTACACATGTCAATTGGACTAAAATGCTGACTTACACACACACAAACACAACCACACACACACTCGCATACATACGTGTATGTGTACACACACACAAATACATACACACGCACACACACACACACACATATATATATCTATATATATATAATACAGCGTTAAATCACGTATTGATTCCAGATACCATAGCGTATTCTCCACTACGTATTCTGGCACTGCCAGAGCGTCGTATATCTGTCAACTTAATAATACACCAACGACATTCTCCATATTTCTGAAGTCCGTGAGTTCTGGCTTCACGTCTTCCTTTATGTTTCCCCTTAGGTGCAAAGGAGAATAAAATAATTATGTATTCTGTTTGGTATATATACGTTTATATTTCGCTGATATAACAACAACAACAACAACAAAAAAGGTCTGGGAGTTCCCTACATGCGGGATAAAAAGAAAAAAAAAACATGTCGCTGTCCTTTGCAGGACGCGTGATCAACCCCAAATCTAGGTTGATCTTCTGGGTAATTTCATGTTCAGTAGTTTGTGATTGCTTTCTGAACGAGAAGTCAACGTTACAGTCCAAATGACCGGGGAAGGGGTTGATCCCGCTACTACTGCCATCAGCGCACCGAAGTTTAAGAGCTAGAGTGCTTTTATCCTTTCGGACACGTTGAATGCCAGGTGCGAAGCAAAAGTTAGTTGTATATTCTTTACAGGACATCGTAGTCAACCCCAGCGTTTTTGGCTGTTTGTGATCTCTTGGCGAGTTTACGTTCAGTAGTTTGCCACTGTTTTCTGAACGAGCGGAACCCATACCATTTTATAAAAACACCTAACGCAAGGTGGTTTGCTGCCAGATCGCCCACAGCTGCGTTCGAACGCGGTTTGCATAATTACAAATTGCATCCGTAACCCCTTCGAGATTAGTTAATTAATTGCATATCCTTTACAGGACGTCACAGTTAACACCAGCATTTGTTGCTGTTGTATTCTCTTGGCAAGTTTACGTTCAATAGTTTGCCATATAAACGAGAGAGAGAGAGAGAGAGAGAGAGAGAGAGAGAGAGAGAGAGAGAGAGAGAGAGAGAGAGAGAGAGAGAGAGACAAATAGAGAGAGAGAACGAAAGAACGAACGAACACACTTTATTTTCAAAGGGTTAAGAATTGGGTAAGCAGGCATCTAACATTCTGCCCTTCTATCACTCTCTTTCATACATTATTTCATTAACACATCATTCAAGGCTAACTGAGAAAATCAACAATATAATATTTGAATAACGAAGACACAAACAATAGATTGCACGATTTGTTGCCTGGCATATTTCGCTGCATCTCGTCAGGTACATACTGCAGAAATCACACAACTTACGTGAATTAACTAGATAAATCCTTCAAACTGAAATATACACATGTTCGCACAGTAATGTCGATTGTCTACCACGGTAATTTTAAACTGACTAACATGTCTTTCTGCTTGCAAAAGGACGGCTTACGAAGGTTGATTATTATAGCTTCAGCATTTCAGCGATTGTTAAAGTTTGATGAAGCTATAATAATCAACCTCCGTAAGCCGTCCTTTTGCAAGCAGAAAGACATGTTAGTCAGTTTAAAATTACCGTGGTAGACAATCGACATTACTGTGCGAACATGTGTATATTTCAGTTTGAAGGATTTATCTAGTTAATTCACGTAAGTTGTGTGATTTCTGCAGTATGTACCTGACGAGATGCAGCGAAATATGCCAGGCAATAAATCGTGCAATCTATTGTTTGTGTCTTCGTTATTCAAATTCATCACGGGAAACATTGTTTTGAACAATATAATAGACTAGCTGACCCGGCCCGGCTTCGCCCAGCCCCTGGCGGGGATCTATCTATCTATCTATCTATCTATCTATCTATCTATCTATCTATCTATCTATCTATCTATCTATCTATCTATCTATCTATCTATCTATCTATCTGTCTATCTATCTGTCTGTCTGTCTGTCTATCTGGCCCGGCCCGGCCCGGCCCGGCTTCGCCCAGCCCCTGATGGGAGCATCTCATTTAATTCATATAAGTAGTCATATAAGTTCCCGTTCCCGACTGTCTGTCTGTCTGACCCGGCCCGGCTTCGCCCAGTCTCTGGCGGGGATCTGTCTGTCTGTCTGACCTGGCCCGGCTTCGCCCAGTCCCTGATGGGAGCATCTCATTTAATTCATATAAGTAGTCATTAAAGTTCCCGTTCCCGACTGTCTGTCTGTCTGTCTGTCTGACCCGGCCCGGCTTCGTCTAGTTCCTGGCGGGGATCTGTCTGTCTGTCTGTCTGTCTGTCTGTCTGTCTGTCTGTCTGTCTGTCTATGTATCTATCTATGTATCTATATATGTATCTATGTATCTATGTATGTATGTATCTATCTATCTATCTATCTATCTATCTATCTATCTATCTATCTATCTATCTATCTATCTATCTATCTATCTATCTATCTATCTATCTATCTATCTATCTATATATATTATTAGCCAGGGGACTTAACCTAAGATATAGTAATGCTACTAAAAGTTATGTCCCTTTATTTAATTTTTCTTATGTTAAGTCATGTAAATTTAAATATTAAATTTTAGTAAGTATGTTAGTATTGCCTATAACCAAACTATGACAGTTGGTTGCACTGGAATGAGAAGAAGACGTGTAGAAAATTTCATCTCAATCGGATGGACCGTTCTCGAACGAATAAAGAACGGACGGACATACACACATCGCCTTTTATAGATATAGATATGCATTATTTAAAAAAAAAAAAAAAAAAAAAAAAAAGTTGTTGCGTATCCCTTACGGGACGTTGCAGTCAACACCATCATTTTTCAGCTGCTGTTGATGTACTTGACAAGTGTTACGTTCAGTAGTTTGCCATTGCTTTCTGAACGACCGGTTCCGATACCAGCACGTTATAACACAATGCGACACGGTCTGCTGCACAAATCGAACGCCTGATACCCGGCTCACGAACCGTGCTCGCAAGCCTTTAGCCACGAAGCGGGTATTCAAGATATTATGCATTATAAAGGCATGGGGAAAATGCAAAAATCAATACTACATGAATCAGTAATATTAAATAATGGTTTGGCACTTGTTATTAACTATGTGGAATATACTGGTTTACCAAAAGGGTACTGGCTGTTATACTAGGGTTTTATTATTATTTCTGTTATTAAGGGGGTAGGTAATCCGTACTGAGATAGTGTTCGAGTAATTTGCTATTATATGTTTAGGGATCGGTGATGTCTTTGATTTCTTGTGGAGGATTGTTCCACAGCTGAGCTGCAGAGTACATTAATCTTATTTTGTATAAGTCAATCCTAGGCTTCAAATGTGTAATATATTTAATTGTTTACTGTGCTTAGCATTATATGACCAAAGGTAATTTGGAGCATTCCGATGTAGGATTTTGTGAATTAGTTTGGCCTTACTGAAAAGCAGGCACTTGCGAAGTAGTAGTAACTGAAGGCGGTTATGCAGGCCAAGATTGTCAGAAAAAATGTTTACTATAAATTATACGCATGGCCTGTTTCTGGAGCGAGTAAAGTCGCTTGGTGCTTGAATTAGAACAATCGCCCCAGATTGTAGAGCAGTTGTCAAAATGTGTCTGTGAGAAGTACAGCATATTTTGTTTGTGTCCTCATCAAAGAAATTTTTAATGTTGGCGAGTTGGTAGACTTTCTTCGCTGTTTGTTTAACGAGCGATTGAACGTAGGGATTAAAGGTTAGGTTTCTATCAATGATAAGGCCTAATGTTTTGTGCTCAATTACACTTTCTACTGTCATGTCATCGATGTGAAGTTGAAGTGATCTGTGTGAATTTAGAGTTTGAAGTATTTGTCTGGTTGTTAATAACATTGATTTTGTTTTAGTGATGTTAATTTGCATACGGTTCGCATAGCTCCACCTAACTACATTATTTAATTCTTATTGCAAAGACAACTCCAGCAAATTACAGGAGAGAAAGAAAGAGAGAGAGAGAGAGAGAGAGAGAGAGAGAGAGAGAGAGAGAGAGAGAGAGAGAGAGAGAGAGAGAGAGAGAGAGAGAGAGAGAGAGAGAATGCAAAATGACGAAATCAGAAACATCATAGGGCATAATTTCATAAACAGCCTCTTTGGCGATATGGTAAATCACGTCACCCTCGCGATTCGAAGGTTTTGGGTTCGATACCGAACTCAGTAATTCGGTTGACGAGTGCGGTTTTCTCGAACACTCCCGATCGTCGTCGCTGGAGCTACAGAGTTCGTGCTTTGTGCGACGGTTCTGACAGGCCGCCCTGCGCAAAGAGACTGAGCCGTATGGGATAACACTCGGTGCAATGTAGTCGATCCTCGGGTCCTGGTAACTGAAACACGGGGGTACTTTAGCCAGGTTAAATGTCAAAGCGTTTTGGAAATATCATTTATAGATGCTGTGGTTCCTGGACCAGGAGGCTACAGTAGTCAAAATGATCTTGGACACCGGGCACTAAAAACAACCTCAAGAAGAAAATGTTTGGTGCACAAGAGCTGACGAAGGACATAAATCTTTCCAGCGGATTGTAATCAGAGCGGCTTTCTGCAGCGGCTTATGGACACGATGTATTGTCTGCTGCCTGACGATGAACATCGCGCATTGAATTTATTGAAAGACCGCACTTACGTGGCTGGTAGGATGAGAATGATCCTCGATAAACTACATTTATAGCATCGTTGGTAATGTCTCGATTTGTGATTGCACTATCATCATCACCATGTGCCGTGCCGATAAGCGTGGGCGGTCATGTTTCGTAATCTCACTCGATCATCAGAGTCGTTGATCAGCTTAGTATTCCTGTCTCGACCATATTACGTGGCCAAGCCATCCAGGTATTTACTTCTGCCTTCCCCTTGTTCTCTTCCCCTCAAACTTGCCAGTTGTCACCAAGTTCTCCAATTTATTTCTTCGTATAATGTAACCGAAACATGTTGACTGTCTACGTCTAATTTCTCTAATCAATTTACTATTTTCATTTGTTTCTTGTACTACGTGGTCATTAGTTTTTCTGTCTGTCCATGGTATTATTTTCATTCTCCTCAGAATGGCCTGGCGAAGTAGTGCCTGGCAAAAGCGTCGCACAGAGCACGAACCCCGTAGCTCAAGTGACTACCCCCCCCCCCCCCCCCCCTGGAGTCGCCAAAAATGTGTATTCGTTCACCGAGCAAAGGAGTCCGGAAAACGAACACGGCAACCTTCGGAGCCCGAGGCCAGCAGCTTAACTACTTCACCACGGCGACCCCTTCCTTTGTTTTCCTTAGTCACACGTGACCTTATCTGATTTGGGTTTGTTTGAATAAACTATTACCCCGTTTCTCTCCCGTGTCTCAATGAAACCGTGTATTCATTACCCAGTTAACTGTCTGGTAACTTATTCAGCATCTCAGTTTTATTATGGTGAGCCCATAAAACGCAAGAAATAGTGCGCCGGGTTGCCAAAACATGGCTATATATTCAATCTCCAGAGTATCATCATTTTCAACCACCTAGGACTCTGGAGAGGGCCGAATAACTTACAAGTCTGCAAAACGATTTCTCTGGAAAGAATAAATAGACGACGAGGAAGCTAGATGGTCACTCAGTTCATAATACACAGGGAACTGCCCGCGTCTTTCCCCATCATCCCAACCTCAGGTCATTATATCAATTCAAAATATTTAATGAATTAGTGAATTTAACACTGGAGATACAAACAATAGGTTGTACGATTTATTGCATGGTATATTTCGCTACGTCTCATCAGGTGCATACTGTACTGTTATACACCATATGAGGTGAATAAATGAATTATATAAGGTGTGGTTGTTTCGGGATTTGAAATTTAAATATTGAGCACAAACCCACTACTGGCAACGCCGATCGCATTCTGGTATGAACCTAAAGCCTATCCACGTCAATATGGAAGCACTATACTCGAGTTTCGCCCTTGTTGAGCTCGTCAGTAGTGCATATCCCTGACCGGATCCGGAAACAGTCCCGGATCACGTGTGTGAAGCGGGTGTGTAACCACGCGGCACACACTGGACACATCAAATTATCACAACAGAACATCACAACGCTACCCATCGTAGGCTATGCTCAAGATTGCCCAATCGCCGCGACCGACGTCCGTCAATCGATGGGACCCGAACGATCAGGACTTCTCACTGGCATGGAACACCAGGCCTCCTAAATCCAGTGAACAATAATCAATTGATTATGTGGTTGTTTCGGGATTTGAAATTTAAATATTGAGCACAACCCACTACTGGCAACGCCGATCGCATTCTGGTATGAACCTAAAGCCTATCCACGTCAATATGGAAGCACTATACTCGAGTTTCGCCCTTGTTTGAGCTCGTCAGTAGTGCATATCCCTGACCGGATCCGGAAACAGTCCCGGATCACGTGTGTGAAGCGGGTGTGTAACCACGCGGCACACACTGGACACACCAAATTATCACAACAGAACATCACAACGCTACCCATCGTAGGCTATGCTCAAGATTGCCCAATCGCCGCGACCGACGCCCGTCAATCGATGGGACCCGAACGATCAGGACTTCTCACTGGCAAGGAACACCAGGCCTCCTAAACAACCACATAATCAATTGATTATTGCTCACTGGATTTAGGAGGCCTGGTGTTCCTTGCCAGTGAGAAGTCCTGATCGTTCGGGTCCCATCGATTGACGGACGTCGGTCGCGGCGATTGGGCAATCTTGAGCATAGCCTACGATGGGTAGCGTTGTGATGTTCTGTTGTGATAATTTGGTGTGTCCAGTGTGTGCCGCGTGGTTACACACCCGCTTCACACACGTGATCCGGGACTGTTTCCGGATCCGGTCAGGGATATGCACTACTGACGAGCTCAAACAAGGGCGAAACTCGAGTATAGTGCTTCCATATTGACGTGGATAGGCTTTAGGTTCATACCAGAATACGATCGGCGTTGCCAGTAGTGGGTTGTGCTCAATATTTAAATTTCAAATCCCGAAACAACCACATAATCAATTGATTATTGCTCACTGGATTTAGGAGGCCTGGTGTTCCTTGCCAGTGAGAAGTCCTGATCGTTCGGGTCCCATCGATTGACGGACGTCGGTAGCGGCGATTG
The DNA here is from genome assembly GCA_963921405.1 of Cepaea hortensis. Lineage (NCBI taxonomy): Eukaryota > Metazoa > Mollusca > Gastropoda > Stylommatophora > Helicidae > Cepaea > Cepaea hortensis. The sequence continues at coordinate 87,145,382 of OY992879.1, read as the reverse complement.
GGCAATCTTGAGCATAGCCTACGATGGGTAGCGTTGTGATGTTCTGTTGTGATAATTTGGTGTGTCCAGTGTGTGCCGCGTGGTTACACACCCGCTTCACACACGTGATCCGGGACTGTTTCCGGATCCGGTCAGGGATATGCACTACTGACGAGCTCAAACAAGGGCGAAACTCGAGTATAGTGCTTCCATATTGACGTGGATAGGCTTTAGGTTCATACCAGAATACGATCGGCGTTGCCAGTAGTGGGTTGTGCTCAATATTTAAATTTCAAATCCCGAAACAACCACATAATCAATTGATTATTGCTCACTGGATTTAGGAGGCCTGGTGTTCCTTGCCAGTGAGAAGTCCTGATCGTTCGGGTCCCATCGATTGACGGACGTCGGTCGCGGCGATTGGGCAATCTTGAGCATAGCCTACGATGGGTAGCGTTGTGATGTTCTGTTGTGATAATTTGGTGTGTCCAGTGTGTGCCGCGTGGTTACACACCCGCTTCACACACGTGATCCGGGACTGTTTCCGGATCCGGTCAGGGATATGCACTACTGACGAGCTCAAACAAGGGCGAAACTCGAGTATAGTGCTTCCATATTGACGTGGATAGGCTTTAGGTTCATACCAGAATGCGATCGGCGTTGCCAGTAGTGGGTTGTGCTCAATATTTAAATTTCAAATCCCGAAACAACCACATAATCAATTGATTATTGCTCACTGGATTTAGGAGGCCTGGTGTTCCTTGCCAGTGAGAAGTCCTGATCGTTCGGGTCCCATCGATTGACGGACGTCGGTAGCGGCGATTGGGCAATCTTGAGCATAGCCTACGATGGGTAGCGTTGTGATGTTCTGTTGTGATAATTTGGTGTGTCCAGTGTGTGCCGCGTGGTTACACACCCGCTTCACACACGTGATCCGGGACTGTTTCCGGATCCGGTCAGGGATATGCACTACTGACGAGCTCAAACAAGGGCGAAACTCGAGTATAGTGCTTCCATATTGACGTGGATAGGCTTTAGGTTCATACCAGAATGCGATCGGCGTTGCCAGTAGTGTGTTGTGCTCAATATTTAAATTTCAAATCCCGAAACAACCACATAATCAATTGATTATTGCTCACTGGATTTAGGAGGCCTGGTGTTCCTTGCCAGTGAGAAGTCCTGATCGTTCGGGTCCCATCGATTGACGGACGTCGGTCGCGGCGATTGGGCAGTCTTGAGCATAGCCTACGATGGGTAGCGGTGTGATGTTCTGTTGTGATAATTTGGTGTGTCCAGTGTGTGCCGCGTGGTTACACACCCACTTCACACACGTGATCCGGGACTGTTTCCGGATCCGGTCAGGGATATGCACTACTGACGAGCTCAAACAAGGGCGAAACTCGAGTATAGTGCTTCCATATTGACGTGGATAGGCTTTAGGTTCATACCAGAATGCGATCGGCTTTGCCAGTAGTGGGTTGTGCTCAATATTTATATAAGGTGTGTTAATTTGAAACCCGTTCCAATGGCTTTATTACAAAAGCATGAACGAAACATTAACATATGTTAACAATACGATTAACAATACGATCAGCGTTGCCAGTTGTGGTTGTGCTCAATCTTTAAATATAAAATCCAGCAAAATAAAACAAAACCAAAAAAATCAATAAACTGGTGTGATAGAATTAAACAGAGCATTCATTTTGAATGAATTATGCACCATGGGTTGATCAGAAGAAGTCGTCGTAGGCATTCAAGCAAGCCTCCTAATGCTTAGGTAGGCGGCGAATGCCGTCCGCAAAAAAAGTATTGTGGTTGCTCACAGAACCAAGAGTTTACCGCGTTCATTAAGTCTGCATATGTGTGAAATCGTTGCCCCTTGAGAGCTTTTTTCAGAGGTCCGAACAAATGAAAATCACATGGTGACAAATCAGGACTATAGGCTGGATGTTGCAGAATTTCCTACTTCTTCCTTGCTAATGCTCCCTTCGCAATCTTTGCGACATGCGGACGAGTATTATCGTGCAACAAAATCACATCGCGAGAAAGCATACCTGGTCGTTTCTTCTTGATGGCTTTTTTGCAGCTTGTCTAGTGTTTGCAAGTAGTGGGTAGAGTTGATGTTGATACCAGGTTCTTTAAAGTCGGCCAACAATAACCCTTCACGGTGGAAAATTCGCTCAGCATAACCTTACCAGCGGAAACCTGTAACTTGAATTTTTTGGCTTTTAGTGATCCAGCATGCTTCCATTGCATGCTCTCTCTTTTGTTGCTCATCGCCTGCCACTATGCGGAAGAGAAATGCATCACCCTCCACTCTGTAACGCAGCAAGTGGTTCAAACACCATCCCACCCGTTCCTCTTTTTGGTGGTCGGTCAACATCCGTGGTACCCACTGTGAACACACCTTCCGATATTGCAGTTTCTTACGAACAACCTTTTGAATTGACAGGGCCGTCGAAGATCTGTCATGATCTGACGTCCTTTCCGAAACATTCGTGCCCAGTCTGTCACTGTTGTCTTCGACACACATTTGTTACGGTACGCTGCCAGCATTCTTCGATGAATGTCCACTGGTCGACATCCTTCAAGTGAAAGAACCTGAATCACTGCTCTGTGAGTTTCATTGGGCAGATTTTGGATCAACTCGGCCATTTTCTTAATTGTAAGAAACAGATCCTATGCATCATGGTACGATAAGCAATTTTTTAAAATTCATTGGTCAGTACTTATCACATGACTATGACATGATCATGTTCAACGTACGCAATTAAGCACGGTGCGGCACGAACGGATTTCAAATGAACGCCCCTTATACTGTGGCTGAAATACTTGAAACACGTACTCACTAGTATTGTTCAAATGCCAAGCATGTGTTATCCACAGGGTATATGCAAGTGTAAAACGAAAACTTTCCGTCTGCAAAAGTGGCGCTGCTAGGGCAAAATTTCTAGTTAAAAATCTACCCAAAGTATTTCAGGAACCTCGCCGGTGCTACGGAGTTTGTGCACTGAGCTGACTGTCTCCGGACTCAGGCTTGAGTTAGGAGTAAAACGGAGCACTTACGGGTTTACACCCGTGTGCCGTGATGTTGATCCGTCGACTAAACTGAACTATACTAGATATATAAATGCAGTAAGCACCTAACGAGTTGATGCGAAATATAATAACAGTAATAATAAGAATACATATTAATGAATTGTCCCGAATCAGCTTCCGGCTACGGGTGTAGCACCATCACATTTTGTGGACCTGAAAGCAAAAAGAAATAGATGGCCAATATTTCCCTAACTTTGGTAAGCGACCAGACAAGCGTAGAATCCGCGCCCAACCCTGCCCGTGACATTACCAGCCCATTTCGTATGCTAGTCAATAAATCGTGCAACGTTTTATTTGTGGTTTCTCTGCTTAAACATCATATACATCGTTGGGTGGTTAACCGGTGTAGAATTGTTCTTGTGTTACGATTTGGTGTCATATGGTAAACCCAGCACAATTTAAGTGTAACCTGTAGTTGTTTGTTTGTTATTTGTTTGTTGTATATTTGTTTGTTATTTTTAACTGTTTAATATGTTGTGTGATTTCCATCTGTTTCAATGTTTCCTTTCTTGGTCAATGCTTGTCAATAAATGCAATAAAGGTAATAACGACATATTAAGTTTGAAATATTCTGTATTTGGAAAAAGGATTTCGGAACATAATTTGGTACTCCTTCTTCAATTATGACGTCATGGATTACCGGAAGTGCTCACATGGAAACAAAGGTGGCGTGCTTTCGGTTGAATAAACGGGAATTGTAGAACAATAGCATTATTTATTCTTTACTTTATGCGTGTGCATGATGACGTTGATAGGAATGTCCTGCTGGTGTAGAATCATTTAGTTTATTTCTGTGTGACTGATTGAATAAGCCCGACCTCTCCTATACATATGTAATGAGCTTATGTAATCAATTATACCTTTGATAAAGATGTTAATTTAGCAGAGTACGTACATGACTGAATACATAAGAATGATACTTATACACTACTACAGTATGGAGATAAGCAAGGGCAGACATTAGATGAACAAGGGCATAAATGAAATAAACAAGAACTTCTACAAGATGAACAGGAACTTACGTGAAACGAACAAGGACTTACTGCAGGTGAACAAAGACAAAAAGGAGATGAACAAGGACGTATACGAGGTGAACAAGAAATAACATGTAATTTACAAGGCCGTATATGATGTGAAAAAGAGCGTAAATGTTGTGAACAGGGGATTACATTAATTGGAAAAGCATCAGATGAACAACGACTTACATGATACGAGGGTGAGTCAATAAGTAAGTCACAAAGTTCTGCGTGATGGCAGGTAAATGTAGTTGATGTTTTCTGCAGGTGTCAATGGGTGACAGCAGTATCAAACTTTATATTCCCGTTAGTCAGGTGGCGCTAGGTGTCTCATGCATGCGCAGCGCATAAACAAAATGGCGACTGTACTTACGACGTGTACAACCAAAGAGTAACGTGCTGTTGTGCGTTTTTTGTGGGCAAAAGGACTGCCTGCAAAGGACATTCACAAGGAAATCCTTCCTATTTATGCTGACAATTGTTTGTCCCGTAAAGCGGTGCATAGCTGGGTAGAAAAATTTTTCAAGGACGCTCTAAAATTATTGATGAGATCAGATCTGGTCGTCCTGTTGAGATTGCAACAGAAGCATCCGTGCAGCTGGTGGAGGAGATAATTAGAGGTGACAGGCGAGTAACGATAGACTCTGTAGCATCTGCAATAGGGTGTTCACATGATTCAGCATACAGCATAATGCACGATCGATTGACATTTCGCGAATGACGCCGAAGTTGAATGTGAAGTGAAAACGTGGTTTAGAAAACAGAGCTATGCAGCCGGTTTGGGAGAACTTATAAAACGATGGGATAAGTGTGTCAATGTTGGTGGAAATTATGTTGAGAAATAAAGGGACAATGCGTGTATATTATAATGTGTTATCATGGTTAGTTATATTGCTACAACCATTTGCGACTTACTTATTGACTTCCCCTCGTATGAACACGGAATCACACGATGTGAACAAGAAATTACATTATATGAACAAGAAATTACATGATATGAACAACGAACAAGGAATTACGTGATATGAACAAGAAATTGCATGACATAAACAAGGAATTACATGAGACGAACAACTTGGACTTTATCCAAATCACAATTTCGCAAAATCAACACCTGATCAAAGATCATCTGCGACGAGACCAAGAGGACGTCCAAGAAGAAAATGGATTGACGACGTCAAAGATATTGTACAATCACACGGAGTGACACTATCCAGTGCCGCCCACCCTGCGCTGGAGCGCAAATTATTCCTCCCCACGACGCTTGACGGCAGAAATGGAATATGATGATGATGATGATGATGATGATGATGATGATGATGATGATGATGATGATGATTATAAATAACGACTTACATGATATGAACACGGGATTACATTATATGAACAAGTAGTTTCATGATATGAACATGGAATTACACGAGATGAAAACGACTTTCATTATATGAACTCGGAATTACATAATATGAACAAGAAATTACATGATATGACCAAGGAATTACATTAGATGAACAAGGAATTACATTATACGAACAACGACTTACATGATGTGAACAAATATTTACATGATATGAACAAGGAATTACATGCGATGAACAACGACGTATGTGAACAAGGAATTACACGGGGTAAACAACGACTTACATTATGTGAACAAGGAATTACATGAGATGAAAATGGACATACATGATATGAACAACGACTTACATTATGTGAACAATGAATTACATGATATGAACAAGGAACCACATAATATGAACAAGGAATTACATGATATGAACAAGGAATTACATGAGATGAAGAAGAAATTACATTATATGAACAAGGAATTACATGAGCTGAAAATGGACATACATGGTATGAACAAGGAATTACATGATATGAACAAGGAATTACATGATATGAACAAGGAATCACATGATATGAACAAGGAAATACATGAGATGAAGAAGAAATTGCATGATATGAACAAGGAATTACATGAGATGATGAAGAAATTACATGATGTGAACAGGGACTTACATGACATAAACAAGCACACACGTGAGATGAACAAAGATGTGTATGATATAAAGAAAGTAGTTATCTTCATAATGTCATTAGTGTTCTTTTGGAGTGAAAAGATCTTATCACTGAAAATCAAGATTAAATTAAATCAAGTTATTACAATATCGATGTGCGTGATTGCATCTGTGCGTGTGTGCATGTGTGCATGGGAACATGGATTATAAATGCTGAACTAAAAACATTGAATGCAAGTATTATGGATGTGGTTCCTTATCATATAAAGATAATATATAAACATAACATATGCAAATCGCATTTACAGATGCCTTTCTACGTGAAGATGAAAAAGAGATAAGTGTATGTAAATAACAACCGGCTTATGTGGCTAAGAGAGACGCGCAGTTGTATATTTACCACGTCATACCGAGTCGAATGTTCGAAATCTGACGATGCCGATATGGGAGCAAAGCTCTTAGCGTTGATTCTGATGGTATAAGCTATCGGCCTTTAAGGAAGCAATGGCAAACTAAAAAAATATTAGTTGTATATCCTTTACAGGATGTTGCAATCAACACCAGCTTTTTTGTTGTTGTGATATCCTGACAAGCTCACGTTCAGTAGTTTGCCATTGCTTTCTGAACGACCGGCACCAATATCATTTCGTTAAAAAAACCAACTTAATGCGATCTACTGCCAATTTGCGCGCAACTGTGTTTCCAACGCGGGTATGTGGAATCCGCAAACGCTTCGCCACGGAGCGGGCAATGGCAAACTACTGAAATAAAAATTGCCAAGTTTATAAAAAAAAATAGCTCTGATAAAAACCGAGATAGAGAGACAGACAGAGACTTAGAGACATAAAATGGAGACATGGAGAGAGGCTGTGTCAGAGACAGAGAAAAAAGAGAATTCGTCAAAATTGACATAGAAAGACAGAGACAGGGAGGGCAGCAAGGAACAAAATATATAGAGATAGATAGTGAGAGAGACTGTGAGAGAAGAGGCAGAGAGACAAGGAGACAGAGACTGAGAAACAAGAACCGAAATTAACTAAAACAAAGCGACTTAGTTGGAGAAACACAGACAGAGAGACATGGAGAGACAGCAGATACGAGATAATAGAGAGAAAGAGCAAACGAATGCATTTTATTTTCAAAGGGTCACAAATTGGGCACGCAGGCCCGTCTTACATTCGGCCCTTTCATCGCTCATCTTTTCTTCATCATTGTGCATGTTACATTTACATAGGGGAAAAACATTGTCAAATGAATGGCATAAACATAAGCAATACCTATTACCATGTTGAGAAGAGACAGAGATAGATGAAGAGAGACAATGAGAGAAACGCAGAGATAGAAAAAGAGAGACACAGAGAGAGAGATAGAGACAAAAATGTAGAGACACCAAGAGAAATAGAGAGATAAAGACATAGATAGACGGAGGCAGAGAGAGACAGAGATACAGAGATAGAGACAGGCAAAGAGACAGATACAGAGGTACAGACAAAAAGTGACCGGCAGAAACAAGGAAACAGAGAGTGACGGGTGAGAGACATAAACACACACACACACACACACACACACACACACACACACACACACACATCGTTTCTTTACTTATTCAGTCGTCAGTCGTGGAGATTTGTCCGCAACAGATGAGCAATATCTCCGGCGGGCCTATTCTCGGTGGTCGCGAGATCCCTCGCAGTGGAAAGATGGGAGATTTGCTCGCAACAGACGAGCAATATCTCGGGCGATATCTTCGACGGGCCTTTTCCCGGTGGTCGCGGGATCCACAAAAGTCAGGCGGGGGGGGGGGGGGAGGTCTGACGATAGTGCACGCTTTACACAGGTCCGGACACTTGTGGTTGACAGATGTACGCTCCCTACGGTTTAGGCGCGTGCGAGACCCTCACCTATGGGACTTGGCTGAACGCCTCTAAGTCAGGTCCCTTGGGTTCCAGGGTCTGGCCACCACTCGCCACCTGCTCGTGGAGGAGAGGTCTCGGAGGTTTGACGCTGAGCCGCCAGCGTCTGCAGCCTACCTTGTGCCAGACGTATTGGTTACCCATTCCTCTGGAAAACACAAGGCAAGGCCGAGAGAGAGAACATGTCGTTTGGGCACCACATGTTTCTCTGAAGCTCTGCCCAGGCATTGTGATGGAATTTTGGCCACATTCCAATTCACATACTTTGGTCTGTCAAGACTGCAAGGTGCAACTCATATATATATATATATATATATATATATATATATATATATATATATATATATATATATATATATATATATATATATATATATATATATATATATATATATATATCAATCAATCATGTGCCATGCCGGAAAGCGTGGGCGGTCATGATTCGCCATTTCACTCGATCACCATATATATATATATATATATATATATATATATATATATAGAGAGAGAGAGAGAGAGAGAGAGAGAGAGAGAAAGAGAGAGAGAGAGAGAAAGGGGGGGGGGGTATGTGAGGGAAAATATAATAGAAATGAGAGAGACATCTAACAAAGCGACGATGTAGGGAAATGTATGCATGTGTGAAATAGATTTGGAAAAGACAACGGCACTTCTAGCACCAGTGGTGTGGTGTTTGTCCATCAAGAATGATGACGACCAGTTATTTCATCAATTCGGGTTGAATTTAGAATAACAATAACCTATGCGATAAATCGGATTAAAGTCAGGAAGGGTTGTGCAATTCATCGACCACTCTCTTTCTCTCTCTCTCTCTTAAAAGCTATATTGTGCCAATCGTGGTGTACGGAAGCAAATCATCGAAAATTAGTTTTCTTTAAGCAGCATTTCAGAAGATGGAAAATATTCACCGCAATTTATCTGTGTCTATTGAGTGACGAAAAGGGCTCTTAAAAGCTATATTGAGCCAGTCTTGATGTACTGAAGAAAATCCTGGAACATTAGCAAAATCAGGAATTATATGGAAGCTGCAGTATTGCGATTTAGAGGGGAAGAGAGTCAGGGAAGACAAAGAGAGAAGATGCTGGACAGTTTGACATTATGGCATGGAGGAATGTCGGTATCAGAAATGATTGGCAGCACAAGAGACAGGAGGCTGAGAACAGACATGATCATCAACACCACATGACATGGAGTCTAAGAAAATGCTTTATATATCGTCCGTTCAAAATTGTTGTAAGCAAACATTTTATGGCGACTATGTTTAAAGTAAACAATTGTTATGAACGTTGCAGTAAGCACAGACAATACTCGGTGCCATGTCTGGTGGTACTGCAAGGGGAGCGGTGGATTGCCATAGTGTGAAACAGTTTGTCTCCCGTGTCAGGTACTCAATAATGCACAGAGTTGCTTTGTCATGCGTAGTGCTTGAAGTATCGTGCTCTCTCTCTCTCTCTCTCTCTCTCTCTCTCTCTCTCTCTCTCTCTCTCTCTCTCTCTCTCTCTCTCTCTCACTCTGTCTCCCTTTTGTATTTCACACTAGCAGTCTGTCTGTCTGTCTTTCTCCCTCTCATCCATATCACACTCTCGGTCTTTCTCTCTCTCTCTCTCTCTCTCTCTCTCTCTCTTTCTCGCTCGCTTTCTCTCTCTCTTTCGCTCGCTTTAGCTCTTTCTCTCTCACTCTTTCATTTATCTCACGCTCTCAATCTGTCTTTATCTCTCTATTTCTCTCTCTCTCTCATCTAATTCACTCTCTCAGTCTCCCTCTCGCTCTTATCTATCTCACACTCTCGGTCTCTCTCTCTCTCTCTCTCTCTCTCTCTCTCTCTCTCTCAGTTACCTCTCTCAGCGCTTACATCAGATTTGCTGGAAGTGTCCTTCTATGTCTGTCTTTATGTGAATGTATTATGCACTATTGATGAACGAAAGATGAGTGGTTGGAAGGGCCAAATGTAAGACGGGCCTGCGTGCCCAATTTGTTACCCTTGAAAATATAGTCCGTTCATTCGTTCGTTCCGTTCTCTGTCTCTCTCTCTCTCTCTGTCTCTCTCTCTCTCGCTCTCTCTCTCTCTCTCCCTTTCTCTCTCTCTCTCTCTCTCTCTCTCTCTCTCTCTCTCTCTCTCTCTCTCAGGCCTCGGTTTACAATTCCTCAACAAACCGAGTAGAGGATCACAATCAGCCACATGCGTCGATTTCCAGTGTATGAGCTTCAGTCTTTCAGAAAGCAATGACTAACTGCAAAACGTAAAAATTGCTGAGTAAATCTCGAACAGCCAAAACATGTTGGGGTTTAAGGTGAAGTCATATAAATACAAAGGGCCTTAACATAAAATGGTTTTTGTATTGTTTTTGGTGAATATTTTCTGAAAATGTATAAAACAATGTATCACTTTTCGATGTAGTCATCTCTGTCAGTGCAAGTGATGACTGGATTCCTGTATAGAAAAAAATGCTCGTGGTCTCGTATGTAACCACTCATGCATCACCATCGGACCGACAAATCTTTCCTCCCAGTGACTCTTTGAGCTGTCCAAACTGGTGGAAATCATTTGGGGCTAGGTCTGGCGGGTACGGGGAATATGGTACACCCTGAAAGTGGAGGTCTGCGATGGTTTCAACCGTTACAGGGGCAGTATTGGACATATTTACTCAGAAGTCCACGACGTTTGGATTTGATTGCGGGTCGAAGCTGATTCCTGATAAGATCAGTATACGTATTTTGGTGACATTTTTCGCTGTTGGCATGTAGTAAACTGATTAGAGAAATTAGACGTAGACAGTCAAAAATTTTTGGACATGTTATGAGAAGAAATGGATTGGACAACTTAGTGACAACTGGCAAGATCGAGGGGAACAGACCACGAGGAAGACCGAGAGAAAAATACCTGGATGGCTTGGCCACATGGCATGGACGAGACAGGAACACTGAGCTGATCCACGACACTGGTGATCGAGTGAAATGGCGAGTCATGACCGCCCACGCTTTCCGGCATGGCACATGATTGATTGATTGATGTAGTGATCTAAAATAACGCTTCATTTATCCCAATAGAGATTCAAGCAAAACCTTCCCTGAAGATGCCTGCGTGCGAAATTTGGAGAGGGATGGCTCTATTTCCTGCTCGCTCTCTTCATTTCCGGCTCGTGTTAGTGAACCCAACATAATTTCTCTTGGTGTGCCTCTACCTCTCTTCCTTTTGATCTTTCCAGTCGTCACAATGTTCCCCAATACCTGTCTTCTCATGACATGACCAAACAAAAGTGTTTGCTTCTCAAATAAGGTCGAGTGATTAGAACAACCCAGGTGCATGCTGCAGACTAAGAATTCATCGGAAGTTGGAAATTTAAAATCTACTCCAGCCCGTGAGATATTTCACAATACAGATCAATCTACAATATACACACATTTGGTTTCCTCGCCCATGCTACGATGTTGGTGGACTCTACCGCTACCTCCTCATGTGATCTATGACAAGACTGAGACACTTTTAGAAGCATCTGTGTGCAATACAAGTGAGTGATAACTAACAAAGCCATCCAGACTAGACGTTCACTAGGCGAAAACCCATGTCTCATTTTAAGTTCCAATAAAACTGTCCAATTCATACAAGAGCCCAAGCTACGTTCAGGAAAAGTCAACACATTCTCACGATATTATTGCCTGTTGATTTACATTCCATCATTCTACCAGTTCGCTAACACGTGCAAATAATGTTAAAGTCAATAGAAGTCTATACACTTGCTATTCTTAGTTTTGAAGCCATTAATAAGAAACGCCAAATTATCAGCAATTTCTTCCCTTTATCCGGGGGGGGGGGGGGGGGGGGGTGGGCTGCGTGGTCTCGAGGTATGATGTCCGCCTCGAGTGCTGGAGATCCCGGGTTCAAGCCCCTGTGAGGACCGGGATTCCTTCACGTGGACCTCTAGTAATAGCATTTCCCCCGATCTCTGGGTAGTGAGATCGGACGCCCGTGTGTATTGTTGCGCACGTAAATATCGCTTGGCAGTTGGAAATCGAAAAAGAGTAGCCTAACGGCGCTGCCTGGGCAACATTTCGAGATAACAATCTACCCAAAGTATTTCAGGAGCCTCGCCGATGCTACGGAGTTCGTGCACTGAGCTGAGTTTCTCCAGACTCAGGTTTGAGTTAGGAGGAGAATGGAGCACTTATGGGTTGTACCCGTGTGCCATGATGTTGATCTATCAACTAAGTTTAGTTAAACTAAACTTATCAGTTTCCACTATTATCATGTAGCAAGTCCTTTATAGTACGTCCATTTTACCTTGCCATGCTGTAAAGATTCACGATCCTTTCTCAATTCTCTTGTCTCATACATTTTCATGATCAATATTTCTGCATTTCCCTATGTTCGCCTTAGCTCTAGATTACCCCTGCCTCTTCATCCAGGTTACCATGCGTCTGATCATTGCCCTTTTCAACCACTGTCAAGTATAATATTGCTAAAGTATTTAAATTTTCGAGACATGTTTTGCTTTCGCTCGCTCGCTTTGAACTCATGTGTAGTCCATGCACGTGTTACTACTTAATGTGCACAGGAATAATTTTTGCATGTGGATTAGCTTTCCCTATTACCAGTATCTCTCGCCATCATTCGAACCCACTCCGAATTCTAAGGTACATGTAATGTACGTATCGAAGTCAACATTTTAGTCGAACTTACCGGTATAGGGGTTGAACCCACTACCTCCAGAAGCCTAGAAGTTTAAGAGCAAGCGGTCTTATCCATTCGGCCATGCTGACCTCCGTAACGTTGTTGATGTGCCATGTTTCTTTGATGCTAACATCGCGTAGAGCGTCAACATTTGTCTTCTCCCTGGTCTTGATGTTCTAGAGTTTTCTTCTGTAACATGTAAGTTCAAACTTCCCCATTTTCTTCTTTAATAATTGCGAAATTGTCCATGATTCATACGTTGACACAAGATACTTAGATGGATGTTCTCGCAAAGTTACTTTAATTTGTTTACTGGTATTGTACCGCAGGCTCTAAACTCTGTTTAACCTCTCCATAGCAACGGCCTACCTGCAGACTGCCATATTTGAGCGGTTGCCATCGTTGTTGATTACGGAGATATTTAAAGTTCGTGACAAATTGAATGTTTCCATTGCTGACTGTGGTTTATGCCTGACATGTAACTTTGTCTGCAGCCATATTTTTATCTTATTCAAAACCAGATTTATATCTTCACCGTGTCTTTTCATAAACATAATTAACTGTTCTAAGCAATTAGGACTATTTGGGCAGTTTCCAACTGCTCAAGATAGTTTATGAGGTGAATATTTGTTTTTGAACGTCCATATATTTACACTTTAATTAATTAGTACAGCCTACTCTAAGGCTTGGGAATAGTGAATCACGCAGTTTCCTAAATCCCCGACATACCGAGTAGAGGGATCAAGATAAACCAAGGCCGATCAGACCTGTTTGCGTTTATTTCAATAGTATGAGGCGTCAGCCTATCAGAAAGCAATGGCTAACCAGTAAACTGAAAATTATATAAATCAATCAGGTGCCGTCTCCGCAATGAAGGTTGGCTGCAATGGATCTCCAACACTGTCTGTCTCTTGCCTTGACTGTACATTCTGTCAGGCTTATGTTCGTCCATCTCTTGATGTTATCCTCCCACTTGTATCGTTGTCTACCTCTTGCTCGCTTGCCCTCAAACTTGCCTTCCAGTATGGTTTTTATATAAGTATCATATCTTTTAACGTGGCCAAAATGTTTCACTTGTCTCCTCTTTATTTCTTTCATCAACTCTTTCTTCATTCCCAGTTTTTCTAGGACCTCTGCATTTGATTGTTTTTGTTTCCATGAAATACGACCTATTCGTCTGTATATCCACATCTCCAGGGCTTCTATGTTTGTTCAATGTCCAGGCTTCCAAGCCATACAGTAGCGTTGAATACACGTAGCATTTGACAATTCTCATTTTTAATGCGTTATTAATCTCTCCAGATGTTAATACTGATTTCATGCCGTTGAAAGCATTTTTGGCCATTCCTATTCTCTTTTTAATTTCCATTTTACTTCTGCCAGCATCTGTTATTATATGTCCAAGATAAGAGAAACTTGTTACTTGTTATAGTATCTGTCCGTTTACAGTGATGTTCATTGATGACTTTTCCTTTTCACTGCTAATTATCTTAGTTTTCGTTTTTTGGATGTTGATATCTAAGCCACATTCTGCACTGTGCCTGTTTACTTCTTCCACTAGGTCTTGCAACTCTTGCTCACTTTCTGCTAGTACTATCGTCAGCATATCTAAGATTGTTTATGATTCTTCCATTGATGCTGAGTCCAGGCATTTCAGCTTGTTTAAAAATTCTTTCTGTATATAGTTTGAGGAGGCTTGGAGACAGTACACATCCCTGCCGTAATCATCTTTTTATCTCTATAGGCGACGAATAGTTATTACCGCATCTAATAGACGTCACTTGTTCCCAGTACAAGTTACTAATAAGTCTGATGTCCTTTCCATCTACTCCTACATCTTGAAGGCACGTAATTAGTCGTTCATGTTGTACTCTATCAAAAGCTTTCTTGTAGTCTATAAAACAAACATATATACTTTTTTGAACTTCTATATATGTTTCTATTAGCATCCTCAAACAGATAATTGCTTCTCTTGTGCCGCTGTTTTTGCGGAACCCAAATTGTTCTTCAGCTACTTCCTCATCTATTTTATGTTGAATTCTTTCTCGTATGACCTTGAGTAGTATCTTAGTTATGTGGCTCATTAAGCTAATAGTTCTGTAATCCTCGCAATCAACAGCTCTTGGCTTCGTCGGTAGCTTGATGAAAATGGATGTTTTCAAGTCCTTGGGGATGTACCCAGTATTATATATATCATTACATAATTCTGTTTCAGTTTCAGTGCCAAAGCTGGATAAGGATTTTATCATCTCTGTTGTTATCTTGTCAGGACCTGCTGCCTTTCATTCTTTCATCTTTTTAATAGCCTTTTCTACTTCAGCCGTTAATATTTTTGATCCATCTTGAGTATTATATAATGTTGGTCTGTTGACCCTGTCGTCCCAGAATAAAACTTCTGTGTACTCTGTCCATCTTCTTATGATGTCTTCTTCTTCTTCAGCGTTCCGAGCCATTGAGGTTCTTTGCTGCAGATACAATCCGTCTCCATTCGTCTCTCTGGTGGACCTTCTCATGCCAGTCGTTGATTCCAAGTGTTTGTAAGTCTGTATATGTATTATCTCTCCACCGTCTTCTTGGTCTACCTCGGGGTCTACTGTCATTTATTTCCTGAGTGTAAGCGAGTTTTGTTTCCCTATTATCTTCCATTCTTTCTATATGCCCCAGCCATTGTAGTCTATTAGCCTTCATGATACCAGTGATTAGCGGGGACTTAAACAGATCATAAATGTCTTTGTTACTTCTTCTTTTCCACTCTGCACTTTCTCTATCCCTAAAGATGCGTCTTAAAACTTTGTTCTCAAAGGTATGTAACAAGGCTTCGTCTCCTTTCGTTGTACTCCAGGTTTCAGAGTCATACAGCACAACTGGTCTGATCAGTGTTTTGTATATTGTGATTTTGGTGTTACGAGATAGCGCATTTGATTTTAGTAGATGTTGTAGTGCATAGTATATCTTATTTCCAGAGTTGATTCTAGTTTGTATTTCTTCCCTTATGATGTTGGAGCAGTTGAAGATTGTACCCAGGTATTTGTATGTTTCCGTTCTTTTAATGGTCATATTATCTATTTGTATGTGGCCAGAGTTTTTAGCCATTCCGTCTCTTGAAATTACCATATATTCTGTCTGATCTTGGTTGATAACCAGCCCCATCTGTTGGGCTTTTTCCTTTAAGTGAGTCAATATTTCTAATGTCTTTTGTTCATTTTCCCCTATAATATCTATATAATCTGCATAACCAAGCAGCTTGAATGTTCCTCCAATATCACATTCCACCTTTACCTTCCTTACAACTTTCTCTAGAGCCAGATTGAAGAGTAGCGGCGATAGTGCATCACCCTGTTTCAAGCCAGATGTTATTTGGAAAGGGTCTGATTTCCCGCCTTTATATGTTACTATATTATAAGTATCTTCCATGCATAGTCTGGTCATGTTGATTAACTTCCTTGGTATTCCAAATTCCTGCATAGCATTCCATAGACTATTCCTATGGACACTATCATAAGCCTTTTTAAAATCCACAAAAATGTTATGGAGATTTCTTTTATATTCCCAATTTTTCTCTGCTCTTTGTCGTAAGATAAATATTTGATCTATTGTTGATCTGATTTGTCTAAAACCCGCCTGGTAGTCACCTAATATGTCTTCTGAATATGGGTTTAGTCTATTTAGTAATACTGCGGATAGTATCTTATAGCTTGTGGACAGTAGTGATATTCCTCTATAATTTCCACATTGGAACTTGTCTCCTTTCTTAAAGATAGGTATCAGTAATGACTCTTTCCAGTCATGGGGTAATTCTTCTGTCCTCCATATTTTTATTATTAGTTCGTATAGCTTTAGATGTAATGCATGGCCACCTGCCTTTATAAATTCAGCAGCAATTACATCAGTCCCAGTTGCCTTATATTGCTTTTAAGTCGTGTGATTACATATAGGATTTCTTCAAATGTAGGTTCTTCACTTTGTGGTTCACATGTTAGAACCTCTTCCTGTGAGAAAGTGTTACTTGGAGCTTCACAATTTAATAATTCAACAAAATATTCTTTCCATGTGTTGCACATTTATTCGTTGGTATTTATCATATTCCCATTTTTCTCTTTTAAACCATATGTGTTTTGTTGGTGCCCTCGTTTCATTGACTTCAGTTCTTTAAAAAATCTTTCTGGATTCATTTTTCTGGTGATTAGTTTCCATATCTTTGATTATATTACTCATATATTCTCGCTTCTGCTGTCGGACTATTTTTGTAGCCTCTTTACATTAATTTCTATAATGCTCTTCCTTTTGGATTTTGTTGATGTCATTTAACCATAAATGTCTGGCATTCTTTTTCCTAATGACTGCTTCTTCACATTTTTGATTGAACCATCTGTTCTTTCTATGCGTGGTTAACACACCGAGGCATTCTTCTGCGGTAGATTGAATTGTATTCTTGATGTTCAACCAAGTTTGGTCAACGCTTTCCTCCAAAGGGTTTTGCAGAGTTTCAAGTTTACATTTTATTTCATCTGTAAATTTCTCTTTGATTGTAATTTCTTGTAGTTTTTCTCCGTTATATGTTGGGTGTAATCTTTGTAATTTAGTATAGAAAGCTCTCTTAAGTTTTATTTTAAATTTTGCTCCAACGAGGAAGTGGTCACTGTTGCACTCAGCTCCTCTATAACTTCTAACTTGTTCTTTGTTTGATGCATTTCTGTTATTAATTAAAATGTGATCTATTTGATTATAGGTTCTCTTGTCATATGATTTCCAAGTTTGTTTGTGTATATCCTTTCTTTGTAGTCTGGTACTGCTAATATGCAGTCCTTTGGCTTCTGCCAGGTTGATGACTCTCCATCCATTATCATTTGAAGTTGTATGTAGGCTTTCCATACCGGTCACTTTTTTTTATTAGTTTGCTCTCTACCTATTTTTGCATTGAAGTCTCCCAGCACAATCAGGATGTCCTGTTTGGAGGTTTCTTCTATGACATCTTCCAGATCATTATAAAAGTCTTCTTTAATATCATCTTCTTTCTCTTCAGTAGGTGCATGTACATTAACCATCGTTATATTTTTCCATTTACCTTTTATTCGTAATTGACTAATCCTGTCATTAACAGCTTTAAAGTTTAAAACGTTCCCCCATAACTCTTTTTTGATGACAAATCCTGTTCCTAATTCATGTTTATTTTGGGTGTTTCCTCCATATATTATAATCATTCCATTTTGCTCTAAAGTACCCTCTCCTGGCCACCTTATTTCTTGAATTGCTGTTATATCCATTTGATATTCAACCAGCTACCGGGTTAGTTCTTCGGCCGCTCCAGCTCGACATAGTGTCCGTAAATTCCATGTTCCAAATCTCAAAAGTCCTTTAACGTTCCAAGGTCGTTGTCCAGATAAGTCAGTCCGAATTCGAGGCTCATGTATCTGTTTCGTAACAAAAATGGTTTTTACAAAGGTGGGGATGTTAACCCCACGCTTCAACCCCCAACCTGGAGGACCAGGGTGTTTCTCTTTGTCTATTCTCTACCCTTTGCTCCCAAGGTGGCCAGAGGAAACGTTTTAAAGACACTCTGAAAATTTCACTGAATGCTTTTGGAATTCATCATGACACCTGGGAGGCTGCAGCCAGAGACCGAAATTCATGGCGTGCATCATTGCGCAAAGGTGCAGTTATATGTGAGGCAACCAGGACTGCATGAGCTGTGAAGAAAAGGCAGGACAGAAAAACCACTGCAGGAAATCCTCCTCCAGAGACGTCAAGCATTCTTTGTCCACATTGTCAAAGAACATTTCGAGCCAAAATAGGCCTTATCAGCCATCTTAGAACCCACGGCTCCACACCTTCAACCCCACTGGATGAAATGAATGGTCATCATCATTCTTGATGGACAAACAACATTCTCTACCCTTTGACCTGTCCGGCTTGGGAGGCCCTGCTGGTAGCTACGCTACCGCCGGCATAGCTCTCAGGGTCATTGAGAAACTCAAGCTCCCCCACCACGACAAGGTGGAAACACCATCGGGGGAGTTTTGCCATTGTTTTCACATTGGAATCCTCTGATACAACCGTTCCCTGTTATATTACTTTTCTTCTGTGTAAATCGTTTTATATGTTCATGTCATTCTTTCGAGTTGTGTTTTATTACCAGATCCTCCATTTCTTTGCAATGTTTCTGCAGCCACTCTTCGTTGGCATCTCTGCACATGCGACGAATTTTTCTATCTATCACCATATACTCTGTAGTGTTCTTTGCTTTCTTTCTTTGAGACATTTTACTCAATATTTCATCGGTTATCCATAATTGTTTTTTCTCAATAATTTTCACTGGCGAGGTGGTATCTGCAGTCTGAATACTGGATTTTATACTTTCCCATTTTGTATTAATTTTATCCTCGGGATTTTCACGTCGATATTGTTCCATACTTTCAATGATTAGCCCATCATATCTATTTTTGACTTCAACTAGGTATAGTTGTCTTATTTCTGCTTATGTCAATGTCGATATATCTACTGGAGGTGTCTTCGATTTCCTTATTACTAAGAAGTGCACAGTCATCTAATAAAAGTGCACAGACAGAAACTACCCTTGGTGTTATAGATGCGTGTGCTACCAGTGAATGTTCGTCGCATAATGACATACAGACAGTTTCTACAATCAACAAAACTACTTCTAAACCTGTAGAACGCACACCATCCATCTACCCCATTGATGTGCATATCAGCAACAGGTTCCAGGCTTTAAGTGTAGACTCTCCAGCAGCAGACCAGGAATCACAAAGTTCAATTGTTACCACTACTGGGCATCAACAACCAACGCAAGCAAGCTATAATAATCAAGAACACAAGAAAGACCGCATTGGTCAGTGGCAACAACAGCCCAAGCGGACACGCCAGCAGCGTGACCTTACAATTGATGACAGTGCAACTCATGTTATCATTGGAGACTCCCTGCTGAAGGGAATCTATAGTGATCGCATGTCATCTTCTGACAGCGAGTCAACTTCAATCTTTCCTCTACCAGGCGCTGACATTGATAGGCTTACCGCTACACTGCGAAAATTCCAAGTGAATGAGAGAATTAAAAAAGCGACAGTCCATATTGGTGTCAATGACATAATGGATAATAACATCATAAGCACCTCACAACTATCTGCTCTGGAGGTACTGTTACGAAATAAATTTCCTAACTCATCTATGTTCATTTCATCCATCATTCCACCATGTTATGGATTCCAGCGTCGGACTGCCGATGCTGCCAATCTAACTTTGTTTAAATTTTGTAAAGACAATGCCATTAGTTTCATTAATAACACCCCGTACTTTACTTCGTCGTCCGGGGCTCCTAAGAAAAAACTATACAGGGATCAAATACATTGTTCCAAGCTAGGAAGTAGTATACTAGCGAAGAACATAAAATATCCCGAACGTGCACAACAACCAGCACCAGTTACAGGAGTAACCCGAACTTCACCCCCGGCGACAGCGACATCTAAGTGTTCAGAAAATGCTCCTTCTCTTCCTGCACCACCATTGCCTATACCCCAGGAATACAATGCCGTGGATAGCAACCCATGCTCCAATCCTAATGTTGCTAACTATGATGGTTTGTTTCCTCCCTTGCCCATAAAGCATCCTCCCCCTATTGTGTCAAAGGGGACACCGTTAAACAATGTTGCTGTGCCCCCGATGTATGCTTCTAATGTAGGCACTTCCAGTAACTCTCACAGCAGTGGTCCCACGTTGGATGGTAATCTACACTCCTATCAGTGGAACCGCCAACTTCAACAGCTAATGCAATACAATCCTGCAGCCCTGCATCAAGCTTTCATGATGTCACTCCAGCACAGACATTTTCCTACCCCATCTAATAGTCTTAACTACTACTAAATAAAGTTTCAAAAACTCTGAAAATTTCTACCGCAAGCGACATCATCCTTTCATCGTGCAATGTTCGCAAATCACGATCAGTGGCTTCACAAAGATGGCCTAAGTATAGGCCATCTCAACATCTATCATTTGCTCAATAAATTACCTGAGCTTTCGGTAATACTGTGCAAACAATTCCATGTGTTTGGAATCACAGAAAGTCGTCTCAACGACAAAATATCCGACTCTGAAATCACTCTTAAGGGGTTTAAAGTAATTCGAAGAGACGCAAACCAAAAATTAGAGACAGGTATTGCTGTATACATTTCCAATTCTCTCAACTGTTACCGTAGAAGTGATCTCGAGTCAGTAGAGATAGAATGTGTTTGGTTAGAAGTGAAGCCAGCCAGCCAACAGCCGTTTCTCATTGGATACCTATATAGGAATCCGTGTGCTGGGTACAATTGGTATGACTGTTTCACTACAATGATGGATATAGTGTTTACAGAAGGTAGAGAAGTCATGATATTAGGTGACTTTAACATAGATATTCCTAAATCCAACCAGACAAGGGACGATATCATTCTTTCTTACAATTTCAAACAACTAATAAACCGTCCCACAAGGGTTACTGACACATCCTCAACTATAATTGATCATATATATGTTACTTGTCCAGATAATATTATTGAATGTTCTGTTCCTGTTTGTACAGTTAGTGACCACTACCCGGTATGTTGTACATGGTCAAGAATTGGGTTCAAACCTCTTAAACATAAACATGTAAGTATCAAATTTAGGAATTTTAAAGCATTCAACCAAGATTTATTTTTGCAAGACTTAAGAAAAGCAGCCCTTGATCACGTTTACCAACTTCCTGACCCGGACGATACATTAGCTTTCTGGACGAAGACAGTCTACAATGTGTTCGATAAACACGTGCCAATCAAAGAAGTTCGAGTCAAAAATCAACATAAATCCCCATGGGTCACTAGAGAAGTGCTGGAAATCATGAGAGAGCGAGATACAGCACACAAAAATAAAGACTTCATCAATTACCGCAGACTAAGGAATAAAGTTAAATATGACATTCGTAGGATAAAAAAAGATCATTTTAAAAATTTGATTGTAGATAATTCAAACAGTACAAATATATGGAAGGCTATTAACTTGCTAACCAATAAGAAACGCCCTACAGAATCAGCAATACCAAATTCTATAACATGCGATGAATTCAGTTGGTTCTTTCAATCAGAAATAGAGAATCTAAAGTCTTCAATACCAGACTCATCGTGTAATTTAAGTTCACTGGCATCATTCTGTGAGGAGAAGTGCACCAGAAATATTCCCGATGAGATTCCTTTAATGTCTGTTGCAGACGTTTATAAATATCTCTTGAACCTCAAATCAACAAACTCACACGGCCTAGATGGTATCAGTAATAGAATTCTTCGTTGTGCTGCACCAGTCATTAGTGAGTCCTTAACGTTCATATATAACCAGTGCCTGGCCAAAAACTACTTTCCATCTGCTTTTAAAATTGCTAAAGTGTTTCCGCTAATTAAAAATGGCTCAATCGATAATAGCGTTTTGGGTAATTATAGACCTATTTCCTTATTATCGTCGCTATCAAAACCACTAGAAAAACACATTCATAAAATAACGTTACACCATTTAATTAACAACGATCTAATAATTAACAGTCAATCTGGGTTTCGACCTAAATATTCTTGCCATAGTGCTCTAACAAAAATGACCGATAACTGGCACTTAAACATCAACAACGGTAGAATTTGTGGAGCGGTGTTTGTAGACTTTAAAAAAGCTTTTGATATGGTAGATCACGATATTTTAATTAGAAAACTAAAGCAAATGAAGACAAGCACCAACATGGTGAACATAATTACGTCATTTCTATCCGACAGGCAACAAGTCGTGTCCTTCAACAACTGTCTATCAAGACCCACACAGCTTAATATTGGTGTGCCTCAGGGCTCAATACTAGGTCCGCTGCTTTTTGCAGTTTATATTAATGATCTTCCTTTATATATCAATACAACTTGTGATCTATTTGCTGACGACTGTACTATATATACTAGTCAAGAAAACCGTAGTGAATTAGAGAATTCTTTACAAAAGGAACTTGATAATCTTACTAGATGGAGCAATGAAAACCGCATGCAAATTAACATCGGCAAAACCAAATCCATGCTAATAACGACCAGACAAAAACTACAGACACTAGCCATAACTGAATCACCGCTCGAACTCCGCATGGGCACGTTACCTATAGTTAATGTGACTGAACATAAAACACTAGGGCTTTTAATAGACAGCCATTTGAACTGGAGCTCTCATGTTCACGCTCTTACCAAGAAAATAGCACAAAAAGTTTACCAACTTGCTAAAATTCAGCACTTCCTGGACGAAAGCATACGAAAAATATTCTATACATGCTATATCCAATCACATCTCGATTACTGTTCCACAGTTTGGGATGGTTGCCCTAAATCTAATTTAAAACGACTATGTTCTCTACAAAACCGCGCTATTCGTCTGGTTTCTGGCATAAAGCACGTTGAAAGTAATAATTTGTACAGTCATCTAAGACTTCTACCACTACAAAAGCGCTTCCTTTTCAACAAAGCCAAATTAGTGAATAAAATTATATCTCAAAATACCCCAGAGTATCTTCTGCCGCTGATTCAATCTAATGCAATGAACAGCAAGCGCCTAAATTTGTTACATGTCTCAAAGCCTAGATTGGACCTATACAAAACATGTTTTGCCTATTCTGGTGCTCACTTATGGAATCATCTGCCTCCAGATCTGAAAACTCCAATGAGTCCCTACACATTTAACCGAAATCTCTTTCAATACTTAATCCATACCGACTATATGCCACCATAATTCATTTACTGGTATAATTGTTCAGTATAATTGTTCATTATAATTGTTCTCACTATATATGTGTGTACGTGTGGGAGCGAGAGAGAGAGAGAGAGAGAGAGAGAGAGAGAGAGAGAGAGAGTGTGTGGGTGTCAGAGAGAGGGAGAGAGTGAATGCATGTGTGCATGCGTGTGTGTGGAGAGAGTGATTGAGCGAGAAATGGTGGGGGAATGTGTCAGTGCATGCATTCGTACGTGTATGTGTGAGAGTGAGTGAGGGAGTGTGTGCGTGCGTGCATGCGTTCATGTGTACGTGTATCTGTGAGAGAGTGTGATTGAGAGAGTGAGTGTGTGTGTAGGATTGTGTGTTAGAGAGTGAGACAGTGGGAGAGTTGATGTGTTAGTGTGTGTGTGTGTGTGAGCGCGCGCATGCGTGTGAGTGTGTGTATATGAAAGAATACAGAGAGAGAGAGAGAGAGAGAGAGAGAGAGAGAGAGAGAGAGAGAGCTGAGCAGATGCATGTCATGTAACACGCATGTTATGTAACACGCGAATCCATATGTTTGTGTATTCTCATCTGTCATATTATATGTTAAATACCATTTGATTTTATCATGTATAATCTAAACTTATGTTCATTACTGTAGTTTGAGTGAGAGAGTGAGTGAGTGTGAATGAGAGACAGAATGAGTGAGCGTGAGAGTGAATGAGTGAGAGTGAATGAGTGAGCGTGAGAGTGAATGAGTGAGCGTGAGAGTGAATGAGTGAGAGTGAATGAGTGAGCGTGAGAGTAAATGAGTGAGCGTGAGAGTGAATGAGTGAGCGGGAGAGTGAATGATTGAGCGTGAGAGTGAATGAGTGAGCGAGAGAGTGAATGAGTGAGAGTGAATGAGTGAGCGTGAGGGTGAATGAGTGAGCGGGAGAGTGAATGAGTGAGCGTGAGAGAGAATGAGTGAGCGGGAGAGTGAATGAGTGAGAGTGTCTGTGTGTGTGAGTGAATGAGTGAGAGTGAATGAGTGAGCGTGAGAGGGAATGAGTGAGCGTGAGAGTGAATGAATGAGCGGGAGAGTGAATGAGTGAGCGGGAGAGTGAATGAGTGAGCGGGAGAGTGAATGAGTGAGCAGGAGAGTGAATGAGTGAGCGGGAGAGTGAATGAGTGA
This sequence comes from Cepaea hortensis, assembly GCA_963921405.1. NCBI lineage: Eukaryota > Metazoa > Mollusca > Gastropoda > Stylommatophora > Helicidae > Cepaea > Cepaea hortensis. The sequence goes on along the minus strand of OY992879.1, from coordinate 87,120,765 downwards.
GCGTGAGAGTGAGCGGGAGAGTAAATGATTGAGCGGGAGAGTGAATGAGTGAGCGTGAGAGTGAATGAGTGAGCGTGAGAGTGAATGAGTGAGAGTGAATGAGTGAGCGTGAGAGTGAATGAGTGAGAGTGAATAAGTGAGAGTGAATGAGTGAGCGTGAGAAGGAATGAGTGAGCGTGAGAGTGAATGAGTGAGTGTGAGAGTGAATCAGTGAGCGGGAGAGTGAATGAGTGAGCGGGAGAGTGAATGAGTGAGCGGGAGAGTGAATGAGTGAGCAGGAGAGTGAATGAGTGAGCGGGAGAGTGAATGAGTGAGCGTGAGAGTGAGCGGGAGAGTAAATGATTGAGCGGGAGAGTGAATGAGTGAGCGTGAGAGTGAATGAGTGAGCGTGAGAGTGAATGAGTGAGAGTGAATGAGTGAGCGTGAGAGTGAATGAGTGAGAGTGAATAAGTGAGAGTGAATGAGTGAGCGTGAGAAGGAATGAGTGAGCGTGAGAGTGAATGAGTGAGTGTGAGAGTGAATCAGTGAGCGGGAGAGTGAATGAGTGAGCGTGAGAGTGAATGAGTGAGTGTGAGAGTGAATCAGTGAGCGGGAGAGTGAATGATTGAGCGTGAGAGTGAATGAGTGAGCGTGAGAGTAAATGAGTGAGTGTGAGAGTGAATGAGTGAGCGGCAGAGTGAATGATTGAGCGGGACAGTGAATGAGTGAGCGTGAGAGTGAATGAGTGAGCGTGAGAGTGAATGAGTGAGAGTGAGTGATTGAACGGGAGAGTGAATGAGTGAGCGGGAGAGTGAATGAGTGAGCGGGAGAGTGAATGAGTGAGCGGGAGAGACAGAATGAGTGAGCGTGAGAGTGAATGAGTGAGCGGGAGAGTAAATGAGTGAGCGGGAGAATGAATGAGTGAGCGGGAGAGTGAATGAGTGAGCGTGAGAGTGAATGAGTGAGCGTGAGAGTGAATGAGTGAGCGGGAGAGTGAATGAGTGAGCGGGAGAGTGAATGAGTGAGCGTGAGAGCGAATGAGTGAGCGTGAGATTGAATGAGTGAGCGTGAGAGTGAATGAGTGAGCGGGAGAGTGAATTAGTGAGAGTGAGAGTGAATGAGAGAGAAAGAGAGAGAGTGTGTGTGTGTGTGAGCGTACGCATGCGTGTGAGTGTGTGTATATGAAAGAATACAGAGAGAGAGAGAGAGAGAGAGAGAGAGAGAGAGAGAGAGAGAGAGCTGAGCAGATGCATGTCATGTAACACGCATGTTATGTAACACGCGAATCCATATGTTTGTGTATTCTCATCTGTCATATTATAAGTTAAATACCATTTGATTTTATCATGTATAATCTAAACTTATGTTCATTACTGTAGTTTGAGTGAGAGAGTGAGTGAGTGTGAATGAGAGACAGAATGAGTGAGCGTGAGAGTGAATGAGTGAGAGTGAATGAGTGAGCGTGAGAGTGAATGAGTGAGCGTGAGAGTGAATGAGTGAGCGGGATAGTGAATGATTGAGCGTGAGAGTGAATGAGTGAGCGGGAGAGTGAATGAGTGAGAGTGGATGAGTGAGCGGGAGAGTGAATGAGTGAGCGTGAGAGTGAATGAGTGAGCGTGAGGTTGAATGAGTGAGCGGGAGAGTGAATGAGTGAGCGTGAGAGCGAATGAGTGAGCTGGAGAGTGAATGAGTGAGAGTGTCTGTGTGTGGGAGTGAATGAGTGTGAGTGAATGAGTCAGAGTGAATGAGTGAGCGTGAGAGTGAATGAGTGAGCGGGAGAGTGAATGAGTGAGCGGGAGAGTGAATGAGTGAGCGGAAGAGTGAATGAGTGAGCGGGAGAGTGAATTAGTGAGAGTGAATGAGTGAGCGGGAGAGTGAATGAGTGAGCTGGAGAGACAGAATGAATGCGAGTGAATGAGTGAGCGGGAGAGTGTAGAGTTAGCGGGAGAGTGAATGAGTGAGCGGGAGAGTGAATGAGTGAGCGGGAGAGTGAATGAGTGAGCGGAAGAGTGAATGAGTGAGAGTGTGTGTGTGTGAGTGAATGAGTGAGAGTGAGAGAGAGAGAGAGAGTGTGTGGTGTGTGTGTGTGTGTGTGTGTATGTGTGTGTGTGTGTGTGTGTGTGGGACGCGCTGGCATCACTACTTTTACGTCACATACTTTTTATGTACACATTTTTCTCCATGTTTAGCCTTGTTTATGTTTACAACATTCATTTCACAATGTTTATTTTTCTTCCTATGTAAATGTATAATGCTCTTGATGAACGAAAGACGAGTGATTGGAAGGGCCGAATGTAAGACGGGCCTGCGCGCCCAATTTGTGACCCTAATAAAGTTGATTTGATTTGATTTGATTTGATTTATTCCTGGGTTTTTAAGTTTTATTTGTAATTTTAATACCACAGGATTATGGTCAGATTTGATATCAGCACAAGGGTATGTTTTTGCCTTTTTAAGATTGTTTTTAAATCTATTTCTAATCATAATGTAGTCAATCTGGTTTCTTGTTCTATCTCCAGGGCTTTTCCATGTAAACAGTTTCCTAGGGTTATGTTGAAAAAATGTGTTGCAAACAATAAGATTGTTTTCTTCACAGAACTGTATCAGCCGGTCTCCTCTGTCGTTTCTCTGTCCCATACCATATTGCCCTACTATCTGCTTATAAAATTATAAAATTATACAGCAAATCACAAATAGTCAATAATTGCTGTGGTTGGTGCAACGTACTGTAAAGAACATGCAACGTTTTGTTTGTTTGTTTTTTAATTAAATTTTGGTTTTGTTTGTTTGTTAATGTATTATTTAACATTCATACTAATTCGCTACCATTGTTTGAGATGGAAACGAAAAACGAAAATGAAGAAATACAGCATGCGAAACGAGGTACATATAAAACATTATTACGATTACAAAAAAGGGACAATTGTATACTGATGAAATACGACTAAAAGTATGAATAACCGCATGCATAGAAATCGCAGAAATACAGAGAATTAAGTGGTTTGGGCATCTAACAATAATTTCCAAAAGTTGCCAGATTCAGAGACATATTGCAACCGACACAAGGAAAACAAAAAACATATTAAAATTGACATGAAGGCAACAGCAAACACATTAAAACTGACATGAGGACAGCAGAACAAAAGGAAGAGCGGGGAAGAGATGGATTGACGGCGTTAGGAAACCCCTTGGTAAGCATTGACACACAACAACTACACCCATCCTTCCCACAAAAGCGGCCGCTACCACGACGTCTAACGATAGAAAACCATGTGGAAAACAACAAAAGAAGAAGAGAATGAATATCACATTTTCGTTTTTCCTTTCTAATTATTGTGTAGTTGGTGTGTGAATATCTGAGAAAGTAATACACAGAAAATATCAATTGTGAGTATCCCTAAGGCCATTAAGACAGAACATAAACAGATTCATAAGTACTGATTAGCGCTCATGAAAGTAGAAGAAAGAAGTAGAGATTAGAGAACGCATTAGATTACATAAACATGGAAAGTTATAATTACAAAACTGGAATTCGAATTTGTCACTTCGAATTGACGACAAAGAGAACATTTTATAATTTCAAATGCGACTACACTTGCGAAAAACTACAGCAGTGTTCTGCAGCGAGCTGCTGTCGTCAGTTTGAGGTTCAAATCCCTGCGCTGTCTGATGAAGTGACGTATAAAATTAATTGTATATTTCTACGAGGGTAAGTTAATAAGTAGGTCACAAATGGCTGTAGAAAAACAACTAAATAGGATAACAACTTGAAACCAGTTTATTTTTATACATAAATTGTCCCTTTATTTCTCAACATAATTTCCACCAACATTGATGCACTTATCCCATCGTTTTATCAGTCCTCCCAAACTGGCTGCATAGAACTGCGTGCTTTGTTTTCATATACCAGTCATTCCACTGAACTGTGTGTCTTACTTATTGACTCGCCGTCGTAACATTTTCTACCCAGCAATGCACCGCTTTGGTATCTATGGTATCTACATAAAAGTGTATACAATAATGAATACTTAACTATAACACACACACACACACACACACACACACACAGACACACACACAGACACACACACAGACACACACACACACACTCACACACACACACACGCACATACACATGTGGTTGTGGTATGTCGATTTCCACATGGCAAATTCTACTTAAAATACAAGGGCTGAACAAGATATTGATGAAAAATAAGAAAGAAAGATACAAATACGCAACAATAGTGTTTGTTACAGACTACGGGTTGCTGTACTCGTCGGGAGATTACCCCTGCGTAGATAGTGTGGTAGTGCAGAGGAATCCACGGGAATCTACATATAGGAAACCCACAAACGGGCACCCTCCCCATGGTTATGCTTCACCTAGACACTGCAAGGTACAAGAGGAACAAAATGAGATGAGATTAGATGTGATGTGATGAGATAAGTTTTGATAAGATGAGCTGGGGTGAGTTTAGAGGAGATGCGATTAGATGAGATGTGATGAAATGTGATGAGATGAGATGAGATGAGATGAGAAAAGATTAGATGAGATGTGATGAGATTAGATGTGATGAGATGAGAGGAGAAAGAAATATAATAAGATTAGATTAGAATAAATTAGATTAGATTAGATTAGATTAGATTAGATTAGATTAGATTAGATTAGATTAGATTATATGAGATTTGATGAAATAAGATAACATGAGATGTGATGACACAACATGAGATGTGATGAGATGAGATGAGGTGATCTCAGCTTCTGTATTCTATCTATTATTTATCTTTCATACAGTCATCAAGGATACTCCCTCTTTTCTTCTATGCAATTGATTAATTTGCCCCTAAGCAGTTTCCTGCTATTGGTATGTGCTATTATGTTTTGTTTCGTTATGTAAAACGACGTCACTTCACATCGGCTATTCCCAGATGTACTCAATCCTCCCGTCACTACACATCGGCTATTCCCACACGTGCTCAATCCTCCCATGCAGCAACCATCCCAAAGTGTTTCTGCTTCATGTTCCCGGCTCGTGCAGTATGTTTTCGCTGGGGCTTGAACCGAGAACCCCCCGAGAAGGTTAACCCGGTCAACAAATGCCCGTAGAAGTCAGATATGTCAGCCTAACGGCGCAAAAACGCAGCTCTGCTGTAAACAGGCACAACGCAATCACGGCGGAAAAAAAAAAAATTTGGATGAACGCAGAAGAAGAAGAAGAAGAAGAAGAAGAACCCAGAACCTCGATAGCGTAGGTCTGAGAGCAAGGGGGACTAATGGGCATTCTCTCCCTCACTTTGACAAGCGACGAGTCCAGGTGTTGAACCCGCGTCAGTCGTGATCATGACATTACACGCGCAGTTCGCTGTCAACTTCGCTAGCGTAATAGCTTCATTCTTCTTCATTTTCAGACGCCTGATCTCATGACAACATATTTTTGTTTTCGTTCACTCGCTTTGAACTCACACGTAGTCTATACACGTGTTACTACTTCTAGTGCACTGAACTGATTTTTGCGTGTGGATTGACTTTCCATATTACCAGTGTCCTTCGCCATCAGGCAAACCCACTCCGACTTCAGACGTACTTGTAATTTACGTCTCCAAGTCAAGAACGAGAAGCCAACACGTTTGTTCAACAGACCCGTATAGGGATTGCACCCGCTACCTCAACATCAGCACACCAGATGTTTAAGAACGAGCGCTCTTATTCATTCGGCCATGCTGGTCTCAGAGAATAAATTAACTAATATAACGCTTTCCTCCTCTTTGTTATTTATTAAGTTCAGGAAATTAACCAATATAACAATTTCCTCTTCTTTATGATTTATTAAGTTCAGGAAATTAACCAATATAACGCTTTCCTCCTCTTTGTGATTTATTAAGTTAAGGAAATTAACTATTATAACGCTTTCCTCATCTTTGTGATTTATTAAGTTCAGGAAATTAACCAATATAACGCTTTCCTCCTCTTTGTGATTTATTAAGTTAAGGAAATTAACTATTATAACGCTTTCCTCCTCTTTGTGATTTATTAAGTTCAGGAAATTAACCAATATAACACTTCCCTCCTCTTCATGATTTATTAAGTTAAGGAAATTAACCAATATAACGCTTTCCTCCTCTTTGTGATTTATTAAGTTAAGGAAATTAACTATTATAACGCTTTCCTCATCTTTGTGATTTATTGTTCAGGAAATTAACCAATATAACGCTTTCCTCCTCTTTGTGATTTATTAAGTTAAGGAAATTAACTATTATAACGCTTTCCTCCTCTTTGTGATTTATTAAGTTAAAGAAATTAACTAATATAACGCTTTACTCCTCTTTGTGATTTATTAAGTTAAGGAAATTAACCAATATAACGCTTTAATCCTCTTTGTTATTTATTAAGTTAAGAAAATTAACTAATATGACGCTTTCCTCCTCTTTGTGATTTATTAAGTTAAAGAAATTAACTAATATAACGCTTTACTCCTCTTTGTGATTTATTAAGTTAAGGAAATTAACCAATATAACGCTTTAATCCTGTTTGTTATTTATTAAGTTAAGGAAATTAACTAATATGACGCTTTCCTCTTCTTTGTGATTTATTAAGTTAAGGAAATTACTGTTGCTGGCTTTATTGTTGCCAGTTGTTTAAGCCTTCCAATTGTTTCTTTCATTGTCTTATCCTCTCTCACTTGCCAGGAAGTGTGTATTTGTGAGTTACTGAGTGGGTACATAACTGTGAGAGTTTGTGTAAATGGTGTATGTATGCATGCATGAGTATGTGTACGTGGGTATGCATCTATGTGTTTATGCAAATGTGAGTGTCTGTGTATGCGTGTGTATCTGTCTGCTTGTCTGCTTCATAACGTGATAATACGCATTGTTTACCTTTACAGCATTAATTTGACAATGGCGTTTTCCCTATGTGAATGTAACATGCACAACAGATAATAAATATACGAAAATTGAGTGATTGGAAAGGTCGCATGTAAAACGGGCCTGCATCACTAATTTGTGATCCCTTAAAAATAAAGTTCGTTCGTTCTCTAGGATATGTCAACATGCGACTTATTTCTCTCTTCCAACTCTTCGGTCAATATTCCCCCTAAACTGCATGAGTTCATTCACTATGTTTTTAAAATGATCTATTGTCACATGCAACTGCCAAGACGTCAGAACCTATTTCCTCCCTTGTCCGCGATAATCTCAATATTCTTCTCACAAACCACATCTGTGTAGCCATCACTGTCGCCATTATTTTATTACTCATGCTTTAGTTATCATGTCAATGCAGTAGAATAAGCCAGGCATTGTGATTACCTTTCTGACTGTCAGGATTGCTGTGATTCTTTCATTCTTTTGATTCATTCTTCCAAGCTAACTAGTTAGTTAGCTAGCTAGTTAGTTAGTTAAATAATTAGATAATTAGTGGGTTAGTTAGTTACTTAGTAATCTAGTTAGTTAGTAGTTAGTTAGTTAGTTAGTTAGTTAGTTAGTTAGTTAGCTAGTTAGTTAGTTAGTTAGTTAGTTAGTTAGTTAGTTAGTTAGTTAGTTAGTTAGTTAGTTAGTTAGTTTAGTTAGTTAGTTAGTTAGTTAGTTATCATTAGAACTACCATCCTTGCACTCCAGGCATATCCAAAGGTTCTCAGGACCTCCCCCCAACATAAACACCTTCACCCAGCGCCAAATAGTGCCATATCTGTGTTGGTTGACAGTAACCCTCATTCTCCCGACGCGTCTCTCGTATCTGCAATAATCAATAATACATTACCCATTGAAGCTAATATTTGACAAGACAATTATAATTAGTTAAAGTAGACGTATGGTACCACGGTTAGGAGAATGTGTATTATTCTAGTAGCTCTTTAACAAGATTAGCATTCCTGTAAGTAGATGTATCGTACACCAGTTAGGAGAGTATTGATTATACAAGTAGCTCGTTGATATTATTAGTATTTCTATTTTTACCAGGGAATTAGTCGTACTGACACGATGTCCCAGCGAGAGTTTTACCACCGCTCAACTCATCTCTCCTAGACACAATAAGAGTAAAAGAGGACCATTCCAATGAGACAAACGCTCCTTTATAATTCTCCCGCAGAAGCACTCTCTTGAACGAGAAATCACTCGGATGCAAGCCTCTGGCTGTAGTCACAAACCATCTCTGGGTCACAGGAGACCATGTCACTTGTTCTTCTTACAAATTGTTCCTTTGTCTTCTTTATTTATACAGGCACTGTTCTTTAAATTGAGCTGCAGTTTACTTTATGTCCATCTGTTTGTTCAGCATTGTCTTGTAAAGGATAGGTGGGGGGGGGGGGGGGGTGTGAGGGCGGGGGGATCGGTGCCATGAGGAAGGGATTTAGTCAGCCCACCTGAGTATACCGCTGACCTAGAATATATGCTGACCTGATACTAAAAATAATAATAGGGATATCCGACGCCGTGACTAACACGTTACGAACGCAGTTCTTAATCCCGCAGACCGCGTTCGAAATTCAGCTGTAGGCGATTTCGACGAAGACAGCCTTGTGTTGGATTTTACGTAATAGTTAAGAAAGCAATGGCAAACTACTGAACGTAAATTTGTCAAGAACTCACACAAACATAGAAAACACACTGGGATTGACTGCGACGTCCTGTAAATGATATGTAATTAACTTAAACTGTCTAAGGGTAAGTAAGGTGTCTCCTTCCCTCGGCTAGCCTACGGGACCCTCTTGAGCAAGGTGGAGTCCCCGTCTAGCCCACCGATCAGGATCACGTGAATCCATGGATGCAGGTGGTGGATCAAGTTGATGAGCATCTGACAAATAGTTGTTTGTTATGGTCTCCATTTTCACGACGGTAAGCAGAGCGTCTCTTTTTGAAGACAATGGTGACGGTTATTGACCAGTACGGTCATTAAAGAAAGATTAAATCAGTAGCAAACTACCTTCTTTACAGATGCCTAGATAATCATATTTCGTCTTGGGATCGTCATGAGAGGAAATAAAATTGAAAACTTGGTGACAACTGACAAGATTTTGGGGGAAAAAAACAAGGGGACGGCAGAGAGATAAATATCTAGATGGCTTGGCCACATGGCATAATCGAGACAAAAACACAGAGCTGATCCACGACTCTGGTGATAGCGTGAAATGGCGAAAATGGACCGTTCACACTTATTGGCACGGGCATTATGATGATGAGTACTCCTCGCCACTACTGCAGTATCTGCCATGGAGCTATGGTTATCATGCGTTAACTACTTTGGGTTCTAGACCCATGGTCGTGAAGTATCTAATACGTTTTCCCGTCATTGTCACGATGGTCATGTGTTCCAATCCAAATCGAGGTGTATTTATTAAAATTGACCCAGCTTCCTTGGTACTCAGTGAAAGATCTTATGTATTTCTCCTAGACTTCCACGTTTACCCAATCTAAAATGTTCTGTATTCCACGTTTACCCAGTTAAAAATCATATATATTTGTCCTAGACTTCGTCGCTTACCCAATCTAAAATCTTTTGTATTTGTCCCGGCCTTCCACGTTTACGCAGTTTAAAATCTTATGTATTTGTCCTGGGTTTCCTCGTTTATCCAATCTATATATAATCTTTTGTATTTGTCCTGTGCTTCACCGTTTACCCAAATTAAAATCTTTTGTATTTGTCCTGGGCTTCACCGTTTACCCAGTCTAAATGTTTCTGTATTTGTCCCAAAGCAGTAACCTACTTTGGGTCTGTAAAGTGTTAGGGCGCTTTTTAGGCACACATTTTGCTAGCTGTTAGCCAGAGATCACAGATGAATACTGAGTGGTCCGTCTCACTGCAGGCGTCGAATCCGCTTACACCAGCACTTAAGTTTTTTTTTTCCCCAGGGCAATGAATGATTCCATAAAAATGACATTTTATTCTTGCAATTACTATGCCTATTACATCAACGAGAGCTCACACAACTGCAAGACCTCACTGTAGTCACATCAACGAGAGCTCACACGGCTGATAGACCTCACTGTAGTCACAACAATGAGAGCTCACACGGCTGAAAGACCTCACTGTAGTCACATCAACGAGAGCTCACACGGCTGAAAGACCTCACTGTAGTCACATCAACGAGAGCTCACACGGCTGCAAGACCTCGCTGGAGTCACATCAATGAGAGCTCATACAACTGCAAGACCTCACTGTAGTCACATCAACGAGAGCTCACACGGCTGCAAGACCTCGCTGGAGTCACATCAACGAGAGCTCACACGGCTGCAAGACCTCACTGTAGTCACATCAACGAGAGCTCACACGGCTGCAAGACCTCGCTGGAGTCACATCAACGAGAGCTCACACGGCTGAAAGACCTCACTGTAGTCACATCAACGAGAGCTCACACGGCTGCAAGACCTCGCTGGAGTCACATCAACGAGAGCTCATACAACTGCAAGACCTCACTGTAGTCACATCAACGAGAGCTCACACGGCTGCAAGACCTCGCTGTAGTCACATCAACGAGAGCTCACACGGCTGCAAGACCTCGCTGTAGTCACATCAACGAGAGCTCACACGCCAAGACCTCACTGTAGTCACATCAACGAGAGCTCACACGGCTGAAAGACCTCGCTGTAGTCACATCAACGAGAGCTCACACGGCTGCAAGACCTCCCTGTAGTCATATCAACGAGAGCTCACACGGTTGAAAGACCTCGCTGTAGTCACATCAACGAGAGCTCACAGGGTGCATGACCTCGTCGTAGTCACATTAGGTCATATTTGGCGATGTATGGTCGATTGTTAAAGATGGCAGAAGCCATTATGATTAATCGACATAGGTCATATTTATGCAAACAGAAAGACATGATAGTCAGTGTAAAATTACTGTGGTAGACAATTGAAATTACTGTGCGAACATGTGTATATTTCAGCTTGAAGGATTTATCTAGTTTTTTTACTTTACGTTGTGTGATTTCTGCAGTATGTACCTGATGAGATACAGCGAAATATGTCAGGCAATAAAAATCTATTGTTTATGTCTTCGTTATTCAGATGTATTATCCGTTGGCACTGAATCAGTTAGATACACGCTATGTATAATTTGTGTTTCCATTTGTTGTTTCAGCATTCTCTTTCCACATCAACATGATTTATTTTTGATTTTGTCACCAAATTAACTGACTAATATCTTCTTTCTTTGTCCTGAATCTGAGTATGCCATTGACCAAGAACATATCACGACCCAGTACTTTACACTACTACGACAGGACCTACCTTAATGCTCTCTTTTTCGTGCATTAACTATATATTAATTCCACCATTCGTGCCAACTGTATACCTCGAATAAGTGCTTCCACTGAATATACACAACTATATACTATGTACACTGTATAACTCCACTATATACGTTCACTGTATAACTCCACTTTATATGTCCACTAACTTCACACTGTACGTCCACGTTTTAACTCCACTCTTTACGTCCACTATATAACTTCACACTGTACATCTATTTTGTAACTCCCGTCCCCCCCCCCCCCCCCAAACCCCCGTTTTGTACCGTGTATAAATAATCTCTCTGCATCCAATTGATCGGTCTCTGTGGCCAAGGGCCATTCATTGTGAGCCCGTATACCCGGGTTCGAAACACAGCGGTGCTGGTTTTTTTCGAAAAAGGTATAGGAGCCGGTCGTTCAGAAACCAATGGCAAACTACTGAACGTAAAATTTTGCCCAGGAATCATGAACAGCGAAAATGCTGGGGTTGACTGCTACGTCCTGTGAAGGACATGCAACTTAATTTTTTTTTTAAATATCCAAGTAATCTCTCTCTCTCTCTCTCTCTCTCTCACACACACACACACACACACACACACACACACACACACACACACACACACACACACACACACACACACACACTCGGACCCAACAAATCACGCGTACACTCACGAAATTCAAAGGAATATCGTTTGCCTTCAAATTCAACTATGCTTTCCTAGAATAAGGTAGTTTTTTACGAGCTGCTGAATCTAATATGCACAAACTCATTGTTCCGAGTTTTCCCATCGTCTTAACAGCACCTCATAACAGCACGTCTCCTGTTTGTTGACAATGCTTGAAAAATATTAATGTCTTTTTGATCTTTTATTTTGCTACTCGCGTGTCCCCTTCTCGTTAATCATATTCCGTACCCTCTTCCCTATTCATCTTATTTGTTGCAAGATTCATGTACTTTTCTTGCAGCGTACTTTCTTATGTGTGATTGTATTGGTGAGTTTTAGTGTCGTTAAATTTTGGTATCGATGAGGTTTGGTGTTGATGAGTTTTGGTGTTTTTTAGTTTTGGTGTCTTAGAGTTTTGGTGTCGTTGAGTTTTGGTGTCTTAGAGTTTTGGTGTCTTAGAGTTTTGGTGTCTTAGAGTTTTGGTGTCTTAGAGTTTTGATGTTGTTGAGTTGTGGTGTCTTAGAGTTTTGGTGTCGTTAAGTTTTGGTATTGTTGAGTTTTGGTGTCTTAGAGTTTTGGTGTCGTTGGGTGTTGGTGTCGATGAGTTTTGGTGTCGTTGAGTTTTGATATTGTTGAGTTTTGGTGTCTTAGAGTTTTGGTGTCGTTGCGTGTTGGTGTCATTAAGCTAGAACGCGGATTCTACTCTAGTGTACTTTTATGTGTTTCTCTCATGAAAAGAGGAATGCCTTTCGTAATCCCGTATACCGCGTTCGAAATACAGCTGAGGACGATTTGGCAACATACTGCCGTGCGTTGATTTTCATCCAATAGTATGAGTGCCGGTCATTCAGAACGTCAACTTGCTAAGAAATCACGAACAACCAGAAATGCTGGGGTTGACTGCGAAGCAATGTAAAGAATAATCAAGTATTGTTTTATAACCGTGTCTTATATTAGGACAACCATGTAAAGAACCCGTTTGCCTGGCATAGCAGTTACTGGGTAAATGATCAAATCAAAGAATACAACCCCTTAAATACGCTTTAAGATGGAAGATACACAACAGAGACAAAGATGCAATAAGTTACAATCATTGAATGCAAGAAAGAGAGCGCCTAAATGATATATATATATATATATATATATATATATATATATATATATATATATATATATATATATATATATATATATATATATATATATAACCTGTTATGCTGCATGGCGGTGAGTCTTTGAATGTAAATGAACAAATTAGGAAGAACTTGGGAAGCAACAGACATGTGGTTCCTGATACGAATGTTACGAATGCATTGGACTGCCAGTGTAACTAACAACGATTGCCTGAAAGAGGCTAGTGAAACTAGAACATTGTATTCAACAATAAGAATGCAATAAAAACAGCCTTCTTTGGTCATGTGATGAGAAGAGAGGTATTGGAGAGCACCGTGGCGACTGGAAAGATCAAGGGGAAGAAAGGCAGGGCAGACCAAGAGAAATTATGCTGGATGATATGAGACGTTGGCATGGATGAATATCATCAGCAAAGTTAATCAAGAAAACCAAAGACCGAGATCTGTGGAAGGTCATGAAAGCCCACGCCAGCTAGAAAACCATTTGATGATTATGAAGGCGCAATGGGCGTATGGAGTTAGACCGATGTTTTTATAGACCAACCGGCGAGCGAATGGTGATGTCAGTATTACACCGGCTGTCTTTATTGCCCGGACATTTTCTCGTACCTTTTTTAGGCTGAGTCGTAGCCATGGATATTTTTTTTAATCCGCCTGGAATAGGATTCGAACACATGATCACCGGGCAGCAGGTGATTTTGCTAGCTACTACACCACCGGGACTCCCCAATTTCGACATATTATTGAAACTAACTGAATACCCATTTTACGAGACAGTCCAGAGATTATGAGACTGGGTCGATTAGAGATGTTACGAGAATGGGTCGAGGTAAGATTTTTCGAGATTTGGGTGCTTAAAGATTTTACGAGAATGGGTCGATTCCATGTTTGTCTAGACTCGGTCGATTTAAGGTTTTACGAGGCTGAGTCGAATCCAGATATCACGAGACTGGATCAAGTCCAGATTTTACGAGGCTGAGTCGAATCCAGATTTTACAAGACTGGATCGAGTCCAGATCCCAAATGGTGGTAAAATAAATCAAATCACTCCTGGGAGTTTAATTCGGCACACTGTCTTGGCAAGCAGGCACATTAATAGCTTCGTTCCTTAATATCATCCTACACGTCAGATGTAGGTGCACATGTCCCTCCTGGAACCTTGGTGCTCGGGAATAACTATGTTGGTGATATCCCTCTATGCTCCCGTCTCTGTCCACCCATCATCACCTCTCTGGGTCTGCTTCTGCCTTGTCTTCCACTGATCTGTCCATTCATCATGATGTATTCAATTGCCCCTCTTCTCATCTATGCTCCCGTCTCTGTCCACCCATCATCATCTCTCTGGGTCTGCTTCTGCCTTGTCTTCCACTGATCTGTCCATTCATCATGATGTATTCAATTGTCCCTCTTCTCATTATATAAATAAAAATGCTCTTTGCCTCTTTGTTATAGTTGTATATAATGCTTGTCACAATCTTTTGTAACACTTAGAAAACGACTGTGGTATTTTGATAAGGGATGTTTTTTTTTTCTGTCGGGGACAAACAGAAAATTCTAACCTGCACAGTTCGCGGCGTCTGCACTAGCCAGGCGGACATAATTCCTCAGACTCAAGACCTCCTTGTCATACCACCGCAAGGTACTATACTGGCAGTAAATGACAGTTGACAGTGACAGTTACCCCCTCCCCCAGGTGAGAATTTAGTTAACTCTTGGACAATAAACTAAGGGTTCCCGCGACACTTCGTTACACTACGTTTTGGATTTCCCTTTGTTAACTGTCACCTAAAATTCTGCTCATGATTCTGGAGGAAGTTGGAGGAAAGACGCTAGTCATAGGCGCCGGAACTTCAATCATCCATCCCCACGATGGCTAACGGCATAAGTGGAAGACGACGACGACGACGACGACGACGACGACGACGACGACGACGACGACGACAACAACAACAACAACAACAACAACAACAACAACAACAACAACAACAACAACAACAACAACCAACAACAACAACAACAACAACAACAACTATAATCTCCTTAACAAACAATACCCGCTTGCCCCTGATTTATGTTTACACTAACTTGTAATAACATCTTGACTATCCTGGGACTATTCCGTTTGCTGAACGTTTTCTTTAACCTTCTTGACCCCACACCTGCGCACTTGCACCTTACCTTGACCGTTCTCACTCTCGTCACAATGCTCTACTTTCAATAGCTTCTTTCGGACACCCTTTTTATTAGTTACTGTGGCAGTCTAAGGTATTCGCTAAATTCGTCTCAGAAACATCTCGGCTGCTTCAAAGTTCTTCCTAATTTGCTCTTTCACCTTCTTTGATTCACTTCCATACAGCAAGAACAGGTTCTACGAGGGCGAGTCAATAGTTAAGTCACACAGTTCTGTGGGATGGCAGGTAAATGTAGTTGGTGTTTTCTACAAGTGTCATTAGGTGACAGCAACATCGAACTTTATATTACCGTTCGTCAGGTGGCGCTAAGTGTCTCATGTGCATGCGCAACACATAAACAAAATGGCGACTGTACTTACGGAGTGTACAGCCAAAGAGCAACGTGATGTTGTGCTTTTTATGTGGGCAAAAGGACTGCCTGCAAAGGACATTCATAAGGAAATGCTTCCTGTTTATGATCACAAATGTGTGTCCCGTAAAGCGGTGCATAGCTGGGTAGAACAATTTTCTCCAGGACGCGAATGACGCCGAAGTTTAATGTGAAGTGAAAACGTGGTTTAGAAAACAGAGCACGTAGTTCTATGCAGCCGGTTTGCGAGGAAAAATAAAACGATGGAATAAGTGCATCAATGTTGGTGGAAATTATGTTGAGAAATAAAAGGACAACGTATGTATACAAATAAACTGGTTTCATATTGTTATCACATTTAGTTGTTTTTTTTTTCTTTTTTCTACAGCCATTTGTGATTTACTTGTTGATGTCCCCTCGTATATAACACTTCAGAGTTCTCTTTCAAACATTTAGTGATAGTGACTTAATGCAGAAGATAGCTTTTTTATTTTTATTTTCTGAAAGAGATTGTACTTTACTATTTATACTCTTAATTAGTCCCTATGGCTTGAAATAAAAAAAAAAAATGACTGCCTCGAACTCAGTTGGAAGTATAGACACATGCATGTAGATATGCAACACAATACATGAATAACCGGAATGATTATAGATGAGATTGCCGGAAATAGAGAAAATATATTGCCAGCAAACAACAATTGTGAGAATTGACCACCATTTAGGAACATTGCAGCACATAAAATGTGGTGTCAGACAGACATGTGTACACTTTTCTGATTTGTTTCCTTTCCAAAGTTAGCATATAATGGGATCTACAGGAAATACACCGCGTTGCATGTGGTGAGTCAAATATGAACATCTCACGTTATGCTGATGAAAATCTTTGTAGTGAAACATAAGAGGGAGTAATCGAAAAATATTAATATAGTGTTTTCTTCTTCTTCAGCTGAAGAAGAAGAAGAAGAAGAAGAAGAAGAAGAAGAAGAAGAAGAAGAAGAAGAAGAAGAAGAAGAAGAAGAAGAAGAAGAAGAAGAAGAAGAAGAAGAAGAAGAAGAAGAAGAAGAAGAAGAAGAAGAAGAAGAAGAAGAAGAAGAAGAAGAAGAAGAAGAAGAAGAAGAAGAAGAAGAAGAAGAAGGAGGAGGAGGAGGAGGAGGAGGAGGAGGAGAAGAAGAAGAAGAAGAAGAAGAAGAAGAAGAAGAAGAAGAAGAAGAAGAAGAAGAAGAAGAAGAAGAAGAAGAAGGAGGAGGAGGAGGAGGAGGAGAAGGAGATGGAGGAGGAGGAGGAGGAGGAGAAGGAGAAAGAGGAGCAGGCGCAGAAGCAGGAGCAGGAGCAGGAACATTAGCAGGAGCAGGAGAATTAGAAGGAGAAGAAGACTTACCATTATTGCATGTGTATATTTACTAGACGCACGATACAACACACAATACAATGCCCAAATAGTGTAAATGTAACAACACGCCAGAAGCATTATTGATTGCCCATACAAATATACAGTTTCCTTGTAATTCCATTACACGAACAATATGTGTGGGGTGTCTGGACCAGAAAACATCACTCCCACTTCATATAAACATAGTGCTTCTCGCCAAGTTTTTCATTCACATGGCCCACAACAGGCAGACACAGACAGGCAGACAGACGGAGTGACGGACGGACGAACGGATGGACGGACTTACGGAAGTACGAATTAGATAAACAGACAGGCAGAAAGACGAGGCATGCAGACAAATGGAGCGACGGACAGGCGGATGGACGAAAGGACAGACAAACAGACAGACAGACAGACAGACAGAATGGGAGACTGTGGGATGTGGATTTTAATTCCTAAGAATAATTCGTTAAAATGTCTAGGGGGTATTATTGATTCTCTGGTCACTGGTCAGAATGCAGGGTGATCAGGGATATTTACCACAAATCCCAGGAGAAAAGAGTTCCATCCTTGAAACAATGGCATCTGTGTGTAGGTTTCCCTTCCCACTTCACCCTTAAATTAACTATAGATGCTAGAAGGATATTGATTGCTCACAACATATAAACAACCACTTGTTGGACACCACATTTACTTGATGTACACAACACTTTTGGACAAACAGTTCAGGTATTAACTCAAGATCTGTAGTTACATATATATATAGGTGTAATAAACACTATGCATTTTCAGACAGGCATGGGAATGATATGCAGTATTACAACATAGTACCCAGTGACCCCAGAAAAAAACAAGGTTATTACAAACAACACAACAACCACAAATTGGTTCTGCTAACTTGACTCATTGTACCTAGATAAAATCACATTGGTCTAGGTGCAGAAACCCAACCTACATACATTTATTTCTGACACCATGTACAATTCTCATATTTAAAAATAATGAGTGGGTGTCAAAATATTATACATATATGTCATAACATAACCCTTTAGGTGTACACCATTACCATGTAAAACAATCTTTACCCTTTTCCTGTCATTGAAGAAAACCACACTCATGAAAACAGTTGATACTAATAATTAAATTAATTAATTATAGTGTTCATTTAGGCGTTGCGGATGGGCATTCTTCTCCAGTGCAAAGCAGTTAATGTCCATAATTATCCGTGCAGAATTATACTCACAGTCATTTTCTACTCACAGTATGTCCACCGAAGTTGGCTGGCGAATGTTTCTAATCCATAATCCAAGAATAGAATTATACATAAGCACATATTCTCTCCATGAGACTGAATTTAAGAATACTCGGTTGCCATTTGGGTTGTGTTCCAATTGAAATTGATGCCTAGGTCTGTCATACTTTCAGGAGATGCAACTTAAGCTCTGCAGAAGGTTCTTCCCTATATCATCTTATCGATGAAAAGATGACGACTGTCCAACAGCTCGGTTTATGTTAACCGTTTCCCAATTTAGTTCAAAAGGCTTTGTCACACACCCGGTTCATGTTGATAGGCCATCCCACACTTGATGATGGGCAGTTAGGCTGACATGGGACCAGCATAGAGTTCTCATTCATTCCATTTCTGTGTAGAACATACAGTGGTGAATCATTCATTTGGTTTCATCTGAAGATTCTGCTGCAGGCATGTAACTGAAGAATATTACTCCACCACATATCCAGGTTTGCAAGCCATCAGGTGATTCCTTTGGTTGCAGGCGTAAAGGCATTTACTCATCTAGCTGCTTTCATATGGTTCTTTTGATGGTGTTCAGGTTTTGGACCTTGAGGTAATCTGGTGTAGTTATGGTTCAGATGTTCTGAAGTTGGTACATTTGTTTGTATTGGCTATAATGTTGTTTCAGTGTCTCTTCCCATTTGTTTGAGTTGGTGTTCATAGCTAGAACTTGGTGTTGCATGGCTGGAACCTTATGTTTGACTTTTGCAGCTGTGAGATGTTCTTTCGAAGACTTATCCATTGTGGATATTAACTTGGTAATCCAACCAACAGTTGAAGGTTACTCACTGTTGTTAGTTTTAGTAACTTGAAGAAGGATTGTCCCAGTTTCACTGACTTGGTTGAATGATGAGGCCATTGGTGATACTTCTCAGAAGTAACGCAAACGATACACTGTTGTCAGTACTCTGATGATCTTCATCTTTGTAGATTATTAGATCTTGAAGTCCATCCTGGATATTCCTACTAAAATAGGACTTAATCACTCACCCAGTCAGTTGTCTTCTAATTTATCTGTTGCTCGCTATGGAGCTATTGAGTGCCGCAGTAAACATTGAGGTATTGCTAGATCCAGACTATGGTTTGGACATTCACTTTATGGCTGTTGACCCAGGATCCAGTGTTAGTGATATAGTCCCACCAAATTCAACCACCACCTGTTTCTCTTCTATAGAAAAGGGATGACAAAGAATACAACACTAGCATTAACCTACTGTGTTATGATAAAAGGTTTACAACACAATTACAAACACAAATACAAAACAACAAGGGGAGAAGGGGAAAGGAGTGGGTGTCCATGTTCCACTGTCCCTCATTGCTGAGTTGAGCCATTCTGACTCTTCATAGTGAGTAAGATATTTTCTCACTTATATTTTGTTCTGTTGTTACTGGGACTATTAGATGGGTGAAGTCATTCTGTCCATCCAACATGTTGATATTGTCTCTCTCATTACTTGAAGAGAATAGCCTATACAGAATCCCTGTGGTTTCTAATGCCGCGTCTTCCTTTCGGCACTATAATCATCATTAGGTCAAGACTATTCAACCTTGGCTTCTTAAAGTACTGACAAACACATGGATTCTTACATCAACATCCTCTAATCCCAAGGTGCAACATTAAAATGTATCTTCCCACAGTAAAAAGTAACAATCAGAACAGAGAAAATTCTCATACCAAAAAAAACATACATGTACATTTCTCTGATATTAAGTACATGATAATCATACATAATAATCATAATGATGATGCAGGGAGCCTAGGTTTTTGAATTATCTTCATGAACTAAAACATCCATTGTTTTCCCCCACTGCGTACAGCACATGAGGATAGTAATCGCTGTGATATGTTTTGCCAATGACTGCTATTATTCGGAGGGTATTTATAAGAATAACTTATGCCGCATGGTCCAGTCTTCTGAATATTGCAAGCAATTTATTCACATCAATCTTCGCTTCTGTTTCTACTACGGTGAGGCGCTGCGGAGTGAATCCTATCCGAACATGCACTTACATCACGCGTTTAATTGTTCATGAATTTATATTCAACCATGGCCTGTCCCTAACACTATTTTATGAAATGATTATATGTTCACCCTCATATGGAGTGGTTACTAATCTGTTAACAAAAGAATGGTACTAAAATTTAGCACTATATTTCCAAGTTACAGATTATAATGTGGCAAAATATTTTATCCCCTGACTAAGTAAGAGTCAGGAATATGCGTAATCATTTGTATGTCCCCGCATGGATAAAACAAGTTCAGAGACATCCTTACCAGTGCATTTACACTACATAGGATATTTGAAGGTGGCAGACACCAGTTCTCTACTTGTGCAGTATGAAATCAAGAGTCTGCTCCTACATTGAGAAAATGTTTCTTTAAAGTCCAATCTCTACAGTACATAAATTATTTGCAGATTTCTAAGCATTGATAGGGATATATAGTTCCATTGCATAGAAGTTATTTTTCATAGGACTATGAAATTGGCAGAAACGAGTTTTCTTCTCTGAAGTATGAATCAGGAGTCTTTCCTAAATTGAAAAGAGTTTCTGACATGAGAGTTGATACTCTATGTACTACAGTACACATACTATTCATAGGTTATAAACACTATTTAGTTAGATATAAGTTCATAATGCCTATAAAAGATATTAACATAGGGATTTGAAGACATAAGAAAAATTACAGCGTGGCGCCCACCTGTGTTTCCTTAGTAAACATCATCCAGCCTGGTTTAAGAGAATTGTAACTAATTCTTAATTAAACATACTGGTCAATGTAATACATAAATATATCTTAATAATGTAGATAACATACCAATAGCTTGAAGAGAATCATGTTTTTAAGGCAAAATACCTTCTCCCCGAAGGGAAAGGTCGACTTTCTTGCGTGGTGTCTTGACTAGAAATGGCCGCTTCAGTCTTTGTTTTCCCCCTCGCCAGGATTGGCCAGATAAGGGAGAGAAAACAAGCCAAACTAATTTTAGCTGTGCCACGGTCAGTCTATCGCTGTTTTATTTTCTCCTACATTAAGTAAGTTACTTAAACAGTAATTGTAAGGGTTTGTTTATTTTTAAGGGAGTCCATAAATAGGAAAGGGTAAGGACGTTTTATTATACCACACGCCTCCCCAATTTAAGACATTTATTTCTTTCAGAAATTAAATGGTCGAGTAGTACTCTACAATTTCCGTCTTTACATTGACTCCCCTAGTATCCATTCCTTATTAATTTCTTGCATTACTTCCCTATGTTATATAATCAGAGCCACGTCCATTTTCTTTTAGTCACGACAACTGGCATAACCTTAAAGGATTATTTCTCTTTTAGTGAAAGAGTGTAGCACCCTCTCCACTGTTGTCAGCTATTGTTTGAAATATGAGTGGTTATCTGATAATTTGTTACTTTCAAGTACTAGTTTGTCTGCATCAAACCGACTTTTTGAAGCAATTGAAATATCATCATTAAGCTTGATTTCTCTCTCATTAGATTATCAATCTTGAGATTATGTTAAAACCGACGGTTAATTCTGCGTCTACTGATAGCATATTAAACTCGCCCGTCTCCCTGTAAGTTAGACGTTTGTTTTAACTATAGATCTGATATTTAAAGGAAGCTAAAGATGGTTCCTGTTGAAATACATTTTCATCCAACACATCATGTGTTTGGGTTATAAGTCGAGTTATGGGATTTTCCGATCAGTTTTGATAACTACTGATTAGAGTGGTGTCCCTTTCTCTTGTGGGTTTTCCCGGAGAATCTCGTCTAACATGTAAACAAGGTCCAACTTTTCTAGATTTCCGTTCTGAACCGACTATTCCCCGGCGAACCTGAATCTATCAGAAATGAAGTATTTCTTAGCTTACTTTCTCTGCTTTTCCTTCTAACCTAGATCTATTTTACGCTAGAATCCTTATTAGTAATTCTAACTGATGTGTTTGAGTTTCACTCTGTATTTGTTGCTTTGGTGTTGAATTACGAGCAATTTTGCATCGCTTGGCGTACATTGATCGTCGTCTGCCTCCCTCCAGGTTTTAGACTATTTTCAACTTAGCAACATACATTGTTATGTAGGTTCAGACGTATTGTCTCCTACCATATATAATCAGTTCAGTGAGAAGTTAAAAGCCCCTTTTTTGTGATTCCTTTGATAGTCTTCCAGACAATCAAGTTGCTGGTTCACTTTCCAGTTATGGATGTGGGTTACTAGTTTTTGTAAAATTACTATTACATCTGTATATCCCTCTCATACTGGCGTCTCCTGAGTTGTGTCCTCAAGATAACAGGTAAGGTACTCTTAATGTTTCTCTCCAGTTTTGTTTTCATCCGTTTACTACGTGGAAACTCTGGATTTATTTAGATTGACTAAGGTCTATCTTTGAACTGTTATATAATTTACTAGCTGGATTCCTTATTGAAATTCCTAATCTAGTAAATATCAAGCAATTCTTCAGCTATATGCTCCAATTTGCTTGGTTTTTACACAGCTATATTCAATTTTCCTAGCATGGGTTCACTGTATAAGTTTTAGGCGTTTCCTCTTTCTTTACGTCAAGGGGTTCGTCCTATTTATAAACAGCATCTATTTCAAGAGTTGTTTATTTAATTGTTGCTTTTACTGATTCGTATCAGTTATTTAAGCTAATCTCTGTTAGTCTGGATCTGCTTTCACATATTTAATGCTGGCATAACATCCAAATCAGAACTGAGATATAGAAATCTGTTTCGTCTTGCGATTGATTTCTGATTCACCTACCTATTAGTAGGCTTCGAGCATTATCTAGAATTTAGTTACTCGGTTAGTTTTAAAGAAAATACAATTGAGTCGCGCGCCTCTATTGTACCACTTATTTTTGCCCTTCTTAATTCTTCCCTTATGAGAATATTAATGTTAGTTAGGCAATTATTGAAATAACTTTACGTAAGCTAATCGCTAACTAAAAGCTGTTTCACTCCTCTTTTTGATGAGGACTACTCATAGTGAACATTTCACTTAATGAGATTAAACTGTAAATTTCAAAGCTAAGGAGCCAATTTTCTGAAATGTTTAGTCTCTTACTAGAGACTAGCACAGATTTTTTTCCGGTATCTCCTGAAGTTCATTTGAAATTCCAATTTATATAGTTAATTCTTTAATTATACCTTTTACATACCTATACGGTCTGTTTCCTCTACCATTAATAATGGGATCGGGGTAGATAATTTAAAGAAATACCTTATAATCTGTTGGGTCAGTAAGTGAGTTGATCAGTTTCACTTACATCACCAGGTGAATATTTTGGTTTTGACCCTCATTAACATATGGGCCATCTGAGTTAGTTATTAATAACTACTCATATCACCGGTGGAGTAGAATAAGTGTCGGTATGGCTTTTCTTCCTAAGTATCCATCATTTATTCACTTTACTTTACTACCGGTGTTGTAGAACATGTTATGTCATATGAAAAAAAAGGATTAAATTAGGGTGCCCCTAAATACTGCAAATTCTTACAATATTCCTTCCCTTCCATTAACTATGTCTACATTTTTGCAAGTGGTGGTTTTGGCCTTTAGTTACTGCTATTTTCCCCTGGTTTAATTTATCTCTCAGATATTATTTCCTTTCCTACTGAATCATCATTTGTTGATTAAATGTTTCCCTTAAAAAAAAATTTATTGGATTTTTAACTTACTGTCCTAATTATCTATAAAATTGTCTATCACTCTCTGCTGCCTTGGTAACTTTTCAATATTACATATTACAAGCAGATCAAGCATGAAAATACAATGATAATCAATGACAAAATAATTAATTAACACATGATTCATATGTAGGAACATAAACCTTATGGATACATAATATAGTAGTGTGTTCATGAGTACACCACTTTTAAACCATTTAAAGAGAATACCAGAGTAGCAGAACCATACCTCAAACATCAAATGGGAATGACTAGGAATTCTAAACATTCACTGAATTACCTATCTTATGTGAGTTTACCATCAATAAGATATAAAATATGAGTTTTTAAAACAAAATCTCATACCCAACAACCAACTACCTGATGCATCTGCCAGAATCAAGATATTACCTGTGAACAGTTTTGTACCAAAAAAAAAACCTATATTTATCTGAGCCATTATGGGTTCATATAACACTTGACTCAGCTCATACTAATGAGTGATTAGGTCTGTTACTAACACTATAACATTCTGAAGTGACTTGGTTTACCTGCGAGAGGTTTTCCCTGAATTCATCTACCCACAATAATACACCATTTGTGATGTTTACCATGAGTTTTAAATTCACGGACGTTGCCCACACATGTGGGATGTGGATTTTAATTCCTAAGAATAATTCGTTAAAATGTCTAGGGGGTATTATTGATTCTCTGGTCACTGGTCAGAATGCAGGGTGATCAGGGATATTTACCACAAATCCCAGGAGAAAAGAGTTCCATCCTTGAAACAATGGCATCTGTGTGTAGGTTTCCCTTCCCACTTCACCCTTAAATTAACTATAGATGCTAGAAGGATATTGATTGCTCACAACATATAAACAACCACTTGTTGGACACCACATTTACTTGATGTACACAACACTTTTGGACAAACAGTTCAGGTATTAACTCAAGATCTGTAGTTACATATATATATAGGTGTAATAAACACTATGCATTTTCAGACAGGCATGGGAATGATATGCAGTATTACAACATAGTACCCAGTGACCCCAGAAAAAAACAAGGTTATTACAAACAACACAACAACCACAAATTGGTTCTGCTAACTTGACTCATTGTACCTAGATAAAATCACATTGGTCTAGGTGCAGAAACCCAACCTACATACATTTATTTCTGACACCATGTACAATTCTCATATTTAAAAATAATGAGTGGGTGTCAAAATATTATACATATATGTCATAACATAACCCTTTAGGTGTACACCATTACCATGTAAAACAATCTTTACCCTTTTCCTGTCATTGAAGAAAACCACACTCATGAAAACAGTTGATACTAATAATTAAATTAATTAATTATAGTGTTCATTTAGGCGTTGCGGATGGGCATTCTTCTCCAGTGCAAAGCAGTTAATGTCCATAATTATCCGTGCAGAATTATACTCACAGTCATTTTCTACTCACAGTATGTCCACCGAAGTTGGCTGGCGAATGTTTCTAATCCATAATCCAAGAATAGAATTATACATAAGCACATATTCTCTCCATGAGACTGAATTTAAGAATACTCGGTTGCCATTTGGGTTGTGTTCCAATTGAAATTGATGCCTAGGTCTGTCATACTTTCAGGAGATGCAACTTAAGCTCTGCAGAAGGTTCTTCCCTATATCATCTTATCGATGAAAAGATGACGACTGTCCAACAGCTCGGTTTATGTTAACCGTTTCCCAATTTAGTTCAAAAGGCTTTGTCACACACCCGGTTCATGTTGATAGGCCATCCCACACTTGATGATGGGCAGTTAGGCTGACATGGGACCAGCATAGAGTTCTCATTCATTCCATTTCTGTGTAGAACATACAGTGGTGAATCATTCATTTGGTTTCATCTGAAGATTCTGCTGCAGGCATGTAACTGAAGAATATTACTCCACCACATATCCAGGTTTGCAAGCCATCAGGTGATTCCTTTGGTTGCAGGCGTAAAGGCATTTACTCATCTAGCTGCTTTCATATGGTTCTTTTGATGGTGTTCAGGTTTTGGACCTTGAGGTAATCTGGTGTAGTTATGGTTCAGATGTTCTGAAGTTGGTACATTTGTTTGTATTGGCTATAATGTTGTTTCAGTGTCTCTTCCCATTTGTTTGAGTTGGTGTTCATAGCTAGAACTTGGTGTTGCATGGCTGGAACCTTATGTTTGACTTTTGCAGCTGTGAGATGTTCTTTCGAAGACTTATCCATTGTGGATATTAACTTGGTAATCCAACCAACAGTTGAAGGTTACTCACTGTTGTTAGTTTTAGTAACTTGAAGAAGGATTGTCCCAGTTTCACTGACTTGGTTGAATGATGAGGCCATTGGTGATACTTCTCAGAAGTAACGCAAACGATACACTGTTGTCAGTACTCTGATGATCTTCATCTTTGTAGATTATTAGATCTTGAAGTCCATCCTGGATATTCCTACTAAAATAGGACTTAATCACTCACCCAGTCAGTTGTCTTCTAATTTATCTGTTGCTCGCTATGGAGCTATTGAGTGCCGCAGTAAACATTGAGGTATTGCTAGATCCAGACTATGGTTTGGACATTCACTTTATGGCTGTTGACCCAGGATCCAGTGTTAGTGATATAGTCCCACCAAATTCAACCACCACCTGTTTCTCTTCTATAGAAAAGGGATGACAAAGAATACAACACTAGCATTAACCTACTTTGTTATGATAAAAGGTTTACAACACAATTACAAACACAAATACAAAACAACAAGGGGAGAAGGGGAAAGGAGTGGGTGTCCATGTTCCACTGTCCCTCATTGCTGAGTTGAGCCATTCTGACTCTTCATAGTGAGTAAGATATTTTCTCACTTATATTTTGTTCTGTTGTTACTGGGACTATTAGATGGGTGAAGTCATTCTGTCCATCCAACATGTTGATATTGTCTCTCTCATTACTTGAAGAGAATAGCCTATACAGAATCCCTGTGGTTTCTAATGCCGCGTCTTCCTTTCGGCACTATAATCATCATTAGGTCAAGACTATTCAACCTTGGCTTCTTAAAGTACTGACAAACACATGGATTCTTACATCAACATCCTCTAATCCCAAGGTGCAACATTAAAATGTATCTTCCCACAGTAAAAAGTAACAATCAGAACAGAGAAAATTCTCATACCAAAAAAAACATACATGTACATTTCTCTGATATTAAGTACATGATAATCATACATAATAATCATAATGATGATGCAGGGAGCCTAGGTTTTTGAATTATCTTCATGAACTAAAACATCCATTGTTTTCCCCCACTGCGTACAGCACATGAGGATAGTAATCGCTGTGATATGTTTTGCCAATGACTGCTATTATTCGGAGGGTATTTATAAGAATAACTTATGCCGCATGGTCCAGTCTTCTGAATATTGCAAGCAATTTATTCACATCAATCTTCGCTTCTGTTTCTACTACGGTGAGGCGCTGCGGAGTGAATCCTATCCGAACATGCACTTACATCACGCGTTTAATTGTTCATGAATTTATATTCAACCATGGCCTGTCCCTAACACTATTTTATGAAATGATTATATGTTCACCCTCATATGGAGTGGTTACTAATCTGTTAACAAAAGAATGGTACTAAAATTTAGCACTATATTTCCAAGTTACAGATTATAATGTGGCAAAATATTTTATCCCCTGACTAAGTAAGAGTCAGGAATATGCGTAATCATTTGTATGTCCCCGCATGGATAAAACAAGTTCAGAGACATCCTTACCAGTGCATTTACACTACATAGGATATTTGAAGGTGGCAGACACCAGTTCTCTACTTGTGCAGTATGAAATCAAGAGTCTGCTCCTACATTGAGAAAATGTTTCTTTAAAGTCCAATCTCTACAGTACATAAATTATTTGCAGATTTCTAAGCATTGATAGGGATATATAGTTCCATTGCATAGAAGTTATTTTTCATAGGACTATGAAATTGGCAGAAACGAGTTTTCTTCTCTGAAGTATGAATCAGGAGTCTTTCCTAAATTGAAAAGAGTTTCTGACATGAGAGTTGATACTCTATGTACTACAGTACACATACTATTCATAGGTTATAAACACTATTTAGTTAGATATAAGTTCATAATGCCTATAAAAGATATTAACATAGGGATTTGAAGACATAAGAAAAATTACAGCGTGGCGCCCACCTGTGTTTCCTTAGTAAACATCATCCAGCCTGGTTTAAGAGAATTGTAACTAATTCTTAATTAAACATACTGGTCAATGTAATACATAAATATATCTTAATAATGTAGATAACATACCAATAGCTTGAAGAGAATCATGTTTTTAAGGCAAAATACCTTCTCCCCGAAGGGAAAGGTCGACTTTCTTGCGTGGTGTCTTGACTAGAAATGGCCGCTTCAGTCTTTGTTTTCCCCCTCGCCAGGATTGGCCAGATAAGGGAGAGAAAACAAGCCAAACTAATTTTAGCTGTGCCACGGTCAGTCTATCGCTGTTTTATTTTCTCCTACATTAAGTAAGTTACTTAAACAGTAATTGTAAGGGTTTGTTTATTTTTAAGGGAGTCCATAAATAGGAAAGGGTAAGGACGTTTTATTATACCACAAAGACATGCAGGCAGGCATGTAAGCAGGCAGGCAGACAGACAGACCGATTTCGCGTAAGTGTGATTTTGATAATGTCCAAATTTGACATTTGTAGTATAGGGTTGATGTGACTATTCATTCATTCATTCAGTAGCTTGACCCTTGCAGAACCTCGCTCCCATAACAACCTTCCTAAAAACCTCTCCATATGGACAACATTCACCTTCGGATTAATAGGACAGTGAGGGTAAAACCATGGGCAGCTGATTTGGTGGCTGACTAGTCACAGGGCTATCATTTTGAGCAGGTGATGGACCTTACTATAACTTCTCCTTAATGAATGGTGAAATGGAATCGAATTCTCGATCATAAGCAAGATGACCCGCGTCCGATACACCCATCTGGAGATAATCTTCCACATCCTGCGCCCACCATCTCTTCGTCCCTCCGCTTGCTCTTTTCCCGGGCATATACCACTCCATTATTGTTCTCTCTAAACTTTCATGACTTTTAAAGTGACAAAAAATATTTCATTTTCTTTGGTTTATCGTCTTTAGTAGCCAATCTTTTTAAATACGAATACGCTATTTATTAACTGTCGTTTTGATGACATAGGTATATGTGAATCGTTTAGTATAGTTGTTATATAAGTGCACTTGCTTTTTGACATCAGATTTCGATTTCCCGGTCTATTTAACCATATTCTGTGATAATGCTTCCTAAGTTAAGAAATACATAAAACTTTAAGCCAGTTAGTGTAACTGTGTTTATAAAAGCAGAAGATAACCATTGTCTTAATGGGGCCCTAAGAGAATAACCATCGTCTTAATGGGGCACTACGAGACGGAAAGAATAATAACACTGTAAGCTACCATACATGCCATAAGATGCGACAAAGGGGGTTTGGCGTGAGACTAAGCTACCTCATCCCAAAGAAGTTGTTACCTACAGCATCAAACAGTCGTGAACAAGTCTACAAAGGGCCTAGAATGAGCGACATTGGGAGATGAGGGTTGAAGAAGACAAAAAGAAACAAATATAAAGATTACGACATAAAAGCTAGGACTCGGTTCACGTCTTTTGACGCGTTAGATATATGGTGCTAGACGCATACATAGAACCTGTAATTTTGTATGGACGTGAAGCGTGGACAATGAGCAGACACGCTGAAAAACATCTCATGGTTATGGTAATGTGGTTTCTGAGAAAATGCAAATAGTATTATCGACAGACAGAAAAACCAATGACCAAGTTCTACAAGAAACAAATGAAACCCGCAAACTGATTAGAGAAAAAAAGACTAGACAGACAGCAGTTTTCGGTCACATTATGAGAATAAATAAATTGGAGAACTTGGTGACAACTGGCAAGATCGAGGGGAAGAGAAAAAGGGAAAGGCAACGAAGTAAATACCTGGATGGCATGGCCACGTGGTATGTTCGAGACAAGAACACAGAGCCGATCCACAACTCTGGTGATCGAGTGAGATGGCGAAACATGACCGCCCACACTTACCGGCATGCCACAGGATGACGCTAGACGCATACTTGTAAAGACCAATCGGCTCCGGGTGTCTGATGTGCTCACTACAACACCAGTCGCCTTTACTTCCCAAGACATTTCCGGGTGGCTATTTAGGCTGGGTCGACCTGGTACCCAAATCAATTTTGGATTCGAACCTTTCGACTTTCGGGCCGACTGGCGAGCGTTTAGCTGTTACCCTACTGCGGCTCCCGAGATGTTAAAATAGTAGAGTATAATACTCATGTGCCATAGACCAAGGTTAGGTCATGGGCCACTCGGTCCAAACAGGCTACAGCTTCACGCAATCTAGCTTGAAGATGTGAAGTTTGAGAATCATGCGTTGCATGAGAATAGCGAGGCGAATCTGCTGAAGCATTAGACAGCGTCTCCAGCGGGCAGTTAGTTGAGCTTGAACCACGGTCAGTGTCTGATCGGTGTTTGAGTCTAATAGAATGGCCAAGAGTTCAGGAACTTACTAATAAAAGAACAAGTACATCAACAGGCTGTCTAAAAACTAAAGATGGCAAAGTTATAATAGAAAAAGATCAGATTCTACATGTATGGACAGATTATGCGAAAGACCTGTATAATGATAACAGAGAGGAACAGTATGCTATTAGATTTAGTTAGTTAGTTAGTTAGTCGACAGATCATCCTCGTTGCACATCGGACCATTCAGTCCATAAGTGCTCGGATCCCCTCCTCAGCAAATCCCGCAGCGTGTAGCGGCTAACGACGCCAGTTCTGTGTTGGTTTATCAATCTTCTTTGGCTTCCTGCGTAGTGTTCTTGTTTGGCCACCCCTCTTTTAATTTGCTGCTCTCGCAGTCTGGCCATTGTTGTAGATTCACAGTCATCACTTGGTTCTTGCAAAAGTCTCACTTCTCGTAGAGCATTCAGAATGTCAGCCTTGTCCATGGCGCGTCCGCCCTCCACAGTAGCCTCACCCGCGAGCTTGTCAGCCCGCTCATTTCCTTGTACTCCCGCATGCCCTGGCACGAAGATGAAACTAATCTTTGCCAGCCGAGACCGCTCCAGAGGCAGCAACCATTCTCTTCGGATCGACCCCTCCTCTATCCTCTTGATCATGTTCATTGAGTCGCTAAGGAAACAAGCCCTAGTGAATGTCTGTGTCTCGAGCCATGTTATTGCTTTACTTACTGCCATGACTTCCATGGTCAGGCTACTTGTGGTTTCAGTGAAAGCACCAGAGTCCTCCTTCACAATTCTCCCTCCGGCCCGAGCTGTAAAGGCCCATGAGCTTCTCACATGTCGGACGACCGACCCATCTGTGTAGATGACCGCGTCACTGTCTAGCGAATTCTCGAAAATCAACGCTTGTACTTCAGCCTCCACAGCAGCCGGATTTTCTTGTCTGCATTTTCTATCTAGTTGGATGCAAACTGAAAAGGATGTGCAGAAGTCTGTTGGCACTTGCACCCACTCCTCGCCAGGTTCTAAGTCCTCAAGTGAACACACCTGTTGAAGAATGTCTTCGGCTTGACCCATCCACGACCGTCCTCTTTTTAACCTACTGCCCTTCACCTTCCTAATTTCACTATGCAGTGGATGCTGTGTGTTTGCGTTAATTCTGAGGTAGGCGCGTGCCCTGCAAACTTGCATTCTCTCTTCAATGGTTGGAAAATCAAGAAGGTAGCGCATCGCCCTGCATGCTGTATCTCTTGTACATCCAAGAATAATGCGCATAGCTTCATTCTGTATCCTTTCCATCCTTTCTATCTGCTTATGGCTGACAGTCAGGATTGCCATTGCATACTCCAAAACAGACATGACCAGCCCCTCGTACAGAAGACATAGATGGCGCTGCTCACAGTTTGCTGCCGCCATCACCCGCATCGCTGCCAAACCCCGCTTGGCCTTTGCTATCACCCGGTCTATGTGCACATTATAAGCAAGGCTTCGATCAAACCGTATCCCCAGGTAATTCATTGCCTGCGTTCTTTCCACCGTCTCTGAACACAGCATTACAGTTGGTGTTGGATTGTTGACAATATGATTATTCAACGAGAACCAAGTCACTGTTGCCTTTGTTGGGTTGACCATTGCCCCAGCTTCATCACACCAAGTACTTATGCGATTGAGTTCGGTTTTAGATTTGCTATTAGATTTAATAATGAAGGACCAGCAATTTTAAAGATGGAGGTTCAAAATGTTCTTAAGCATATGAAAGCTGGCAAGGCCCCCGGTGCAGATAACATCACAACAGAAATGATTAGAGCTCTAGAAGAATTTGGACTAGAGCAAGTCACTAGACTGCTGAACACATTATATGATACTGGAGATATACCTTCTGAATTATGTAATTCTGTATTTATTGCAATCCCAAAGAAATCAGGAGCCTTAGAATGTGATCAACATAGAACAATTAGTATAATGAGTCACATCACAAAGATTTTGTTACGAATTATCATGCAAAGAGTGAGGAAGAAAATACAACCTGAAATAGGAGAAGAACAATGTGGGTTTGTGGAAGGAAAGGGTACAGTAAATGCTGTGTATATGCTGCGAACAGTTATTGAACGTGCTTTAGAAGTAAACAAGGATATACATCTTTGCTTTATTGACTACACAAAGGCTTTTGATAGAGTTAGACATGTCAACATTGTGGATATGCTTGCAGATCTACAAATTGATGGGAAAGACATTAGACTTATAAAAAACATATATTGGAAACAACAAGCTGCCATAAGGATTGATAATGAAGTAGGACAATACCAACCTATTAAGAGAGGTGTTAGGCAGGGATGTGTAATGTCTCCAGATCTTTTTTCCCTATACAGTGAAAATATTTTCAGAAATGTAGAAGACCTAAATGGAATCAGCATTGGAGGACGAAACATAAATAACATTAGATATGCAGATGATACAGTATTGATTGCAGACAATGCACAGGATCTGCAACAATTAGTAGACGCTGTGGTTGTACACAGTGAGCAGCTGGGGTTGGAATTAAATTGTAGGAAGACACAGGTTATGGTCGTCACTAGGAAGAACGAAGTACCACAATGTAATATACAAGTAAATGGGAATATTCTTCAACAAGTGAATCGGTTCAATTATCTCGGAACAGTCATAACATCTGATGGCAGATGCCTTGAAGAGATTAGAACAAGAATCGCCATTGCGAAAGAAGCCTTTAGCAAGATGAAAAACATTCTGACCAATAAAATGATGTCAATTGAAACGAGAAAAAGAGTGTTGAGGGGATACATAGAGCCTGTACTTTTGTATGGATGTGAAACTTGGACAATGTGCAGTCAAGCAGAAAAACATCTGATGGCTGCAGAAATGTGGTTTCTGAGGAAAATGCAAAGAATACCATGGACAGACAGAAAAACCAATGAACAAGTACTACAAGAGACAAATGAAAATCGTAGATTGATTAGAGAAATTAGACGTAGACAGTCAAAATTTTTTGGACATGTTATGAGAAGAAATGGACTGGAGAACTTAGTGACAGCTGGCAAGATCGAAGGGAACAGACCAAGAGGAAG
Organism: Cepaea hortensis; assembly: GCA_963921405.1. Taxonomy (NCBI): domain Eukaryota; kingdom Metazoa; phylum Mollusca; class Gastropoda; order Stylommatophora; family Helicidae; genus Cepaea; species Cepaea hortensis. The sequence continues at coordinate 87,087,243 of OY992879.1, read as the reverse complement.
ACCGAGAGGAAAATACCTGGATGGCTTGGCCACATGGTATGGACGAGACAGGAACACTGAGCTGATCCACGACTCTGGTGATCGAGTGAAATGGCGAATCATGACCGCCCACGCTTTCCGGCATGGCACATGATTGATTGATTGATGTATTTATTGTGTGGACTCTAGGCATGTATTTGTGAAGCGTACATTGTAATATGTTCAATGCTTGGAGTCAATATAGAATGAAAACGGAATGGTGTGTTGCTATTCAAGATATGTTTGAGTTCAGTCCAAATTATGAGTTGTCATGAATCGTCCAGTTATCTGTTTGTGTGATAGGAATGTGTACAGCATCCGACATTCAATCCAGTTTTGGGTGACTTCAACGCGCGCACAGCATCGACCATCAAAGCACGCACATTCAGCCATGGGTGAAATTATTATTCTAGTTCACCAACAACGAGCTATAACAAGCGTGCTATGTGAAGAGCATTAATTATCAGACACTCCCTACCAATGCAGACGCCCCATCGCTACTTAGCATCGCAGGAGCATTAATCACGCCATTGCAGAAGCATTGTAAACTCCATGGCATCAGTATCATTAGAAGGTGCCATCTCCGCACTGAATTTCGGCGTTATTGAGTCTTCGTGACATCGTGTCCAGCGATTTCACCGCACCTTCATAATAAAGAATTAAGGTTGCTGCATATCCTTTACAGGACGTCGCAGTCACTCAAGCGTTTTTTTGTTTGGGGGGGGGGGGCTGTTTGTGATTTCTTGGCAAGCTTACCTTCAGCAGATTGCCATTTATTTCTGAACGACCACCACTCATAGCATTTCATAATATCCAACAGTATTAGATTTGTTGCCAAATCGCACGCAATTTTGATTCAAACTCTGCATGCGGAATTACGAATTGCTCACCACTGGGTTACTTCCGTAAAGGCGGGGTCCATTAAATCTCTTGATGATGTCCAGCCACATGAATTATCCGTGTACCCTTCTCCTCCACTATTCCCTTCAGTATGTCCTTTAACAATGAGCTGACATTCTGAAAAACATCTCATGGCAGTGGAAATGCATCTTCTGAGGAAAATGCAAAGAATTCCATGGACAGACCGAAAAACGATGAGCATGTCCTACAACAACAACAACAACAACAACAACAACAACAACAACACCAACAACAACAACAACAACAACAACAACAACGAAAACTGTAAACTGATTAGTGAAATTAGACGTGGACTGTGAACATTTTTGGACACGTTATCAGAAGAAATGAATTAGGGATCTTGGTGACAACTTTCAAGATTAAGGGGTAAAGAACGCGGGGAAGGCAGTGAAGTAAATATCTGATGGCTTGGCCATGTGGCTTTTATGTTATAACTATTTTGTTATAGTCCTTCAAGAAACTATTAAAGATCGTAAACTTATTTCATTATGATTCGTTTAAAGACAGATCACTATGTGAAAAACCCTTATGATGATAACAGAGATGAACAGTATGTTATTCAATTTAATAATAAAGGACCACCAATTTTGAAGATGGAGGTTCGAAATGTTCTTATGAAAGCTGGCAAGGCCCCCGGTTCAGATAACATCACAACAGAAATGATTAAAGCTTTAGAAGAATATGAAATAGATCAAGTCACCAGACTGCTGAGCTCATTATATGATACCGGACATATACCTTCTGAATTATGTAACTCTGAATTTATTGCAATCCCAAAGAAATCAGCAGCCTTTGAATGTGATCAACATAGAACAATTAGTATAATGAGTCACATCACAAATATTTTGCTACGAATTATCATGCAAAGAGTGAGGAAGAAAATACAACATGCAATAGGGGAAGAACAATGTGGGTGTGTAGAAGGAAAGGGTTAATTAAATGCTGTGTATATGCTGCGTTCAGTTATTAAACGTTCTATAGAAGTAAACAAAGATATACATCTTTGCTTTATTGACTACACAAAAGCTTTCGATAAAGTAAGACATGTCAACATGGTAGGTATGCTTGCAGATCTACAAAATGGTGGGAAAGACATTAGAATTATAAAAAAAACATATATTGGAAACTGGAAGATACTCATAATATAGTAACATATAAAGGCAGGAAATCAGACCCTTTCCAAATAACATCTGGCTTGAAACAGGGTGATGCACTATCGCCGCTCCTTTTCAATCTGGCTCTAGAGAAAGTTGTAAGGAAGGTAAAGGAGTAATGTGATATTGGAGGAACATCCAAGCTGCTTGGTTATGCAGATGATATAGATATTATAGGGGAAAATGAACAAAAGACATTGGAAATATTGACTCACTTAAAGGAAAAAGCCCAACAGATGGGGCTGGTTATCAACCAAGATAAGACAGAATATATGGTAATTTCAAGAGAAGGAACGGCTAAAAACTCTGGCCACATAAAAATAGATAATATGACCGTTAAAAGAACGGAAACATACAAATAACTTGGTACAACCTTCAACTGCTCCAACATAATAAGGGAAGAAATACAAGCTAGAATCAACTCTGGAAATAAGATATACTATGCACTACAACATCTGCTAAAATCAAATGCGCTATCTCGTAACACCAAGATCACAATATACAAAACACTGAATAGACCACTTGTGCTGTATGGCTCTGAAACCTGGAGTACAACTAAAAGAGACGAAGCCTTGTTACAAACATTTGAGAACAATGTTTTAAGACGCATCTTTGGGCCCATTAGGGATACACAAAGTGGAGAGTGGAAAAGAAGAAGCAACAAAGACATTTATGATCTGTTTAGGTCCCCGCTAGTCAGTGGTATCATGAAGGCTAATAGACTGCAATGGCTGGGGCATATAGAAAGAATGGAAGATAATAGGGAAACAAATCTCGCTTACACTCAAGAAATAAATGACTGTAGACCCAGAGATAGACCAAGAAGACGGTGGAGAGATAATATACATACAGACCTACAAGCACTTGGAATCAGCGACTGGCAAGAGAAGGTCAACAGAGAGACGAATGGAGACGGCTTGTATCTGCAGCAAAGAAACGCAATGGCTCGGAATGCTGAAGAAGAAGAAGAAGAGATATATTGGAAACAACAAGCTGCCATAAGACAATATCAACCTATTAAGAGAGGTGTTAGGCAGGGATGTGTAATGTCTCTTGATCTTTTTTTCCCGTATACAGTGAACATATTTTCAGAAATGTAGAAGATATAAATGGAATCAGCATTGGAGGACAAAACACCAATAACATTAGATATGCAGATGATACAGTATTGATTGCAGACAATGAGCAGGATCTGCAACAATTAGTAGATGCGGTTGTTGCACACAGTAAACAAATGGGATTATAATTAAATTATAAAAAGACACATATTATGGTCGTCACTAGAAAGAACGAAATACCACAATGTAATATACTAGTAAATGGGAATATTCTTCAACAAGTGAATCGGTACAATTATCTCGGAACAGTCATATCATCTGATTGGAGATGCCTTGTAGAGATTAGAACAAGAATCACGATGGCGAAAGTAGCCTTTAGCAAGATAAAAAACATACTGACCAATAAAAATATGGCAATTTAAACGAGAACAAGAGTGTTTAGGTGCTACATAGAGCCTGTTCTTTTGTATGGATGTGAAACTTGGACAATGAGCAGTCAAGCTGAAAAATATCTGACGGCTGCAGAAGTGTGGTTTCTGAGGAAAATGCAAAGAATACCAGGGACAGATAGAAAAACCAATGACCAAGTACTACAGGAGACAAATGACAATCGTAAATTGATTAGAGAAATTAGACGTAGATAGTCAACATTTTTTGGACATGTTATGAGAAGAAATGGATTGGAGAACTTAGTGACAACTGGCAAGATCGAAGGGAACAGACCAAGGGGAAGACCGAGAAGTAAATACCTGGATGGCTTGGCCACATGCCTTGGTCGAGACAGGAACACAGTATCCACGACTCTTGTGATCGAGTGAAATGGCGAGTTATGACCGCCCACGCTTTCCGGTATGGCACATGATTGGGTGAAACTGATCTGAGATATTAGACGGAGACAGTCAACATTTTTTGGGCACGTTATGAGAAGAAATGAAATGGAGAACTTGGTGACAACTGGCAAGATCTGAGAGAAGAGACCAAGGGAAGGATCGAGAAATAAATACCTGGATCACTTCGCCACTTGGCATGGTCGAGACAGAAACACGGAACTGATCCACGACTCTGGTGATCGATGGAGATGGCGAAACTTGACTGCTTACGCGTATCGGCATAGCATATAATGAATGGATAACTTATAGTTATAGAGAAAGAATTGCAATGTCTACTATCTGCATTCTCCAATGCTTGTTCTGAATTTGGTTTAACAATTAGCAAAAAGAAGACACAGATTATGTCACAAGGTGCACATGGGGTACCATCAATCTTTATTGACGACGCCGAACTAGAGATAGTAGACCATTTTACATATCTAGGATCAGTGGTAAATAGCAAATTATCCCTAGATCAGGAAATCAACATCCGGATTGGTAAGGCAGCAACAACAATGAACAGGTTAAGAAAAAGAGTCTGGGAGAACAGGAAGCTTACTGCCAAAACAAAAGTCCTTGTCTATCAAGCCTGTGTCCTTAGTACTCTTCTCTATGGCAGTGAAACCTGGACAACTTACTCACACCAAGAGAACAATTTAAACAGCTTTCATATGCGGTGTCTGCGAAGAATTCTTGGTATTAAGTGGCAAGACAAAATCACAAATACTGAAGTATTGGAAAGATCAGGTTGTGTGACAGTTTATTCCATGCTCAGTCTTCGTAGACTTAGATGGATAGGACATCTTAGGAGGATGGATGATGGTAGAATACCAAAGGATATCTTTTTTGGTGAATTACAGATGGGTAAGAGATCTCAGGGTCGGCCTCTACTACGATACAAAGATGTTTGTAAGCGGGACATGATTGATACAGGCATTGAAAATGCACATTGGGAGCAAGTCGCCGCTGAACGTGTTGCATGGAGGGCAAATATCAGAAATGGAATAAAGTCAAAGGAGAAAATTATTGCAGAAAAGTCACACACCAAGCGTTTGAGACGTAAGATGGTGCATGATGGTGGAAATGACAACGTGTTCAGATGCACCCACTGTGAACGGACATTTACAGCGCAAATTGGCCTTATCAGTCACACTCGCTACCGCCATAGTTAAAAGTTATTATGCCTTTTTAAAGCACAAACTATCGTCTGTCAAGACGGCAAGGTGCCAATGGATGGAACTTATAGTTATATTTATAATTTTTTTGTTATAGTTAGACAGCAGTTTGTGATTATGCAGAAAATTAAAACCTAAATATCCAGAATGCCGGACTCGTGTCATTTCTATTGGTATTTTTACGTATTGTTTGTTACATCATACTCGACTTTATTATTGACCATTACCCAGAGCATATGCATCCCCATCATCATCATGCACCATGTCGACAAGAATGGGCGATCATGTTTCCACACCTGACACAATTACCAGAGACTGGGTTCAGGTATATTTACCAAAGTTGTTCTGTACTATATATATAACGCTGAGGTTGCGATGATGACTACCCTTAGTAAATAGTTTAGTCACACTATCATCTGTCTCGAACATTAGGTCATCCATTACCACTAACCGGCGTCTATCACCTGTCCATTTTTCAATATCTGGCAGGCTTTCGTTAGACTGGACACCCTTCATAGTCTCATACATGGATTGCCATTCTCCGTAGCACCATATAACCTCCTCTGGAATCGGGTCGATCATGTCTGGAAGATGGGCCAGAAACGTTTGCACAAAGACGAATTTTCCACTCCCCGTTGGTCCTGCAATCAATGTTGTAAAAGGATTTTCTACCTAGCGTCCATGACTAATAATAAACACCTACCTACCCACGACACATATTTTAGTAGGTTCGAACCCGCCAGCCCCCCCCCCCCCCTCCCGCTCGACCGCCCCACATCCGCTCGCCCACTCATACAGGTTTTCATATATCACAGTAGAAGAGTTACTTCCCTTGACCTGGATTTCTGACCTAAGTTTCACCCTTCATGAGGTCTGAACTCTATGAGGTCCGCGGACGCGTGTCAGTTCTCTTGGTATTGTTCCGTATGTTTTGTGGCGTCGTACTCTACTTTATTATTGTCCGTCACCCATAGCATATTCGTCATCATCATCATCATCATGCACCATGCCGATAAGCATAGGCGATCATGTTTCCACACCTGAAACAATCACCAGATACTGAGTTCAGGTATGTCTTCTTGTCTCGATTATACCATGTGGACAAACCATCCTAGTATACATCTACCTACCTTTATCTTGCTCTGTTTCCCTTCAAGTATGCCAGTTGTTAACTAAGTTTGTTTTTAGTTTACTTCTCATCTTAACGTGCCATAACATCTTAGAGCCGCTGATGAAGTTACGCTTTGCTTAGTCCGTCCCAATTTCACAGTTGCGCAATTAAAATGCAAAACACGAAATAAAAACTTTTAAAATTCGTTTCAAAAACATTTCCAATTTCAATTTTAGAACAGGAAGCAAATCATACTTTTTATGCGAATCTGCATGTTTTTGACTGTCAATATAAAATAAATTGAATTTCTTCATTTCCTTAGCGTCCCTTTTATATCACATCTTGTGGTTTTATCCACATTTGCAAACATTATCATTGTAGTTTTCTGTCACGTTAGTATTGTTGTTATCTTGTTATTGATGTACTTTGTTAGTGCAAAGGTGTAAATATGTGGGTGTGTTTGTGTCTGTTTGTATGTGTGTTATTTAGTTAGTTAATTAGTTAGTTATCTAACTAATTTGTTACTTAGCTAGCTAGCTAATTAGTTAGTTAATTAGTTAGTTAGTTAGTTAGTTAGTTAGTTAACTAGCTAGCTAATTAATTAGTTATTTAGTTAGCTGTTTAATTAGTTAGTTAGTTAGCTAGTTAGTTAGTTTTTTTGGGGTTGGTTGGCTAACTGACTGGCTGGCTGGTTAGTTGTCTGGTTAGCTAGCTAATTCCTTAGTTATTTGGTTAATTATATAGTTTGTTAGTTACTTAAAAAACTATATAATTAACCAAATAACTAAGGAATTAGCCGGTCTCTGTGGCTGAAGGGCTTGCGAACGCGGTTTGTGAGCCCGTATACCAGGATTCGAAACACGGCGGTGCTGGTTTTTTCGAAAAAGGTATAGAGGCCGGTCATTCAGAAAGCAATGGCAAACTACTGAACGTAACACTTGCCTAGTACATCAACAGCAGCTGAAAATGCTGGTGTTGACTGCAACGTCCCGTAAGGGATACGCAACACAATTTTTTTTTTTAGGTACTTAGTTAAGTAGCAGCCTATTTAGTTAATTAGTTAGGTAGTTCCTTAGTTAGTTATATTTCGTTAGTTAATTAGTTGCGTAGTTACTTAGTTATTTGGTTAATAAGTTAGTTAGTTAGTTGCGTAATTAGTTATTTGGTAAGTTAGTTAGTTGGTTAGTTAGTTAGTTAGTTAGTTAGTTAGTTAGTTAGTTAGTTAGTTAGTTATTTTGATATTTGAGGCGTCTCTCCTTCGGGAGACCCGGGTTCCAATCCTTGGTGTGGTGTGGATATTTTTCTGTCGGGGGCAAATGGAAAATCATATCTTAAACAGTTCGCGGCGACTGCACTAGCCAGGCGGCCTTAATTTCTCAGGCTCAAGACCCCTGCCCCTTCTCCCCTACATTGCAAGGTACTATATGCAGTAGATGACAGTTTTGTTTTTCTTGTTGATAGTTACATACTTAGATCATTAACTAGCTAGCAAGATAGCGAGTGAGTGAATGAGTGAATTAGTTAGTTAGTTGCGTAGTTAGTTAGTTAGTTAGTTAGTTAGTTAGTTAGTTGTTAGTCGTCAGAGTATCACCACACCATACCTAACGATTCATTCTAAAAGTTCTCTATTCCCCTGCTCAGTTATCTCCTTCAGAGTGTAGAGGTGGACGACACCAGTTCAGTATTGGTTGACCTTTCGTCTTTGGCCCCTCGCTTAACCTATTTACTCCTTTTGATTTGACATTGTTAAAGCCTGGTCAAGGTTGCAGATTCCCAGCCATTGTTTGATTCTTTTAATGATCCTGCCTCCAAGATAACATTTAGTCCGGCTCGAAAGACTATAAGCTTTTTCATTTACTCTTACATCCGCGTGGCCTGGCACAAAAATAAATCTGATTTTCATCAGACTTGACCTTCTCAGTGGCTCCACCGACTTCTAGCCAGCCCATCTTGATAATTCTGAGCACACGCACTGAACAACTGAGATAAATTACGTTGGTAAAAGTCTGTTTCTCCAGCCACGCAATATCTTTAGTTACTGCCATGACCTCCATAGGCAGACTTCTAGTATCACGGAGAAGGCACCGGAGTCATCCTTCATGGTTCTCCCGTGTGTATGTGTAGTTCAATGAATCAGAAATCTCATAATCATTTCATCTTGTTCCTCTTGTAACTTGCGGTGTGGAGGTGAAGCATCAACAACTGAAGAGTGCCCGTTTATGGGTTTCATGTATCGAGATTCCCTTGGACTCTGTTATTTCCTCTGTCCATCGTTTACATGGTCGGTCTCTTCTTCTGGTTCCGCTTGGTCTGCACATCATTATTTTTTTAGGGATAATTTCAGTTGGTATCCTAGTTATATCGCCGAACCATTTAACTTGCTGTTTTCTAATGAAATCTAGCGCTGCTATAATCCACACTTTAGTCCTGATTTCATCATTTCTGGTTTTCTCTTTTCTTGACACATTTAGTATTCTTCTCAGGAATCTCATTTCCTTTGTTGTAAGTTTTCTTTTCTATTTTTCCGCCATTTCCCAGGGTTACCAATAAAAATAAGAAACGCGGGGACGAAATTGAAACTTTCGATATGAAGTAATACATACGAATAAGTGTTTGCTTACAACAGTAAACTACCTCACGATTAAGCTCTAGATATTGATGTATTATAACATTTTATAAATATATAACAGAGATTGTAATAAAAGAATATATAATAATTTAAATATATAACTGAGGGATATTATTGATGTATTATAACAACAGAAAGATTTTAGCATTACGAGTCCATTTCACAATACCTGCAAACACATTAAAGCAACGTGTTTGGACAGACTATGTATCTTGCCTTATGCAACATATGGATGACCCTATAAGTAAGGCAACCAGTAAGGAGGGAAATCGGATATTTTGATCTTAAATATTACATGGACATTTTTACAATAAGGCGGACCAAGACGAAGACATATATTACAGTCCTGACTTCTGCATCCTCATGGCGATGATGACTGCAATGTCCTGTGTAAATCTTTGTGCTGGTCAACTTCTGTCTCTTCTGTCAGAAGACGTGGCAGGACTCGACCAGTACGAACATGGAGACCGGACATTGCGGATATCTCGGGCATGAGGCAGGCGAGATGGCCAGAGATCGAGGGGCTTTTGTGGCACGGATTAATGCGAAGGATGAGCTACATAATGATGATGATGGTGATGATGATGATGATGATGCTGGTGATGATTATGATGTTGATATTAATGATGATGATGATTAGGACGATGATGATGATAATGACGAATATGATGATGATAATGATGATAATTACCATCATGATGATACTGATGATGATATTGACGATGATTATGATGATGATAGTGATGATAATGATGCTGATGATAATGATGATGACAATGATGATGGTGGTGATGATAATAATGATAATAATAATGACTGTGATGATGATAGTTATAATGATGATGATAGTTATAATGATGATGATAGTTATAATGATGATGATAGTGATGATAATGACGATGATGATGGTGCTGATGATGATGGTGATGATGATGATGGTGATGATGATGATAATGATGACGATATTGATAATGATGATGATGATGATGATGATGATGATGATGATGATGATGATAATCGCGATGATGATGATGATGATGATGATGATGATGATGATGATGATGATGATGATGATGATGATGATGATGATGATGATGATGATGATGACAAATCGGCAATTAATATGGGTTGTTGTCATTATCACACCCGTCGCCTTTACATTCAAGGCAGTCAAGATTAAACAGAAATACTCGCTTCGAGGGGGATTCGAACACATTATGAAAGGGACAGCAGGCAAGTTAGCTACTACTAACTCTACTACTTCTGCTAATACCACCACTACTACTACTACTACTACTACTACTACTACTACTACTACTACTACTACTACTACTACTACTACTACTACTACTACTACTGCTACTACTACTACTACTACTACTATTTCTTCTGTTAGTATTACTATTACTACTACAATCATTACAACTAAACATACAATTCCTATAGTTAATCACAAACAACCAGAAATGCTGGGTTTCCATGCGACGTCCAGTAAAAGACAAGCAACTAACTACATAACTACTGCCACTATTACTTCTACATTTACTACCACCACCAACACTACTACTACTGCAAAGTTACTGTATTGTTACAACTCGCCCATTTATTGACAATATTAACCAACCAGATGTCTGCATATGTCTGTTATCTCAAAGCTTGCAGAATTTAGGACAATAAACCCTTCACGCTAATTTCGTTACGGCGAAATGGTGCATTACCATACATTTGTTCCTGGTAGGAATGGCGCTATCTCACGCTGTTTTCATCTCTACGCTAACGTAGCCATTAGGCGCATCCAGTGATAATTTTATTGAGCACAATCAGATAAGGGAATAAACGAAAATAACAAATGCTGATGGTGATTACTGCGACTGGCAAACATTAAACAGACATGTAAGTTAATTTTGCTGTTGAAAACATGACCTCCTGTGGTTAATGTTACCCTGGCCTCATTTTAGAATTGTAAAAAACAAAAACGAAATGGAATTGTTTTCAAGAAGATTTCAGGAAGCTTTCCAACTACATAAACAACAAATGTAACGATTTCAAGTTGGAAATTGGTTTCGACAGAAAATTAGAGGTCGTGACAATTGCATTACCAGATACAGAGACGAAGATCCACAATGGATAATTAAGGGATGCCCTACTTGGGAAGTGTTAGAAGAATGTGATGGCGTTGGCAGTGCAGCATGAAAAGTTGTCAGTTGATGCAAGGATAATGTTTGACAACCCAGTCTTTATACGATGATTATGTTGTCAAAGCTTCTTCTTCTTCTTCTTCTTCTTCTTCTTCTTCTTCTTCTTCTTCTTCTTCTTATTATTATTATTATTATTATTATTATTATTATTATTATTATTATTATTATTATTATCCTCCTTCTATTTCCCATTCCCTCTTTGTCTTCTTCTTCTCTTTCTCTTTTATGTCTACAATTGTGTTTATCGTATAGACTGTGCTGATTTCTGCATTTCTTAAAGGCTTTTAGAGCTTGCCATATAGGGTTGGTCCACCCGACCATAGAACAGAATAGAACTTTTCTTAGCTGTGTTTGGTACAATGCTGTACTACATGTTCAACAACTGAAGGAACGTGCTCAATTTTTTAAAGAGATCTTACCGTCTTGACATACGATAGTTTGTTACATTGCTTCAAAACTGGCAAAATGATTACAAACCATAGCGGGGACCACCAGGGATGGAGCTATACCTCTCCATAGCACAAAGCCTGGGCTCAATTGTAGAGACAAGGTTGGTCATGCAGCATGACCCATCCCTTGGCCTGCCTTGTTTACTCCACACACAAAAGGTAACACCACTACATCTGGAACAATACAAGCTGTGGAAGCCGCAAGACTCGCAAAGCACGGCGAAGGGTCGCCCCATTATGCTCCGTTCTCGTGCCTCTGAATATCACACAAAATGCTTCTCACTGCCCCATGTGAAAAATGGAACAGTCAGGACAGGAGTCTCGACAAACCAACAGCCCTCGCGTGTATACTACGCATAATGCCGCTGCCAGAATGTCAATACAAAAGTCCGCACGAAAAATACAGTTCATCGTCGTTGGGAGCGGCATTCACTAGAAAAGCAGCAGCCACACAGTACTGCAAAAGGCAACTTTTATTATATGTGCACATGTCTCTATTGAAACGGTTGTGTCCTGATACGATAGTGAAACTATGGTATTGTCATTGTACTTGTTTATATTGTAGAGTTAATACCACACCTGTTGATGCACTATCTGTTTAGCCTGTCATTAGTTGTCTGTTGTTGATTATATGTGTCTATATGTTTCCAGAAACTTCATAACTTTTCATGACCTTATGATTGTCATCTCATGATCATCATTTGTCATGCCGTTAAGCGTAAGCGGCCATGTTTTGCCAACTCACTCGATCACCAGAGTCGTGGATCAGCTCTGTGTTCTTGTCTCGACCATACAACGTGGCCAAGTCATCCGGGTATTTACTTCTCTGCCTTCCGCTTGCTCTCTTCCTCTCGATCTTGCCAGTTGTCAGCAAATTCTCCAGTTTATTTCTTCTCATAGCGTGGCCAAAAATGGTGACTGTCTACGTCTAATTTCTCTAATCAGTTTAAGGTTGTCATGTGCTTCTTGTAGGACTTGGTGATCGGTCTTTCTGTCTGTCCATGGTATTCTTTACATTTTCTTCAGAAATTACATTTCCACAGCCATCAGTGTTTTTTTTTTTTCAGCTTGTCCGCTCATTGTCCACGGTTCACATCTATACAAAAGCAAAGGTTCTATGTAGCAAGTCACCACTCTTTTTCTCGTTGCAAATAGCATCTTTTTATTGGTCAGTATATTTTTCATTGTCATCTACGCTTTACTTAACCTGTGAGAAAGAAAAAAAATACAATAACGCATGAATTAATCAGTGTGTTTAATTATCAATTGATTTAGTGCGAAACATAAAGTAGGTCCGGACCAAACATGGTACACATTCAAATGAACAAAAAATGTCAATTTCCGTTCATTGAGAATTAAAATTGCGTTACTATGAAAAAAAAAAAAAAAAAACGATGACCATTTTATAGCGATATATCATCCTTCTGTCCAAATAGGAGGTCACATCTGGCGATATATTATCCTCCAGCACTGAATCAGTTAAAGAAAGAAAGAAAGAAAGAAAGAAAGAAAGAAAGAAAGAAGACTGTGAACATAAGAATGACAGACAGAAACAAAGACGGTGTGAGAAAATAAGAAAGAAAAGGAAAATGAGACATAACTAATGAAAGACACTAACAATGAACAAATCTTGTTTTGCCGTTGCATTACTTTCAGTTCTAATATGCTTTGGTTGCTTGTTCTCACATAATATGAAATCATAAAATGCCGCATAAATAAAACAGCAGCCGATGCCCGAGTGTTTTTATGGTAATGACACACATTATCACAACCCACGTGTCTAGCCTGGCAGTGCCTGACTGGGCAGACAAAAACAAAGACTTATCAAAACACACATCAGCAAAAAGGAGAAGAAAACATGACACGGACAAATCAGGGATCAAATTAGATTAAGGGAACATAAGGGCAAACAAAACTATCAGGATTGGGGGGGGGGGGAGGAGGAGGGGGGGTACTGAACTGCGTTCTGCAAGATGAGGTTTGTTGATTGCGCGGGTTTAGCGGTCTATGGCTCTAGTGGAGTGGCATTGCAGTTTGACATCAGTCTCTAATGTGAATAGTACAATTAATTAATCCCCAAAATAGCGAGAATAAGACGCTAAACTTTGCTAGAACGCGGTCACAAGTAACATAATGGACTTTGCGGCCAAAGAATTCGTGAGCACAAAAATAACACACACACACCGATACAACAACATGAAATTATGTGAATAATAGCCCGTTGGACTCAATATGTCGTTGAATTTCAGAAATAATTAAATATAAATATTCATCTCACCCCCATTTTAATCCTGAAGTAATAGTGGCCTAACCTTATCGGATAAGGGCTGATAATAAGAGGCCATGTACGCATGCTGGTAATCGTAAATAGTAGGTCGTGCATCTGGCGGATCTGGCAAAAATAAAGATTTCTCAGATACAAATAATTCGTTAATTTTCATGGAATATTTATCTGAGAGTCGAGTATTTATCTTTCAACCAGTATTCGACTTTCGACTTTCCAGAAGCCACTACAAGAATACGAGGGGGCTCAAAATGAAAACTTTAATGTATTATTATTATTATTATTGTGTGTGTATGTGTGTGTGTGTGTGTGTGTGTGTGTGTGTGTGTGTGTGCGTGCGCGCGTGCGTGTGCCTGTGTGTGTGTGTGTGTGTGTGTGTGCTGAAAAAGTACAGAACAAATGTATCATTTTTCTATGTAGTCACCACTGCGTTCAATGCTAATCCTCTATAGCTGATGAAGTGATGGATTCCTGTAGAAAAATCATCGCTGGGGTCACTTCTCAGTGTGCCCGACACGGTCGTGAACAGTCTGTCACAGAAGTCACACCGTTTTGAAACTTCCTACTCCACTTTCTCACTTGATGGACCGACAAGCGTCCATCACCATACTAGACCTTTATTCGCCGATGACTTTCAATCGGTTTTACCACTTCACTAATAAAAATAAAAACAAAACGGATAACACAACACTGCTCCTCTTTGGTGCATGTCAAATGTGGGGCGGTCACCTTCAAACTGTCTGTATGCCGTCACCGTGTTCGTCTGCACCGTGTTGTCATGTGCTGAACTTCATTAACAAGCAATATTGACAGATTACAAGACAATCGCATCGTTATTGTAATTTCTACCTCACGTTTGATGTTTTTATTTGAGGCCCCCTATTATAAATTCAGTAACATACATGAAACAGACGCGTGGCATATATTTAGTTAAGTGATGTGTATAAAGTAAATGTAAAGCACTTATCATGTCATGAGGCGTATAGGGTACATGGTGGTAACCATATATTTTGACACCAATTGGCGCTCTATGGGTGATGTTGTAAGTGCCATCTTAACTTTTCCCACAAAAATCCCGGTGCCCATTTTATCCTTCGACGACCTGATTACCAGGTCAATGAATACAATATTCATCGTAAGGGGGATACGAACACATAACCGCCACTAGACAACACTCCCTTCCTGCGATAAAGACTATGTGCATGCTCCTTGCAGGGCGTTGTGATCAACCCCACCCCTAGGTGAATTCTCCAGGAAATGTTACTTTCAGTAGTTTGCCATTACTTTCTAAATGAGAAGTCAACGTGTAAGGTCAAACTGACGCGTGTAGGAACCGATCCCGCTATCGCGACATCCGCGTTTGTTTTTTAAATGTTGCATATCCTTAACAGAACGTTGCAGTCAACACCAGCATTTTTCAGCTGCTGTTGATGTACTAGGCAAGTTTTACGTTCAGTAGTTTGCCATTGCTTTCTGAACGACCGGCTCTCATACCCCCGTAAGATAATGAATGAAACACCCAAAAAACGAGAAGCAGATTGTGAGCTTTACTAAAACACGACTACAAGAAACAAATTGGATGTTGTGGCCAAAGCCTTCGTCAGCACAGAACAAACAAACACAAACCGACACAAAACTACATGACACACACTACATGGCAATATTAAACTAATTAAAGGTACTTATTTGAATCTGTATCCTTGCTTGGAGCGACTGACAAGCGTTGAACGACTGTCAGTGGATTGTAGGGTCACCGGGTCAAAGGTCAATGCCGTCAGAAGCTCAGGTATTGGCTGAGCCGCTGGGCGGGAGAATAAGCGGGAGGGGAGACGCGCCCATGTGAGCGGAAAAATAAAAATTGGGATAGGCGAAGATGTTGCGAACGCAGTTCACAATTAGCAATTATCGTTAAGCGCTCAAACCATAGCTGCGGAAAATTACATTGTGTTGTCCTCACAGAGGAGCATGAGTGGCGGTCGTTCAGAAAACGACAGCTAAACACCGAACTGAAAACTAGCCAAGAAAGTTGACTGCGACGTCCTGCAAAGGACCTGGAAATACCTTGATAGTGGACTATAAACTAGGGGGTGGGAGGAGGTAGGGTTTGAAAGTTAAATGAAACTGTGTTGAACATTGAGGCCGTGAGGGGAGAGTGTGCCCAACTGGAAGATAAGACGGTTTTGCAATGTCTTCCGATCCCGTTCGTGGGATGCGCATGATTTGATGGCAGTGACCTGCATGGATACTGGTTTGTAGGCGCCACTAGTGATATAAGAAAGATGTTGTCTAGATCTGTCAGGAAGACGTAAGCCTGTCTCACCGACATATCTCATGTCGCAACGTGTGCAGGTAATCGCAAAGATATTCTTTGCGACTGATGCATGAGAAACCCTTACGGATGTGGAAGGTCGTCTTAGGGAATGTCAGACTCTGGGTTTGAAGTACGTGTGGGCAGGTCTTGCAACGCGATCGAAGACAAGCCACCGTGCCAGGAAGAGACTGTTGAGGATGGGGTAGACTGCTATGAACCAGCACATCCCTGAGGTTACAATCCCGCCTATACGCGACCAGAGGGGTCTCTGAGAAGACATCGCGAGTGGTCGGGTCCGCCCGAAGAATGGATAGATGTCTCAGGAGGATGTTCTTGGCAGCAATATCCGCTGCCGAATCTCGCGCAGCTGTTTTTCCCACGTGGATATACGGGATTACGAACAACGTCGTTAACCCCTTGATGCTTTCGGCCTACGTCTAAATCTACATAAGACGCATTCATTCATTCCTTCATTCATTCATTCATTCAGTAGCATGTCCTTTGCAGAACCTCGCTCGCATAATAGCTTTCCAGAAAACTTCTCGGTCATAAACAAGATATCCCGCGGCCGATACACCCATCTGGAGATTATCCGCCTCAACCTGCACACATATTATCTTTGGCCCTCCTCTTCTTCTCTTCCCGGGCATATGCCCCTCCATTATTGTTCTATCCAAACTTCCATGACGTTTCAAGTGGCCAAACATTTTAAATATTTTTTATATTTTTTTTGTTTTATTGTCTTTGGTAGCCAACCTTCTACAATATTCAGATCTTGTGGCATTGATGCATTTGTTCTTTTCTGTATCCAAGATATTCTTAGAATGAATCCACAACATTTATTTTTTAAAAGCTGTTTAGCGTGCTTAGTAAGTGACATACAGACGACTTAATTGTTTTACATTCATATTGATGAGTTATACATCATTACGCCAAGCAATTCACCCGCCAGTTGGCAAGACGTATAATTTGTCAATAAGCGTTTGATAAATTTCAATTTCATATCTGTTAAGAAGAACATTTATTCAATGACGTTGGCGTGATGAAGACAACACGATGTATTGTGAATTTATGGAGGGGGCAATTGTCTGTCTCTCAGGATAACTATAACTGCCTTATTGGGAGAATAAATTGTTGTTGATACATTGATTGCAGATAGGACTTCTCTAAGAGTTCTTGATCTTGCACAATTACGTCTCAACATTCTTTGGGAAAAGAAATAGGGAATGAGAATAAATCAAATAAATGATAAACAATATTCAAGAGATGGAATAGTATACATATTTTGGTAGCAGTGTAGATAATTATGGGAAAGAGACCATCGTCTTCATTAGTTTGTCCACTGCAGTACGCTGATCTCATCACGGCCGCGGAACGCTCTGTCTGCCTCTTGCCATTTCTCCTGCTCCACACATTCTCATGCAGACCAATCATAATGATGCGGATACCAGGGATGCAGTTAGAGTGGAATTATCTGGCACAATAGAGAATATGCCTTATGAAGACATCATATGGTTTGAAGATGTTAAACATATTTTGCAAAAGGCAAAAGACACGGCACCATTGCCTGATGGTGTCAGGTATGGCCACATGAAGGCTTTGAGCGATGTAGACCTGAAGGAGATGACCGGCTGCTTTAATCAGAGCATTAGGACAGCGTCAGTACCGCAGGATTGTCTGCATAGCTATCTCATCCCTCTCCAAAAACCATTCAAGGATCATAGGATCATCACCCTTCAAAATACATTTGGGAAGGTTTTAGAGAAGATAGTCGCTGTTAAGCTGCAGGATTTTCTGGAAAGGGGGAAGCTTCTTCCAAGAGGCATGGGGAGCTACAGGCCAGGAAAAGATACTTGGTCAAATGCAGCCATATTATAGTGTAGAGATGTTACACACACAGGTTAGAAGGCACGTGATGATCGTACAGCACACAAGACTCCGCGTTGTTTAGATCATTCTTTATTTGTCGAATCGTTCAACTACAGCATCATGATGTTATGCTCAAATTCGGATGTTTACATGTTTCCTACCTCCTTGCTAGCTGGGCCCCAAGTGACGTGTGTGCCAGCCTAGATACCCTTCTTCATTCGTGCACACACGTTCACTAGCTATGGTTTTCCCACTAGTCAAGGAATGCGCAGCATTCCTTAACTCTTTACTCCTAAGCTACTCCCTTTACTGTTACATATACCTCCCCTTCTTCAAAGAGAATTTTTCCCTGAAAAAATCTCAACCCCAACTCTTAAGCACTTAACTATACATCTCTATACCACAATTAACAACAATTCCATATAATTCCTAACTCAATTCTCATTCTCCTATCTCATCATAGCCAATTGCTAACCAGAGACAATAATACCGAAACCCTCTACAAAACTCGTTATAAAGTTCTCTAGAAAACTCGCTACAAAACTCGTTATAAAGTTCTCTAGAAAACTCGCTACAAAACTCTCCATAAAATTCTCCATAAGCGAACCCCTTTTAAATTTAAAGTGTCCATCTAAATTATGATTGACAAAACTGAAGATATTCCCCTTATCTTTTATTTCTCCCTTATTCACATTCTCACACTCTCACTATTCTAGGATAGACAGAAAAAATAGTTAGATTGGGTAGGTTAGATTTGGTAGGTGCGCACCTAAAATAAATAAGAAAAAGGTAAGGAAAAAGTAAGAAGTAATCACCTTTCTCTTCCCATACATTCTCAAAACTTTATAAAAATAAAGTTTCAAAATTTATCTTCAGTTTCCGTCAATAATAATCGTTATTATCAAAAAAATATGTTAATCCAAAACTACCAGCTTTTGTATCATTCACCTCGTCAAGTTCAAGTTTACCATTCCTTCAAAAAAAAACTCCAAATTATTAGTATACTGTTACATACAGTCTTCTTCTTCCAACTTATTTAAATGCCAAAACTCAAACTGGCATTCCCCCCTTATTTTCCCATTAAACGCTGTTCAACCCAGCTCCTATTTTTAACCCAAACTTTTACATTGCGAACCCAATAATATCAACATACTCCTCCATTACCACATATTGAGTCACTTCACTAACCACTACTTCTTCCCCCTTAACTCCATCATGTTTCACCCTCAACTTCTATTTATAAACGTTATATACGTTAAACGACTCAACTACTTTAAGTCATCTGTTTCTTCTAACTGAACGTCCAACCAATAATCATTTTAAACACACTCAGGGTAACTCAATAAAACCAAAACATTGTAAAAATAACCAGCTAAGTTAACTTATTCTTCACATTTCATAAAACACCATTGAAGTCCAAACAATTGACTAAACCATATCAACCCCCTCATTAATCAAATTAAACATATATAAGGAAATGCAAGACCATTTTATGACTACTCAATAATTGTTTTCCGTTTAAGAAAAACTCCACACTTCATTTAAAAACCAACATGATCACAAAACATATACCAATAAGTCTCAAGTTATTACCATATTATGTATATTCCTCCCAACAACTCTTGCTTAAGTTATTTACCAACCATCTTCTTTGTAAACACAAAAATATCGTGTCTAACTTCTTCTTCTATCTGCCATCTGCAGAATATTCTACCAGGCTATTTATCTATCTCTTCTCCATTTTCTTAATAACTTCAAATTTTTTTCTATAATTGCAATATCTACATCAATGTCGCTATCCTCCCGAGGAGAGCTATCTTCTTTCATATCAGCTTCTTCATCAGTTTCTGACTTTTCATCCATTTCTTCTTCCCCATCTGTATATCCATTACTAGCAACCGCTAATTTCTTCCTTTCTAAATCCAATCTAATTTTCCTGTCTTGCCGTCTCAACAAATTTTCAAATAGTGGCATATCTTCACCACTTGAAGAACTCACTCTAAGTTTCCTTTGCCTCTTAATTTCTTTTTCTTTCTGACTATCTAACTTTCTTTTTACAGCCTGTCTTGTATTCATAAATGGAGGTTCTATTTTTTCTTTGACTGATTCTTCGCTAATATAATCGTCATACATGTTATTTTCCTCCGTCATGACTGTTTTCGGTACTGTTTCTTCTTGTTCAGCTGTAGTAGATGCTGTTGTCAGTTGTTTCCCATTCTCTATAGGTATTGGATATACCGATTGTCTGACAATCTGTCCACCTGACAATATTTCTTCGGAACAATAATTATTATTACTATTCTCTGCATCCCTTTCCTCATTATCCCGCCTTAAGTGCTCTACATGTGAACGTGCAACATGCCCTGAAATTTGATTCTTAATAGTATATGACACTGGACCCTTTTTTTCTAAAATATAGTATCCCGGGACCCAATGAGCATCAAACTTAGAGTTTTTTCTATGTTTTTTGTAATACACCCTATCACCTATGTTGAACTCTTGTAAGTGTGCATTTTTATTTGCGTATTTCTTCTGTCTTTCTCTAGCCTTAATTATATTATTTCTTAAACGAACATGTGCTTTGTGCATCTCTTGCAACCTTGTTTCCTGAAAATCTTCCCCCAGATATTTTCTCCTAGGCTTTAATAAATTATCAATTGGCAATATTGGTTCTCTCCCATGTACTAAGTAAAATGGTGAGAAACCTGTTCCTTCATTTTCGTGTGTACGTATCGCCGCTAATGCTATCCCCAAATAAAGATCCCAATCCATATCGTGTTCTTCTACATTTTTCGCTAGAATATTGTATAGTGTTCTATGTTGTCTCTCATTTTTAGCATTAGAAGTTGGTCTGTAATATGAAGTCCTAATGTGTTTTATATTCAAATCTTTTACCAATTTTTCAAACTTTCTATTTACAAATTCTTTCCCATTGTCTGTAAGTATTATTTGTGGACACCCAAACCTTGGTATAAATTCTTGTAAAAGCATATTTATAACTGAATCAGCACTCTTGTCTGGAATTGGATAAACTTCTGGCCAGAGACTATATGAATCAACTATATGTAGTAGGTATACATTTCCCGATAGTGTCTTTGGATGAGGACCTGAAATATCCAAACTTACTTTCTGCATTGGAAATTGAGGAATATCGGTATCTTGTAAAGGACATTTGATTATCTTCATGTTTCTTAACCTACACTTTTCACACGCTTCAACATATTCATATACACTTTTGAATAAATTCGGCCAGTAATATTTACTGCTAATAGCCTTCACTAACTTATCTCGTCCAAAATGACCATTATTATCGTGATATGCCTTTAAGACTTCTTGTTCTAAATGTTTCGGAATATATTTTCTTACTCCTTCACCTTTTTCACTGATATAATATAATTGATTGTCTTCTTGTAACTCTACAAACTTTCTTTTAAAACTATTTTCCCCTGTTTCTTTCAGTTTTCTTTTTATCTGTACTATTTTTGGATCTAATTCTTGTTCTGTTTTCATATCGAACTGTTCTAAATGTGGGTCTTCTGTTCTAGGTTCAGACTCTTGATCCGATGGTAAACTCTCAAATTCTTCCCTATTTATTATGGCAGAATCTAATATATTTACTTGCCAGTTTCGATCGTCTATCTCTGGTTCAGCTTCATCTTCCGTGTTCCCTGACGACTGTGTATATGGGATCCTAGACAAAAGGTCGGCGCATGTATTATGTTTCCCTGAAACATATTCAACCTTAGCATTGTATCCCTGTAAATTCAATGCCCACGTTTGTATTTTCCTATTTTGTATTGGTGCTTCTAATATCGACTTTAATGGCATGTGGTCAGTTCTAATAATGAAATTGGCGTTATGTAAATAGTAATTTAATTTTTGAAGAGCGTAGTGTATAGCATATGCTTCTTTCTCAATAATCGGCCATTTCTTTTGAGTCTTGCTGAGTTTATGAGACAAGAAATAGATTGGTCTTTCATTTTTAACCCCTGGTATTCCAGATTCTTCTCCTTCATATGGTTGAACCAAACATGCTCCTATTGCGTTGTCTGAAGCATCTGTGTATAGTATTAGCTGTTTATTCAAGTCTGGATGTGTCAATAATGGTACTACTGTTAAGCTATCTTTTAAAAGTTCGAACGCTTTTTGACACTCATCATCCCACTTAAATCTAGCGTATTTTCCCGTTAAATTCGTAATAGGTATTGCTATCCTTGAAAATGCTGGTACAAACCTTCTATAATACGCACACGTACCTATAAACGCACGCACTTCCTTAACATTAGTTGGAGGAGGTAATTCTTTAATAACCTTTATCTTGTCCTGGTCTGGTTTAATACCTTCCCTATTTATTATATAGCCTAAATATTTTGTTTCTGTCTTTAAAAACTGGCACTTACTAAGCTTTAATTTAACGTCATGCCTTCTTAATCTGTCAAATACTAGTCTAATATGTTTCAAATGATTCTCCACATTCCCTTTCGTAAATATCAATATGTCATCTATATAGGCCAGGGCAAAATTTTGCATACCGTCTAGTACTTCATTTATTAAGAACATATAGTGAGACGGTGCATTTTTGAGACCGAATGGCATACGTAAGAATTCGTAAGAACCCATATGAGTACAAAATGCATTTTCTTTTGCGCGTCCTTCGACATCGGAATACACCAAAATCCTGCCATTACATCCAGCGTTGTGAAATATGTAGAGCCATTAAGTAACCCCAAAATATCATCAATCACCGGCAATGGGTACGCTACATTCTTAGTAATTTTGTTCAACGCCCTGTAGTCGCAACAGAACCTGTTCGAACCATCAGATTTGGCTACTATGACGACCGGAGATGACCATTCTGATTTTGATCTTGTTATTATGCCTGCTTTCAACATATCTTCTATTGCCTTTTCTACGACTTCTCTATTTCTTAATGGAGTTCTATATGGTTTTAAACTAATTGGTGGATGGTCTCCCGTATCTATTTCCATTGTAACTGTTTTTGTCTTTCCCAATTCTAAATCATTAATTGCAAACACATCCTGATTTTGTTTTATAAGTTGTTCTAATACTTCCTTATTTTCTGGCGGAGTTTTTAACTGTGCCAACAATTCTTGTTCCCTTGTAACTTTGTCTAGTGAATGTATTTGGGCTGTATTTCTTCTGGATGGATGGATCAATTCATCCATTCTTACGTTCCCTTTTCGTCCGCATCCGCGCCTGTTATTAATTCTTTCACTAGAGGTTTCTGAATAACTTATGCCTGCCATATTTACTCTATCTGTTGTCAATATGTCACTAACGTTATGTTCTAGCTTGGCTATTACACATCCTCTGTATAATTTAATTTCTCTACCTGTGTTATTAATAACCATCACTGGAAATGTTAAACTTTTATCCAATTCTATTATTCCATCCGGAACTTCCAAACCTGGCTCATCAATTATTTCTTTTTGCAATTCAGTGATTCTGACTATGTTTCCTGCTACATAATATGGGTTTCTCTTCAGCTTTGCTTGTATCAAATTAACTGACTGTGGTTTTAAATTCATGGTCGTTTTGACTCTAACTAGTGTCGACACATGCATATCTTCTTCTAAATCTACGTAAACATCTTGGAATTTTAATTTATGCAAATCAAATAAAAGTCTCACCCCATTTTTCAATAAAAAATCTCTACCCAATATCATATTTCTATTTAAATTTTTGACCACATGGAACATATGCCTGACATTTATCCCTCCTAATTTCAAGTTTATCCTCGTTTGTCCTAGCACTTCTAATTTTTGTCCCGTTACCGAATGAAGATTCTCCTGAATTCTAAATATTTTACAATTTTTTAACATTCGATATAAAAATGCTTCTTTAATCACGCTAACTTGTGCTCCCGAATCAACTAATGTTCTAACTTTATATTTTCCTATTTGTACTATACATGAACTAGGATCTACCATATTTAATGACAATTGTTTTATCTCGGCTTGTTTTTTATTTCTAAATGTCCTACTATACTCATCCTTTGGGTTTTTAATACATTGATGCCCCTTTTGGACCTTACTATTTTCCCCCCTACTGCCGATCCTGTTCAGTAAGCGGGATGCCAATTTCCCTGATTTCCTGAGCTTCTAAAATTTCTCTGCATGTCTCCATAATTCCTATTTGCTGGTCTGCCATTTGCAGTTCTATTCTGTGTACTCGTCTGAACAGCTCTATTATTTTGTGTATTCGATGGGACACGTCTGTTACCACAAAAGCGAAAAAAATGCCCACGTTGGTGACATCCCCAACAAACCACATTCGAGTTATTTGTGTTACCTTCCATGTTTCTTATAGTATTTCTCACTTGTCTTCCTCTACCTTGATTATATACGTTATCGTTTCTTTGTACCATCTGTATTTCTCCTCGTCTTCCTCTCCATCCATGTCTATACTGTCCTATTTCCATAGGTTCTTCAATTCTATCTTCCGAACTACTACCTAACTCTCGTCCTACCCTTAATCTAAACCTTCTCCTCAAGCTTTCCTCTTGTATAGCGATATCTACCGCTTGTGACAATCTTGCAGGATTCTCTCTTAATAATTTAAATTTCAATCCATCTGACCTAATCCCATCAACAAAAATCCCTACTAACATCCGTTCCACTTCTTCAGCACGTACATTCTGTCCTAAAAATGACTCTTCCGCTAAATTGATTAACCTGTCACTGTATAACTGTACACTTTCTGTAGTATTTTGTCTAGTCTGTCGCAATACTGAGAATGCGTGTTGTGGATCAGTAATTTCAGCGTATTTTCTTGCGAGATCATCTTTAAATTCTTCCCAGGTTTCACCTCTTCCTGCTTCTAGTTTTCTTCTTATATGGTCAGAAACTGGACTTGTACTTGTTCTGTATGCCAAATTCTTTTTCTCCTCATCTGTAGCGTTTACTAAATAAGCATGTTTCTCAATAGAAATGACCCATTTCTTAAACTGGTTTGCTTGTCCATTAAATCTCTCAACATCACTGCTTACATTTTGTTGTCTTAACACTGCATCCAACCTTGCTATTGCCCCACCAACTCCAGTCAGTACCTGTGAAAAATCTTGGGGTTCCATTCTAGAATCTATAATGGAAATTATTAAGCAATATACAAATATTTCAAACAATATTAATTTCAAATTCAGCAGCAATACATAATCTGTTCAATTAATTACTCTAATATTATCTATTATCTAACTATACTAACAAAAAACTAACTCCAATCGAAGATCCTGACGAAGAAAATTTTCTGTTCTAATCACGAATCCTGATAAAAGAACTTAAATGAAATCGACACCGTTGAAAGGATCAGAACACAAAAAAAACCTCTGGATTTCCTAATTCAATCGAAGTCGAAGTCAGTTCTTTCCAATTATTTTCCTGTCGTTGATTGTGCTCGATATAACGCTCGATAACAAACTGCTTGATTACTTGCTCGATTGACTGTAAGCGTTAGACTTTAATTTCCGTCAAGCAAGGTCACCTTCACGATTTTTCAACCGACAACTGCTCCCGGTTTCAGCAAAAATCTGGCATTTTCATATGTTTCAGCGTAAAAATGATCCAGTCAACAACAATTGGATTCAAACCTGACTCTATCCACTCCGTTATATGTTAGGTGGCATTCCAACAACGGTCAGTTAAATTTCTTTTAACAACTTTTGACTTGAGACACGTTGACTATATTCATCAATGCCTTCACTTAAGTGAAGTGACTGTAGAGAGTATTGAGAATATCGATTTAACAATTATGGAATTTGCAATATAACCTTGACTTCACCTTCAACAGTCGAATGAGCTAAAACCTCATAATTTTCAGCATTCTTTGTTTTACTTTGAGTTTTATTTGGAGCAGGTTATTGTTCTGTTGAAATCATTTCTGGTACCTCGAGACTTCATAAGTTGTTATAACATGTAATCAGCGAGTTCATTCTTATATGCTTGTGTACTAATTTTTGATGCAAAACGGCATTACTTGATCTCATTATACAATTAGCGTTGGTCAGTGCTCAAGTTATTTCATACTATTAATTAGATAAAACATCAGTCTTTCAAAAAAATAAGTTAATCAGTCAAACCTTCTGAGCTGGCCTGAGAAATCGATCTCCTTTTTAAACAGAAATACACTGAGAACCCACAACAACTACCCCTTGGTGGGCTTTCAGCTGTTGCGTTTCTTATTATTATTTACTTAAAAACTTCCTTCTCCAGACGCCCAGACACAAGAATCTTTCATGGCGGTAACTCTCTCAACGACATCCCATATTTCTTGAGGTCAAAGGCACCAAATCAACCTGTATTATAGTGTAGAGATGTTACACACACAGGTTAGAAGGCACGTGATGATCGTACAGCACACAAGACTCCGCGTTGTTTAGATCATTCTTTATTTGTCGAATCGTTCAACTACAGCATCATGATGTTATGCTCAAATTCGGATGTTTACATGTTTCCTACCTCCTTGCTAGCTGGGCCCCAAGTGACGTGTGTGCCAGCCTAGATACCCTTCTTCATTCGTGCACACACGTTCACTAGCTATGGTTTTCCCACTAGTCAAGGAATGCGCAGCATTCCTTAACTCTTTACTCCTAAGCTACTCCCTTTACTGTTACAGCCACCTTTGCCTTTGACGTTTATGGGGGGTTCCAGAGTAGACAGAAAACGATGGCGGCAGCGCTTGATCTCGAGGATGCGTACAGTAGAGTTCGCTATGATATTTTGATGACCGCACTTATGGAGAAGGGGGTCAATCCCTGGTTGATGAACTGGATAGCAGCCGTCATGCATTCTCGTCAGGCTGCTCTCCGTCTGGGCGCATGGACCTCAGAGCCACATATTTTAACCCCGGGACTGCCACAGGGATCTGCAATCTCACCGGTGCTCTTTAACGTATATAAGAGCAAGATTGCATACCTAGAAACACCAGCGGTTGGAAGGATTCTAACATTTGCAGATGATATTCTTGCATACAGGCAGGGGAGAAATAGAGATCAGAAAGCCCAGGAGCTAGTGGTGACAGTAGACAAAGTAATTGACTGGTGCACTGAAATGAGTGCTGTCATCAACCCGGAAAAGGCGGCTGTGTTGTGGTGCTCTCTGGACAACAGGATTGTGAGAGATGATGCCCCAAGCCTCACGATAGATGGTAGAAGCGTCAACAGAGAGAACAAACTGAAGTATCTGGGAATCACATTTGACAGGAGTCTGTCCTTCAAGGACCATGTGGAGACGGTTGTGACTGTCAGAAGTCGGGGTGCCCCACCGGCTAGATGAATGTATTATTCACTGGCGAGCAACCCCAGATAGTCAGAAACTGACTAGGGACAAAATCTATATGGCTGAACTACAGATTAAGCCCTTGAATATCCAACGTACAGTTCCTAGTGGCTCGTTACAAAATTGAAATGAACTGTGCTGAATATTCGCCAAGGATGGGAAGGAGAAGGTTAGTTAGAATAGATTTTTACGTCTGAATTAAAGTGTAAAGACAACTATTCCAGTACAGGTTTTTCTCCCTGACTGCTCCCTTCCTTGGTGTGTAAGTGAACCCCCACCAATGTACACACACAACACGTATGCACAATTGGAATTAAAATATAACGACAGAACTATGAGTTACAATACTACAACATTTATTTGCTAATCATAACAATAGACATCGGATGATTGTCAATATGAGGATGATAAAATCATATAACATATTGTGATGAGAAACATTACGTAACTTTACTTGTTACTTCATCTATCTGGAACTGTGGTCCAGATCCCCACTCTCCAGTAGACTCAACAAAAGAACAGCTTGCCGGTATTCTAACGTCTGCCAGTCCTGGCTCTACCTAGTCATAACTCGTTCTTGAGATCTATAACATAGGTGCTCCTTGTGAGAGCTTGAAAGAAAGTCAAGGATGTGTTATATCAGTTCTACATCAGCGCAATCCTAATTAAAACATATCATAACACAAACATATACAATGACCAGTCTGGCCAAGTTTATCTTCCAGCTCTACTGCGTTCCCCATCCTCCTTCTCCCTACTGTCTTTAGTCTGGGACGGGCTTTTCAAGTGTCTCACACGCCTGTAATGATTACATTTCTGCCGCCCCATGTCCATGTCGCTAATACAGAAATTCTGTGTCGTACAGCCGCGCGGTCCAATGTTAGTTTAGCAGCTCACAGGGTCGGTAAGGGTATTATAACAATGCCTGATCATCCTGGCTTGCAAGCCGTGACCAGTAGCTGTGCCAGGTTTCCATGCATTACCGTGGACGCACGCCCACAATACACTGAGAAAGTTTAGCACCATATACCCTATACTACCAATTGTGGGTAATGTCTGTACCATTACACTTCTGCTTCCAACACAATCATTGGCCAATGTGCCAATGCACAGACAATCGATGGTTAGTGTGCCAATGCGCACACCATAATATAACACTTCATATTGATAGGCTTGCATATGACAAATCAATATATCAAACATCCAATACACATAAACATATTGATTAAACTAGACATATTATGATACTTTAACATGATAGTATAATGCACTAGTTAGTTACTGCTGTTGTAAGAATTAAATAAATAGTCAGTTGACTATATTCTGTACAACAAATGCACACACCAAAAAGGACTAGTCTAGTTTAGAAAGAGATGGCAAGCATCTGCTACGACACCTCAAGTATATCTAGACAAGACCTGCCTTCCATAAGTTTCTACTTCTCAGAAGAGTAGCACTTACAGCACAATTATATTGAACACAGAACTTAGAAAGAACACTCAAGTAACCTACGCCAAAGATAGTTCTTGCAATAACCTAGATCAGATATAGACTGGAATTCAGTACATACACCTAAAATACTTAGTTACTAAGAAATCTACATTTACTCTCTCTTCTCACCTGTTCTGAAGTCAAACTTAATCTAACATAAAACAGGCTAGGGACCCTTATTTAAGCTGAGTCAAGCAGACCGTATTATCTACTTGGCATTCCCATCATAAATTCTTCTTATCTCCACCGGACGGTAATTGCAATTAACTCCAAGTCTGTCCAGTCATAAAATTCTTTCTGCAGGCACACTAGCCTTCACACCTGTGGGTCTGACCATTATTAGCCCACTGAGTCTTATCAGTGATTTCACACCTTGCAGAGTCTGCCAGTCCGAGTGGACGGGGCTTGTTTACCGCCCTGGGGCCATTATCTCTCCCTGTGTCAATGTTGTTCACGCCTGGGTGGTTTTATTTCACTCACTGGCCCAGTTCATTGTTGCTTCAGTCTGGGTCTACCTGGGCAAGAAGGTGCCAATTCGTGACAGAGACAAGATCTCAAAAGGAACTCAATGCACTTAAAACTATGGCTGCAATGGACACAGAGTAGAGAAATCTCTTCACACTATACCAGCACTTGATCCTCTCAGTGATTGATTATGGACTAGGACTGCTCACTGTCTCAAAGAGTCAGCTGGTGAAATTAGAGCGCATACAGAATGAAGCTATGCGGGTCATTCTGGGATGCACCAGAGACACTCCAGTAGTGTGTATGCGTTACATCCTTGGTCTGCCTACTGTTGCTGGTAGGCACAAGGTGATGCAAGCGAAGGCATACCTCAGAGTAGCTGCAGACACAGATCACCCGTTGCATAAGGCGCTGGCCGTAGTTAAGGGTTAGAGACTGATAAGAGGGAAATCATGGATGGCTCAGGCGGAGAATACGATCAGACAAGTGTGCCCCTTGGAGAACATCAGGCGAGGATAGGAGTGGGTCAGAGTGCCAGCCGAGCAGTCAGACTTGTGCAGAGTTATAATCACATTGAGCCGGGAGTGCAGGGAGTGGCCAGCAGGGGCCACGGAAGTGGAAATTCAGCAACTAATTCAGGAAAATTCTCGCCCGGGTGATGTGATTATCTACACGGATGGGTCGGTGTTGAGAGGTAGGAGAAGTGCCTGGGGGTTCTTGGCAAAAACTAATGGTCGGCGTTTGGTGCAGGAAAGCCTGGCGTATGATGACACTACATCTAGCTTAAGAATGGAGGTGGAGGCGGTCAGTGCAGCTTTCCGCTGGATAGAAAACACGATACATACACACATTGTGATTGTAACTGACTCAGAAAGCATGCTGAGAAGGGTGAGAACAGGCAAGCTTCGTGTAGAGTGGCTTACTTCGCTTCGGAGGTCACGGGTTGCAAGCATCACCTGGATCTTTTCTCCTGGGCATGCCGGTGTGCTGGGGAATGAACAGGCGGAAAGATTGGCTGGCTCGGCAAAACTTGGTGGAGTATTGATGCATGACAAGGCAGACGTGGTTGCGGCCTTGTGGGAGCACGTGCACACCTCGCAGGAGCAAATGGATCACCATAGTCTGGTAAGAATGAGACAGCGAGGTGTGACGAGGGGATCTGGCCGACGCTCGACGCTCAGAGGAAAGGCGAGAAGGACATATAATCAGATTGCTACTGGAACTATTAGTGTTGGAATTCTTCGCTGGCTGCTGAGGATGGGCACGGAGCGCTTATGGGAATGTCCTGAATGCTGTGATGTCGGTTCCTAAATCAATCAATCAATCTAAACATTCTCATGCATAAGGTGTCACCGTCACGGGTCCCGCGTTGTGCTGATCGACCACTGCCTCTTCTTCCATGAACCCTGCATCCCATTACTGTTCTTTACAAGCCATTGTGACGTTTTATGGAGCCAATGTATTTCAGTTTCACGGACACACAGAAATACAAAAAGTAAGAATGCACATGGCAAAAAGATCTTTAAGAACACTTGACAACTTGTGAAAGTTAAAAAACAAAGAGTTAATACTAAACATATAATATTTAATTGTAGCGTTAAAAGAATATTGTTGTTCGGATTAGAACGAGAATCGCAACGCGAAAGTAGTCTTTTGCAAGATGAAAAACATACTGACCAATAAAAAGATGCCAATATCTACGAGAAAAAAAGTGTTGAGGTGATATATAGAGTCTGCACTTTTATATGGATGTGAAGAGTGGAATATGAGCAGTCAAGCTGAACAACATCTGATGGCTGTGGAAATGTGGTTTCTGAGGAGAATGCAAAGAATAGCATGGATAGATAGTAAAACCAAGGACCAAGTCCTACAAGAAACATACGAAAATCGTAAACTGATTAGAGAAATTAGACGTTGACAGTCAATTTATTTTTGAACATGTTATGAGAAGAAATAAATAAGAGAACTTGGTGACAACTGACAAGATCGAGAGGAAGAGAACAAGAGGAAGACAGGGAAATAAATACCTGGATGTCTTGACCACGTGGTATGATCGAGACAAGAACACAGAGCTGATCCACGACTCTGGTGATCGAGTGAAATGGCGAATCATGACCGCCCACGCTTACCGGCATGGCACATGATGGATGGATGATTATTCGGATTAGAAACAAGGAGAACAACTAAAACAAATACAAATATAACTAAAACAATGTGGAATAGCTCATCTAATCTCATCGCATCGTGTTCATCATGTACCTGTGGTGTTGAGGTGAAGTATAAACAGAGGGAAAGTGCCAGTTTATGGTCTTCACATATCGAGATTCTTATTGACTCGCTTATTCCCACTGTCCATCGTTTTCATGGTTGACCTTTCTTCTGGTTCCATTTGGTCTGTACATCATTGCTTGTTGTGGTATACTGTTAGTTGGTATCTTAGTTATATTGCCGAACCATTTAACTTGCCTTTTTCTAATGAAATATAACGCTCCTAAAACCCCACTTTCGTCCTGATTTCTTCATTTCTGATTATTTTCTCTTCTTGACATATTAAGAATTATTCTTTAGAATCTCATTTCCGTAGTTGCATTGTTTTCTTTTCTCTTCTTCTGTCATTGTTAGGGTTTGGCATGGGTAGGATAGAGTAGGTGGGGAGATTATTTTGCAGTTGTTTTTTAGTATCTACTGATACATGTTTGTTCTTTAGTATTGGTGCCATTTGTCTAATGACTTTATTGCATATATTCTCGATCTTGTCTTCTGATTTGATATTTTATGATAGTATACTTCCTAAGTACTTGAAGCTCTTTACTTATTTCAGTGGGTGTTCTTTTAGATGAATCTTTGTTGTGTTTTGAACGAGTGTCTTTGGGATTAAGAACTGGTTCTGTAACTCCTTCACCACGGAGCTAACAACTCTGTTTTACTGATGTTAGTTTACATGTTATGTTCCTTACATACTTCGTTTAGACTATTTATGTGGACTTGTAATTATGCTTCTGATTTTGCTATTAGTGCTTGCTCGTCCGCAAATAGTTCTTTAATGGTGTAATTTGGTTCTTCTTCTGTGTTCGTTATGCATTGTTGTTACCGCTGCTTGACTGATTTCTTTACATATGTTGTCTATATAGGTTATGAACAAGAGGGAAAGGGGGAGGGGGGGGGGAGGGGTCCACAGGACATAGCTTTGCCGTACTCCGGTTCCTGTGGTTAAGAGATCTGAGTGTCCCCCATTTGTTCCTTCCGTGCATTCACTGTAGTTATATAAGCGTCTACATACGTTTTTTTTTTTTTTTAAAGATGTAGACACTGCATATCATTTAAGGATTTCTCGAGCTTGTTTCTATCTACTCTATCTACTCTATCTACTCTATCTACCCTATCTACTCTATCTACTCTATCAAATGCCTTTTCTTGGTCGACTAAGGCAAACTAATGCCATGAGCAAGAACAGACGCGAGTTCGATGCTTGGACTCATCGCTTGCCAAAGTGAGGAAAAGATTAGCCACCTATCCCTCCTTCCTGTCAGACCTACAAAACATGATAGCGCTATCATATTACAGAACCATTGCAGGAAAGTGTTTGCAGACAAATAGAATTGATACAACTACCTACCGAACAGTTACTAATCTGATGTTAGTTCTGCCAAACTTTTATCGTTATTACAATTACATTTCTAACTGAACAGAAATCTACTGTTCCTCTTTTGATTGCATATTTTGTTTTTCAGTAGAATGTATTTGTTTTAGATTTGATATTGACGTAATATATTTACTTGCATGTGTGTCTCTATAGAACAATTATACGAGCCGTGTGTCATTGAACCTGCATCCTTTGTTATGTCCGCGACATTGTTGTGGGCACACCCCCTACTGTGAACTCAATTACACACGACCTTTGAATGTTTTCAGGTATCATTGCCGATTCCGAGGAGGAGGATGTTGTGGCCATGTTGAAGCTGCTGATTGACGTCTACAACAATGACAGTGGAAACAAGATTATCGTCAAGCCCACCTGGCATCTGGCTAACCTTGGCAACAACTGTGACCTTATCAGGGCCAGTAAGTATGCATTTCAGACAACGAAAAGTATCTTATGCAATAAGTCACTATCATTGAATATAAGAAAGAGACTGATGAAATGCTATATCGAACTTGTTTTGCTGTATGGCATTGAATCTTGGAATGTAAATTAACAAATTAGGAAGACCTTGGAAGTAACAGAGATGTGGTTCCTGAAACGAATGTTGCGAATTCCTTGGACTTCCAAAGTAACCAACGACGATTCCCCGAAAGAGGCTAATGAGACTAGAACAGTATATACAACAATAAGATAGAGGCAAGCAGCTTAATTTGGTCATGTGATGAGAAGAGAGGCATTGGAGAACATCATGATGACTGGAAAGATCGAGGGGAAGAAACGCTGATGCAAACAAAGAAAAGTGATTCTGGACGGATTGAGTCAGTGGCATGTGGGAATATTAGCAGCAGAGTTGATTCAGAACCCCAAATACCGAGATATGTGGAGAGGCATAAACGCCTACGCAATCTAGCATGGCACTTGATGATGATGAAGTATGGAACTATGTACTGACTGATTGACTCATTGATTAACTGACTGACTAACTGACTGACTGACTGACTGACTGACTGACTGACGGGACCTAGCCGTCACGACATACATTAGTTTGTGAAATCGAGCTACACCTCTCCATAGATAACAGCCTGGGCTGATTGTAGAGACCGTGTGTTACTCGTGCAGCATGATCCCTTTCTCGGCCTGCCTAGATTACTCCAGAGGTAATTTAACACAACTACGTCTGGAACAAGATAAGCTGCTGAAGCTTCCGGGGCAGAAAAGCTATGCTATAACTGCCCAGCTGTCGGAGCTTCGATACTAGACCAGTTTCCGACCAATGCTTAGGGCCTGGTCTGCACGGCTATTTAGTCTTCAGGTTACACTTCCTCATAATAAGGCATGGTGACTCAAGCTTACAGATAGTAACACTAGTGCTAAAACCATCAGATAAATACGAGTTAATTAGCCTGGCCATGTGTCACAAGTGCCATTATATACTACCACCCCCAGACAAAAAGCAGTGTGATTCAGTTAACAATAGCAATTGTATGAAGTAATTTATTGCAAACAAAAATTATAACAAGAAACGGGATGTGCGTAATGTGCCTACCAATCCCAGATGACGTTTTATAACAGCTTAATGTCAGGCCGTGAAGATGAAGACTGCAGCAGCAGAAATAACAAAAACCAGGAGCAGCAGTAAAAGAAGAAGGAGGAGGCGGAGGCAGAGGAGGAAGAGGAGAAGAAGAAGAAGAAGAAGAAGAAGAAGAAGAAGAAGAAGAAGAAGAAGAAGAAGAAGAAGAAGAAGAAGAAGAAGAAGAAGAAGAACAACAACAACAACAACAAGAATAAGAACAAGAAGAACAAGAACAAGAACAAGAACAAGAAACACAACAACAACAGCGTGTTAAGCTAGGGAAAAAAAAACAAAAAAAAAACAAATGCAGCACCAATAACTTTAACATGTTGGTTAACAGTAGCAACAAGAAACAAAAGGTGATCAATAGATCCACAAAGAAGAAGACGAAGAAAGAATTCACTTTAAACTGTCCAAAACAGTGCTGACTCTTTCCCTCTAGCCTATCCTATACCACATTTAAATTAAAACATTATCACTCGGTTTAGATTCTAACGAACTTCTGGAAAACGAAAATCCGAATGGAAAACGTCTAACGACAAGGAAACGCCCCTGAATGACCTGGCATTTCCCTAAGATCACAATTCCAATTGCCGACACTGTCAGGAGAAATTGCTCATTGCGTTCCTGAATTCCCAGGTGGTTTAGCTGTTTTAGACTTCAGAAATCGAATATTGTTTCGTAAGTTTTCTCATTTGCGTTCTTATTAAAGATCCACCCATGTTTGGCGGTAGACATATTGCTTTTAATGGCTGCCATTTTGGCAGGCTTCCCGCAATTATATGCGTCTTCTTGTGTTATGGTTCGTTTAATGAAAAAACGGCGGTATCAATTATGAGTGTCAAGAGAGTCAATCAATCAATTGTCATATGGGCAATAAAGATTGGGTGAAATTGATCGCCAACACTGTCTGTCTCTCGGCCTGGTTGTACACTCTGGCAGGCTAGAGTTCGTCCATCTCTTGATGTTGTCTTCTCATGTGTGTTAGTATAAAAAGTGTAAGACTGCAGCAGAGATGTGAAAATGAAAACGATATGGCAAAGAAGGAGAGGAGGAAGAAGAAAAGAATGAAGATGACGATGAGGACGAGGAAGAAGAAGAAGAAGAAGAAGAAGAAGAAGAAGAAGAAGAAGAAGAAGAAGAAGAAGAAGAAGAAGAAGAAGAAGAAGAAGAAGAAGAAGAAGAAGGAGGAGGAGGAGGAGGAGGAGGAGGAGGACGAGGGCGAGGAGGAGGAAGAGGAGGAGGAGGAGGTGGAGAAGGATGAGGAGGACGTGGAACAACAACAACAACAACAACAACAATAATAACAACGCCCACAATAAGAACAACACCAATAACAACAACTATGGCAACCATATTATTGTTTTCATACTCGGAGGCTCTTCGATAAGCACCCAATATTTTCGTCCATGTTTTATGTTTCTGCTGAGTAATCCTTAATGTAATCATCGTTATGTCATCAACCTGATATATATTGTCGTCTTTTCTTCTTCTTCTCCTTTTTGCTGATGAAGCCGTGACGCAGCAATGTCATCTTTACTCTATTACTATATGTTTTAACGTCGTCTTACACTTGTATATCATTTGCATCAGCATCTACGTATTTATATATTATAGCTCTGCGTTCACGACTGTTCCCTTCAGAATGGCTTTGTTGTTGTTGTTGTTGTTGCTGTTTTGCTGCTGTTACCGTTGTTGTTGTTATTGTTGTTGTTGTTGTTTTTGTTGTTGGTGAAACATATTATGTCTGTTATCGGTTATCAGTTGGGGTATCGTTATTGCACTCCGGACAGGTCCATAGGTGCTCAGATCCTCACCCTCTCCCCCCCCCCCCCCCCCAGCATATGCATCAGCGTTCGGTGACTAATAGTGCCAGTTCTGTGTTGGTTGACAAGGCCCCTCGTTTTCCCTATGTACCTCTCTTGTCTGACCGTGCCAATTCTTACTCCCAAGTCTCTTATCCTGGACAACGATTTGGATTCACTTTCGTCAAAGTCCTCTATTCCCGACATCTCTTTAAGGATGTTCATAACATCGGCACGATCCATGCGATGGCCATCTGCAGGAGATGCAGAGCCAGTCAGTTTATTAGCTCGTTCATTTCCCTCGAATCCAGCATGTCCCGGGACGAAGATGAAGGTGACCCCACGGACAACGGACTTCCGTAGTGAATCAGTCCACTGTCTACGTACAGATCCTGCATCGACCTTCACAATCATGCTCATTGAATCACCTCATACACACACGTTGGTATAATGCTGTGATTCTAGGCATATGAAAGCCTGTGTTACTGCCATCACTTTCATCGTCATGCTGCTCGTGGTCATGGAGTGGACTCTACTCCACATCATGTCTGTAAATCTGCAACAAGGTTCCTAGGCTAATATCAGATCAATCCGGTAAATCATTTCATTAACACGTTGTTCCATTGTGCGTACAACTAAGATCACGTTTTGTATTCAATGAGAAAATCAAATTAATAAACCCATGAATTACCAATCAACCACACGTGTAATGATCTTCTTCTCATGTTAGTTTGCAGGTGCCTGGACGCTGGCGTTTACCTCCTCATAGGCTCCTCCACCGCGCGTTCCTACAACATCATCCAGTCCTACAGCCATGCCCTACACGTGCCTTTTGTGGTCTACTCCCAGACGACCAACCATGCAGGCGATGGCTACGACTATGATATTAGCCTCAGTCCAAACTACATCACCGCCGTCTCTGATGTCATCAAGTACTTACACTGGCAAAAGATCTACTACGTCTTTGATTCCGATGATGGTAACTTCCAGAAATCTTCATTTTGTTTAGTTTTTAACTTAATGGTGTTAAACATAAAAGTAGGTTTGCTCCAAACAAATACGGATAGCGGAAAATGGAAAGTAGGAGTGCGTCACGGTTATGGCTAAAAAAGTTGTTAATAATATAGCAGACATGTTGTATTAGCATCATCATGTGCCATGCCGATAAGCTTAGGCGGTCATGTTTCGCCATTTTAAACGATGTCACGAGCCGGGGATCAGCTCTGTGTTCTTGTCTCGACCATACCACGTGGCCAGGCCATCCAGTATTTACTTCTCTGCCTTCCCTCTTGTTCTCTTACCCTCGATCTTGCCAGTTGTCACAAAGTTCTCCAATTTATTTCTTATCATGACGTGTCCAAAATCTGTGACTGTCTACGTTTAATTTCTCTAATCAGTTTATGGTTTTCATTTGTTTTTGTAGAACTTGGTTATTGGTTTTTCTGTCTGCCCAAGGTACCCTTTGCATTTTCCTTAGACACCACATTTCCACAGCCATTAAATGTGTTTCAACTTTTCTGCTCATTGCCTACGTTTCACATCCATATACAAGAATAGGTTCTACTTAGCACTTCAACACTATTTTTCTCGTTGCAAATGACATCTTTTTATTGGTCAGTTTGTTTTCCATCTTGCAAACGGAACCTTCGCCATGGCGATTCTTGTTCTAATCTCTTCAAGGCCCCTTCCATCAGATGCACTTAATCAGTTAAAAGTTCGACTTCGATTAACTTTCTCTTTGCTCCACCTTATCCTCCCTTATTATCATTATCATTAGCATCATCATCATAATCGTCATCAATATCTTCATTTAACCCAATAATCAACCAACAACTGAAGGCACCTCAAAAGTGTCATCATCATCAACAATTTCCTTGGCGTAGACGTTAATGTCTCTCCGTGTCACTAGATTCCTTGTGTTCTGGATGAATGATAATGATGGCATTTCCCACAGCCATCCTCTACAATCCTTAGGCACCATTTAACTCGGTCTGTCTCTGCTGCATCTAATCTTATCTGCCGTTGTTCTCACTATGAGACCAAAGAGAACTGTGTACGTCAATAGTTCCCAAGCTTTTCAAGCAGAGGGCCAAATCTACTATTTTCGGTAGTTAAGCGGGCCACAACTTCTTCTTCTTCTTTTTCAGCGTTCCGAGCCGTTATGAAATTATAGAAGTCGTGCAATATCATTCATACCTTTCTTAACGTTCGTCAACAAAATTCTAAAACTTTAAAGGCAGTCAGTCAAGCCGTTTGACTCGGGCTCCGAAGGCTGTGGGTTCGATTCCGGGCCGTGTCCTTCGGATCACTAGTGACATTTTTCGGAGACTCCTGTGGGTCGTCGCTAAAGCTACGGAACTCGTGCTTTGTGCGACGCTTTCCGCGCTGCGGAAAGAGACTGAGCCATATGGGATAAAACCCTGAGCAATGAAGTCGACCCTGTCGACTTTTAAGCGACAGTGTCAGTACTCTGTTAGCTTCATGTCAGTACCGTTTGACTCGGGCTCTGAATGTTGTGGGTTCGAGACCGGGCCGCGTCCTTCGGTTAACGAGTGAATTTTTTCGGAGCCTCCTGTGGGTCGTCACTGGAGCTACGGAGTTCGTGCTTTGTGCGACTCTTTCCACGCTGCGGAACGAGACCGAGCCATATGGGATAAACCCAGTGCAATGAAGTCGACCCTGTCGACTTTTAAGCGACCTTTTAGTGTCAGTTATACACTGCTGTCATTTTTTGGGTTTAAATCAAAAGTTCATTTAACAATAAATTTTAAATCAGTTTCGAAAATCGCTCTTAATGTAATTTATTTAGTCTGGAACGTTGCTTGTTCTTTTATAACGGTCATTGCGGGAATGGTGTCAGGTCTTAGTCAGATATGACTGAGCTACCGTATGACAGTAAACGGTACTACCTGCTTCTGTTAGCGCCGAATATTGGTCGGCGCTTACCAAACTCGACACCTCACATTGTGCCAACGTGTTCGGGCGGAAGAGCGCATTTGGGAGGGTATAAGCCTTATCTTGGTGTGAGGAAATGCAACCTAAAGACTAAATGTCATGGCAGGGCAGACCAGGCCCTAAAACTTGGTTGGTAACTGGTGAAGGATCGAAACTCCGATAGGCAGACAGTTAAAAAATTGCTTTGCTGATCTGGCAGCCTCTGTAGCCTGTCTGGTTCCAGACGTACTGGTGTCACCTTTCCTCTGGAGTAAACTAGACAGGCCGAGAGAGGGATCATGCTGCATGGGCAACACATGGTCTTTAAATTAGGCCCAGGCTTTGTTTTATGCAGAGGTAACCCCATTTTACAAACTATCGTCTGTCAAGACGGCAAGGTGCCAGTCAAGTCATTGCGGAAAATGACTGCTCGCATATGTAAGTCGAACGAAAACGACAAATGTATCTCTGGGCGAATGAACCAAAGTGTTCAAATCGTTCGACAGGAAATAGTAGCCAGAATGAAATCATATGATCAGCTGAAGGTGAAGCAAGCAGCTCCAGAAGTTTATATCTCAGTTCAGAACTGCATTTCAAATCGATTACTTCGTGCTGAAGGTTTTGCTCGAATTGACAGTGCTTTGCATCTTGGGCTGACGCGGCGCTCCGAGTGTATTTTTGAAATTATTAAAATATGTTATTAAATAACGAGGCTTCGCGTGCCATTTTCTGACAGCTGGCGGGCAACAAGTGGACCGCGGGCCGTGGTTTGGGAACCTCTGGTGTACGTCTTTCCAATATTTGTGTGTAAAGTTCACCTGTAATTAGCCTTCATCTTCTTTTCGGGACATGCGGGAGTTGAGGGGAATGAACGAGTTGATAAACATGCTTGTTCTGCCTACCCTGCAGAATCAGATGACCACCCCATGTATCGTGCCGATGTTATTAACGCCCTCGGAGAGATGTCGAGAGCGGAGGACTCACCAGTGAATCCATGTCGTTGCCCAGAATGAGAGACTTGGAAGTTAGAACTGCCACGGTCAGACACGAGAGGCACATCGGGAGAATGAGGGGTCTCGTCAACCAAACCAGAACTGGAGCTAATAACCGTCTGACACAGGTGCGTGTTTTGGGGGAAGTATATGAGCACCTATGGACTTGTCCGGAGTGCAAGGATGATACTCAAACAGATAACTAACTAACTAACTAACTAACTAACTAACTAGCCTTTCCGATACAGTAGTTTTTAGTTATTCTGACCGCAAAAGTTATTCGAATCTTTCGTCTCAGAACCACATTTTCGCTGTCTCCAAACACCTCCTAGCTGTTTCGCTCACATTCCTCTAGTTTGCAGACGCAGAAATGGCTGGACATTTATTGCATCATTATGCGGAAAAGGTACTACCAGATACTAACGATAATACTATCACTTTCACCTGGCGTGTCCCACAATTAACGGTACTTTCTGATAGCATTGATTTCTTTCCACCATTGAAAAGCCCATCAGACAACAGTCCGCGAAAAGCGACAAAATACTAATCGAATGGGAAAAGAAATGTTCCGAACCAATTCCGGTCTTTAACGCGGTAGGCCTGGACATAGTCACGCTACACCGGTATTCAATTTCCTGTTAGTTTCACAATTTTCGTGACTGTAAACTTTGGTCTAATGAACCAGTGAGAACATTTCTGTGAATAGCTATCTCGTGATTTTAATTGGAAACCAAAATCAATTACAGGTTAGTGAAACAGTTTGTGGAAGTACGGTTGACCTTGAGTATCATAAAAAAAAAAAAAATAATAATAAAAAAAAAAAATCATGGGAAATAAAAGTTCAGTATATTTGTTTGAGTGATTGTATCTATTAGTTAAGCGAAATAGTTTGTGACAATTTCCCCGGACGCCAACGATACTTATCTTATTAATTAAATCTTCATACTGGTTTCTTATCCAGGTGTTCAATAAATAAATGTTTTGCATATCCTTTACAGGACATCGCTGTCAACATCAGCATCTTTCAGCTGTATGTTGATTTCTTGGCAAGATTACGCTCAGTAGTTTGCCATTGCTTTCTGAGCGGCCGGCTCAGTTATCCCGCAAGTCACCAGCGGGGGTCGAACCGCTCCCAGCTCTCGCCCTGGTACGAGACTCTGCGTGATAAACGGGGTTACGGAGAAAGTGTTGAAACCCCTCGGCCAGAGAGACCGGCAGGTGTTCAATAGCCGTTATAAATAGAGCATGTCGGGGCAGTGAATTCGTCATCATCGTTATCATGATGTGCATGCCGACAGGCTTGGGCTGTTATTGTTCGCCATCTTTGGTTGTTATTGTTCGCCATCTTTGGTTGTTATTGTTCGCCATCTTACATTGTTATCAGTCTTAGATCAGTTCTGTCTTCATGGCCAGATTATGTACGTGGACACACCATTCAGATATGGACCTCTGTGTCTTCCCGGTAGTCTTTTCTCCACCTCATTTGTCATAGATCACAATGATTTCAAGTGTACTTCTCCTCCTAACAAGCAGCTAGAATTAGACTGTGTATTTTCCTGTGGGCAACGGGTCACCTTTCTTATGGGCAATGGGTCTCCTTTCTGTGGGCAATGGGTCGTCTTTTAGACTTGCCAAACCTAACAGGATAGAAGAGCGAGAGACATACAGAATGCCAGAAAGATACCTAAACAGAAAGATTAGGTAAGTAAATAGATTAAGTAGGTATGAAATGGTAAAGGTTCGAGACTCTTACTACTGGGTTGTAATGATGGCGATGTTCTGCAAAGCATTTGTTAAAGCAATAGTCAAAACACTTCGTCTTTACCTTGCATGTATCACATGGCCATCGTCAGTTAGCCTAATGATAGATTTCAGAAGTACCTCAATGTTTCACTCACTCTTCTTACAATTTCAAATTTTATGAAATGAATACAGAATAATTTTCAGAATGTTACGGGAATTTTATAGGCAGGGAAACTAGCGAGGAAAAGAAGTGGCTAACCCACGTCCCTATGCCGTTGCCAAGAATATGTGAA
Organism: Cepaea hortensis; assembly: GCA_963921405.1. Classification (NCBI taxonomy): domain Eukaryota; kingdom Metazoa; phylum Mollusca; class Gastropoda; order Stylommatophora; family Helicidae; genus Cepaea; species Cepaea hortensis. Next base: position 87,044,965 of record OY992879.1, on the reverse strand, counting down.
ACCCGACTATTGCACATACAAACGTCAGTATTTTCTATGGCATCATTTTACAATATAAACTACTAGCTGACCCGGCCCGGCTTCGCCCACTCTTGGTGGGGAGCATCTCATTTAATTCATATAAGTAGTCATATAAGTTCCCGTTCCCGTTACCGACTATCTGTCTGTCTGTCTGTCTGTCTGTCTGTCTGTCTGTCTGTCTGTCTGTCTGTCTGACCCGGCCCGGCATCGCCCAGCTCCTGGTGTGGAGCATCTCATTTAATTCATATAAGTAGTCATATAAGCTCACGTTCCCGTTCCCGACTATCTATCTGTCTGTCTGTCTGTCTATCTGTCTGTCTGTCTGTCTGATCCGGCCCGGCTTCGCCCAGCCCCTGATGGGGAGCATCTCATTTAATTCATATAAGTAGTCATATAAGTTCCCGTTCCCGTCTGTCTGTCTGTCTGTCTGTCTGTCTGTCTGTCTGTCTGTCTGTCTGTCTGTCTAATCATTTATTGGTTGCCGTCTCCAGAATGAAGGTTGGCTGCGATTGATCTCCAACAATGTTTGTCTCTCTCCGACGATTCTGTGTGTATATTCTGTTAGACCGCTTTTCGGTCAAATCTTGATGTTATTTTATAGATGTACTCCCATATTTAATGTCTGATTTCAGCCATTCGTCCAACCCTTGATGGTATCTTATACTTGTACTCCCATATTTAATGTCTGATTTCACCCGTTCGTCCAACCCTTGATGGTATCTTATACTTGTACTCCCATGTTTAATGTCTGATTTCATCCGTTAGTCCACCTCTTGATGTTATCTTATACCCGTATTCCCATGTTTAATGTCTGACTTCACCCGTTCGTCCAACCCTTGGTGGTATCTTATACTTGTACTCCCATATTTAATGTCTGATTTCATCCGTTAGTCCACCTCTTGATGTTATCTTATACCCGTATTCCCATGTTTAATGTCTGATTTCATCCGTTAGTCCACCTCTTGATGTTATCTTATACCCGTATTCCCATGTTTAATGTATGATTTCAGCCGTTAGTCCACCTCTTGGTGTTATCTTATACCCGTATTCCCATGTTTAATGTATAATTTCAACCTGCCAGCCTTGTGGGAGCTGCAGCGTCTTCACGACTCGTTCAGATCTCATACTTACGCTCTCATGGTGGACGCTCGGCGTCTGCGGAATGTGACTTCCTCTCACGAGTTCCTCAGACACATGGATAGATTCTCCACGAGAAGCAGTGTCAAGAGAATTGTCCTAAACCTGGCCAACAAAGAGACCTACCAGGCCGTATTAAACCAGGTACTTGCCTTGTCATCGTCGCCGTTGTTGTTGTTGTTGTTGTTCGTTTTACTTTTTGTTGTTGTTGTTCGCTCGTTTTGAATGCAGGTGTTGTCCATGCTGGACTGATTTTGTGTGTGTGGATTAGCTTTCCCTATTACCAGCGTCCCTCCGCCATCTGGCAATCCCACCGAGGCACTTGTAATTTACGTCCCCGAGTTAAGGAAGAGAAGTCACTATTTTAGTCTACCTGGCCCGGCGTATTGGTTGAAACCACTACGTCGACATGAGCACACCGGATGTTTAAGATCAAGACACTCTTACCCATTCGGCCATGCTGACCTCCAAGGTGACGGATTGTCTCTGGGCCACTAGTCTCTGTTGGAACCAAATATAGTCAACCAACCAGGGGTTGGAGCTGATCGCAACCTCGCGCAGAAGACACGCAGCCATCTGTCTGTCTGGGATCTATGTGGCAGACATGTATGGAAGGTCATGAGGGTTATTATTTGTACAGGCATGACATCTCGAGAACACACACACACACATACACACACACACACCCTATCGCTCTCTCTCTCTCTCTCTCTCTCTCTCTCTCTCTCTCTCTCTCTCTCTCTCTCTCGCATTTTTAATGCATGTCTTAATAGTGTTGTTCTTGTTCTTGGTTAACTTCATAAGTGATATATGGCTGAAATAATGTATGAAAGAGAGTGATAGAAGGGCATTATGTTAGACGGACCTACGTGCCCAATTCTTAAACATTTGAAAATAAAGTACTATCATTCTCTCTCTCTCTCTCTCTCTCTCTCCCCCCATCTCAATCTCCCTATCTCTCTGTCTCTCCCTTTCCCCCTCTCTCCCTTTATCTTCTTCTAATCATCTCTCTCCTCTCCCTCTCTCTCTCATTTTTTCTCCCTATATTTCTCTCTTGTCATCTGTCTCTCTGCATCTCCCTTTCTCCCTTTCCTTCCACTCTCCTCCCCTCTCTCTTCTCTCCTCTCTCTCATGCGCTCTCTCCCTCTTCTTTTCTCCACCTTCCCCTCCCCCTCTCTCTCCATCTTTTCTCCCCCTCTCTCTCTCCCTCTCTCTATTCTCCCTCTCTCCTCTCCCTCTATGTCTCTCCGTCTCTATCCGTCTCCCCTTCTCTGCCTCCTTTCCCTCTCTCTGTCTCTCCCCCTCTGTCTGTCTCCCTTCCTCTCTCTCTGCCTCTCCCTCTCTGTCACTCCCTCTCCCTTTCTCTCTTTGTGCCTCTCTACCTCTCCCTATCTCTCTGTAACCCCGCCCCTCTCTCTCCCTCTCTCTCTATTTCCCCCTCTCTCTCTCCCTCTATCTCCCCAGACTCCCCATCTCTCTCTCTCCCTATCAAAATATCATGAACTATCGATCCAACATCGTTATGTCTTTCGGTGTATCCAAACTTCGACTTTCACAGTGTTAGCTTAGTGTACTACCCCGCGCTCCTTTGAAGAAGCCGTGCCTAAAATTCTGTTCAAATGTCCATTTCAGCTGGTGGACGTCGGGATGAACCGGTACACCTACCATTACCTGCTGGCAGGACCTGTGAGTAGATCCGTGTTATCTGTTCGATTTTGGAGACAGTGTTTGGTTGGGGGGGGGGGGGGGGGGGTCTGATGATGCTAATGTTAAAACCCATTACATAGATACTTTACTGCGAGTTGCTTGGGTCTGATAGGAAAGCAACACGCATTCACACGTAAGGTACAAGACATGTCGTAAGTACCATCCAAGGAAGGTTGATGTGAGGGGATGCAACTGTCTTGCCTTGCAGAATCAAACAAGCCTAGAACAAGCCTTGAGAAAGTTAGTGAATCCAACATCGAGAAGTATATTGTGAGCTGTACTAGAACACGATTACAAGAAACAAACTGGACGTTGCGGCTAAAGCTTTCGTCAGCACAGAACAAACAGACACAACTACATGAAAAACATTACATGAAAATACAAAGGTTACTAATCTGTTTCTTTGTTGTGGCTAAATACGTCTTAAACGATCAAGGCGTGTCAGGAAAATTAGACTTGCACTTGGTATATTACTCGACCAGTCTACATCAATGAAGATACTGACAAATAAAGTGTAAGAAAATCTGAAGCAAAAGAAAAAAATATATCAATAGTTAAAAAGTTAGTTGCATGCCCTTTACTGGTCGTTGCAGTCAGCTCCAGCATATATTAATTATGTTTGATATAGTAGGCAATTGTATGTAGTTAATTGCTATTTGAACTACAGACGCCTCAAACCATCGAAAGCGGCCTGCTTCAAAATCTCTCTCGTTGATTTTCCACTTTCGAATCTGAATTGTGGGGAATTGTGAAAGTGTCGTCTCACTAACCCCTTAGTCACAAAGGACTCTTTTTTACGCATGTGACACATACACACACACACGCACGCACGCACACCACACACACACACACACACACACACTCATATATACATGGATAGAGAGAGAGAGAGAGAGAGAGAGAGGGGAGAGGAGAGGAGAGGTATATAGGCCATCATCATTATGTGCCAAGCCGGTAAGCGTGGGCGGTCATGTTTAGCCATCTCACACGATCAGCAGTGTCGTGGATCAGCTCTGTGTTCTTGTCTCGACCATGTGTTCTGGTTATATATAGATAACCCCACATTTTTGTAATCCAATCTGTGCTCGATATGTTATTATGTTAATATTACACACGCCTTTACTTCCATCAATATCCTCTAGCATTCATGTTAGACGAGACCATTCTAGGAGCCTAGTTCAATGTTTTTAAAATCCGCCTAGACAGAATGTCGATCGCAGGGTCACCAGATCTGCAAACAAACACGCTAGCTCCTGCACAACCCTGTACACCAATTACAAAAGATTGCAACGAATCAAATGGATTGATATTATAGTAGTTAGCGCCGATGTTCTACGGGGGACTACTAAAAAAACAACAAGAAGGCGTATTCCGAAGTGTACTAAGTAGTGTAGTTAATGCTGCATGGATCTGTTTGTGCGGCGGTGCAGATGTAACCTACAGTTGAACGAGGCTTTTATGTGTACTGGACACGTACTACACGGGGATGGACAGACTTGTGTGTAAAGGGTGGAAAGAAGGAAAGCTGAAACACTCATCTCGTAATACTGTGGCTTAGTTGATGTGTGCTACGATGTTTTCCCCAGGACATATTGGTGTGGTTTTAAACGTGCAGACAGACAGATTGACTGGGTTTGCTCACATTGGTGGGCAGATGTTGTCAGAACCCCTTGGAATCATGTGTGTAGAGCAGAAGAGCAGATAGGCCATCACGGTCTGGAGAGAACGGTGCTGCAGGAAGTGACAAGAAGAAGTGGCCGACACTCAAAACTCCGAGGAAAGGCCAGGCGGACATACAATCAGAATGTTACTGGCACCATTAGGATTGGGACTCTTCACTGACTGTTGCAGATGAGAACGGAGTATGTTTGGGAATGTGGCTGCGATGTCGGTTCCTGATTCAGCGGAACTGAACTGAACTCGTGTGCTACGAAAACGTTGCTACCATGTACACATGCCAGAAATCTGATCTAACACATTCGCTAAATCAAAACCAACTTTACACGTATACACAAACAATTGTACTCACACACATACAAACACACACACACACTCACACACAAACAATGTTTTCTATAGGAATCAAAGCACTTTATCGGCGCTGGAGTACGTACATTGAACACGGTAGTGACTACCTCGAAGAAAGATACACTTGGTCTTTACTTGTTCAGAATATATTCCCCCCCCCCCCCCCCCACACACACACACACACACATTTAAGGTTTTCATTTGAAACTCCCCTCCTCTGTGTGTGTGTGTTTGTGTGTGTGTGTGTGTGTGTTTGTGTGTGTGTATATATATATATATATATATATATATATATATATATATATATATATATATATATATATATATATATATATCACAAAAACTAAAGTATTGGAAAGATCAGGTTGTGTGTGTGTCACAAAATTCTCTTTTTGCCATCGGGATTGTAATTCTGTTATCTGTCTCGTATTAGACTTCTCCACTTGCAGTTTCATCCAGGTTAAGACCTTTATTTAATTTCATCTATATTTGTTCTTATATGATGATCTGTATTGCTCGGGATATCCTAATTATTGGCTGCTTTCTATTTGTCTTCTTGTCATTTATTGTCATATTATATATTCTTCCTGATTTGTGTTGCAATATGTTTAAATAATGTTTCGAGTGATTGCTCTGTTTCTTCTATTATGCCAGGTAATTTGTAAATGTTATAGTACCAAATCTGTTTTCTTTAACTCCCAAATGCACCCCTTAATTCGTTTGCCATTATTATTTCTGACAGTGCATCCAAATACCTGAGATAGCAAACATCCCTGGCGAACTTCATTCTATTTGTTACGTTATGTTATATTATTTTATTATATAATGTTATGTTATATTATTTTGTTATGTTGTATTATTTTGCTTTGTTATTTTGTTATATTATGTCATGCTATGTTATGTTATATTATTTTGTTATGTTATGTTGTGTTATATTATTTTGTTATGGTATGGTATAAACCACCAAAAACGAGAAGTAGACGGTAGGCTTTACTAAAATACGGTCACAAGTAATATAATGAACGTTGCGGCCAAAGCCTTCGTCAGCACACAAAGCAAGAAACACACACCGACACAACCACATGATAAATATTACATGTAAACATATATGTTAATGCTACTCACCTGTATCCTTATTGTGGACTGGACACGTGCATTATCGAATCCGTGTGTATGATTCTTCTTCTTCTTCTTCTTCTTCTTCTTCTTCTTCTTCTTCTTCTTCTTCTTCTTCTTCTTCTTCTTCTTCTTCTTCTTCTTCTTCTTCTTCTTCTTCTTCTCCTTCTTCTGCGATCATCCGGAGTGTTTTTTCAGATGTAATTGTGGTGTATTGTTATGCATCCTTAGGCCTAGACCCTTAGGCCAACACATCCGACTTTTGCGTGCGTTTTTGACCAGGTTAGCATTCCTGGGGGACTCTCACTTTTGTGATGCCGTCCACATCCCAGCTGGTCAAGTTAGAACGGTCGAATACTTCACGATTAACACTCAGGGGAAGGCAGGGACAGTCCATGGGCATTATTCGCCATCCAGGGTAGCTTCCATAGTTGCAGGGTCGACACATAGCGCACTGGTGCTAGGCTCACCAAGGGAATCGCCACGTCCTGCCCATGACTGCTTTAATTGCTCACTTCAACGTATTGGGCCTTTCGTTCGCTACAGGCCGCTCCTCGCACAAACCAGGAACGGTCGGACTCTAGACGGCATCTGCTATGCGAGCTGTCTGTTCGAACATGTGCTAGTCGCTGTTCCTGGAAAACAAAATAGCTAGAGCTGTTTCGGGCACGACGGACATTCAGAAAACTAGATAGTCTTAGTTGTTTCGGACACGAAGGACATTCGGAAGTCTAGATAGTCAGAGCTGTTTCGGGCATGAGGAACAATAGGAACATTAGCTAGTCAGATCTGTTCCGGACGCGAAGGACATTCGGAAAACTAGTTAGTCAGAGCTGTTCCGACCACGAAGGACATTTCACTCGGATGGTTTTGCATTGTGCCTGATTTATTTGCGCCCTAATTCAGCACATTCGACTTCAGCGGGCTTTTTTACGGGTTTTCCTTCCTGGGGTTTCGAGGGACCTTAGACTATTTCTGTTGTGGTGTCGCCTACATCTCAGCTGGTCAAGGTAGAACGGTCAAAGACATCACGGTCAACTCTCAAGGGAAGGCAGGGGCAGACCATGGGCATTCCTCGCTATCCAAGGAGGCTTCCATAAATGCATAGCCGGCACATAGTGCTCTGATACTGGGCTCACCCGAGGAATCGCCATGTCCTGCTCATGGCTGCTTTAATTCCTCACTTCCATGTATTGGGCATTTCGTTTGCCACTGGTCGCTCCCCACACAAACCAGGGACTGACAGTCTGCGGACGACATCTACTGAGTAAGCTATCGCTTCGGACTTCCACGTAATGCATTCACCAGTCAAGAGATCCATTTCGTGTCATTGAGACGTTCACTCTATGAGTATAGATACAGACTTTCATCGTAACCATTTCGTGCGACTGGTGCGCTTTTTCCACCTTTAGTACCCGCTCACGAGGTAGGCTACATGTGCTGCCGGCTCAGCACCTTGCCTCCATGCATCAGTGAGCGAGTAACGACCAGTCCCTCTCATCCGGGGAGACCTCATATCCCCCAGCTGAGAACTTTCGAGCAAGTCTCTGAATTAAGCATGTAGCGTGCTCAGCATTTCACCTCCGATCTACAGTATCGGCCCGGCTCCATCCAAGGGTTGATGGCTTAGAGGCGTTTAGCCATATCCCTTAGCTGGGAGCCTTAGATGTGTCCGGACCAAGAATTAGTAGCTTCGTGCGCCTGATCTGACCTTTCAATTGCTATCCTCAGTCTACCTGCAGAGCAACAGGTCGTGTCTCTCTTGGTCTGGTCCCTATCTCAAGGCCTGTCCGACATGTAGTTGTGCTTCCGTCGGCAGGTCTCTTGAGGTAATTGGAACACGCAAGCCCTTCTACCATGTCAAGGTAGAGACACATCAGAGGGGTGTGTATGATTATAACAAACCGGCTAGACCGGAAATGTTGCCATGCCGGGAAAGCCTATGTTATGCCATGTCGAACGACGTCATTGCACATTGGACATTGCACATTGGAAATTCTCATGCGTACTCAGTCCCCCGAAGCAACAGCCATCCCAGAATAATTCTGCTCAATGTTCCCTTGAGGCGTTGATTATGGTATCTCGTCTTTTTCCCACGAAGACAGCATTGATGTGCTTGACCTGGCTTTACTCCCAGTTCGTGCAAGAGTCGGTGTTGTGTCAGAATCCGCCAAATTCGTATGTAAAAAAAAAAAATTGTTTTGCATATCCTTTACAGGACATCGCTGTCAACATCACCGTCTTTCAGCTGATTGTTGATTTCTTGGCAAGATTACGCTCAGTAGTTTGCCATTGCTCTCTGAGCGACCGGCTCCATACTCTCATAAGTCACTGGCGCGACTCGAACCGCTTCCAATTCTCGTGCGCTCACGAGAGTATTCGGGGTTACTGAGAAAGCTGCTAACACCTCGACCAGGGAGACCGGCAAATTCGTATGTACTTCATTATTAATTGTTGTTGGTTCTTTGTTTCCTTCTTTAAGTTATATAGCTGCATCTTGTTTAATTACACATTATACATCAAACCATGGATTGCGTTTTATATCCTGATTTGTTCTAAGATCTGAAAAAATTAGCTCCAGAATATCCGATTGAAAGCGTGTTTCATAATCAACCAAGTACGAATGTAATTCCTTGTGCGGCCATTTTCTGCAAATAATATTTTAGAAGCAAACGAGCTCTTGTTATCTTTTCCATTTGGAATTCCAATTAATTTTCATTTAGTACGTCTTTAATTTTGTTTTCTGCTCTTTGCTAAACGTAAAACAAAAAATGCATTAGTTGATGCCTGTGCAGAATAGTAACACTAACATGGTATGACGGAATCTCAAATGTAGAGTGACCTTGGAGATAACTAGACAAAGAGTGATCATGTAGATAACTAGACAAAGGGTCATCATGGAAAGAACTAGACACAGTGTGATCATGGAGAGAACTAGACAAAGAGTGATCATGTAGATAACTAGACAAAGGGTGATCATTGAAAGAACTAGACAAAGGGTGATCATGGAGAGAACTAGACAAAGGGTGATCATGTAGATAACTAGACAAAGGGTGATCATTGAAAGAACTAGACAAAGAGTGATCATGGAGAGAACTAGACAAAGAGTGATCATGGAGAGAACTAGACAAAGGGTGATCATGGAAAGAACTAGACACAGTGTGATCATGGAGAGAACTAGACAAAGAGTGATCATGTAGATAACTAGACAAAGGGTGATCATTGAAAGAACTAGACAAAGGGTGATCATGGAGAGAACTAGACAAAGAGTGATCATGTAGATAACTAGACAAAGGGTGATCATGGAAAGAACTAGACAAAGAGTGATCATGTAGATAACTAGACAAAGGGTGATCATGGAATGAACTAGACAAAGAGTGATCATGGGGAGAACTAGACAAAGAGTGATCATGTAGATAACTAGACAAAGGGTGATCATGGAATGAACTAGACAAAGAGTGATCATGGGGAGAACTAGACAAAGAGTGATCATGGGGAGAACTAGACAAAGAGTGATCATGGGGAGAACTAGACAAAGAGTGATCATGGGGAGAACTAGACAGAGAGTGATCATGGGGAGAACTAGACAGAGAGTGATCATGTGGAGAACTAGACAGAGAGTGATCATGTGGAGAACTAGACAGAGAGTGATCATGGGGAGAACTAGACAAAGAGTGATCATGGAGGTAACTAGACAAAGGGTGATCATGGGGAGAACTAGACAAAGAGTGATCATAGAGAGAACTAGACAACTTCTACTGATTCAGTAGGCGAGAAAAATACGCTGGGTGTGGATAGGACACATATAAAGAAAACTTGAGTATAGTATAACTAGACATTCCCTTGTCTGGAACCCACAAAGCCAACGAAATATTGGGAGATCTAAACACACATGGAGAATTAACTCATTAAATGCCGTGTGATGATTAATCGGCTTGAGTAACTTCTCGTATTTGTCACGGGCTTATATATCACCGAAATGTTGTCATGGCGTTACAATACAACATGTCTGATACCATATTAACAATTGTTAAGTTAAAACCACGGCACACCCTACTCCCCATTTTCCGCCATACATTTTTTTTGTGTGGTCCAGACCTACTTTTTGTTTGGCACTGAATCTGTTAAAGGCGGGGATGAATAATATACAGGAGGATATGGAGAGAGGACATGGAGGGAGGATGTGGAGGGAGGACATGCAGGGAGGACATGGAGGGAGGATATCGAGGGAGGGTATGGAGGGAGGATATGCAGGGAGGATATGGAGGGAGGACATCGAGGGAGGACATAGAGGGAGGACATGCAGGGAGGATATGGAGAGAGGACATGGAGGGAGGACATGCAGGGAGGACATCGAGAGAGGACATCGAGGGAGGATATGGAGGGAGGATATGCAGGGAGGACATGGAGGGAGGACATGCAGGGAGGACATCGAGGGAGGACATCGAGGGAGGATATGGAGGGAGGACATGGAGGGAGGACATGGAGGGAGGACATGGAGGGAGGACATGGAGGGAGGACATGCAGGGAGGACATGGAGGGAGGACATGGAGGGAGGATATGGAGGGAGGACATGCAGGGAGGATATGGAGAGAGGACATGGAGGGAGGACATGCAGGGAGGACATCGAGAGAGGACATCGAGGGAGGATATGGAGGAAGGATATGGAGGGAGGACATGCAGGGAGGATATTGAGGGAGCTACTGGAGGTAGCAAACGGTAGGAGAGCTTGGTGTGAGTTGGTTGAGGGCAATGCTTCAATGGGGATAAAGGACAAAAGAAGAAAAAGATTACAAAAATGGTGTTTGTGATCTCGCAGTGAGAGTTAAGTAACCCAGTGAGACTACACAAGCAGACAAACTGAAAAAACCCATGTGTCAACTCCCAAGAACAGGAAGCATACCCGGATGTAGGACAATCCGGCGTTAAAACGATTTGACTCCGCGTTAAAAGGCTCTAATTTAACACCCATTTTGCCCAGTCAGGGACCGTGGGTTGTAGATGTCGCTAAATAATTCACAGACCAATTTTACTTTGCCCGGTAACTATTGATGGCATTTTTATTCATTGTACCATCCTGGTCAGGTTTTCCAAAGGTTTTGTCTCCTAACCCGGACGTGTAATTTTGTAATGATTTTCAAGTTGTCAAGCTATAGGAAGCGGGGTTTCTAGCACTTTGAATAACCACCTAAATCTATGAGTTCCGGACCTAAAACTTTTACTTTTATCAGGCTTGTACACACACTTTAGCGAGTAGATAGCACTTAGTTGTTGTGCTCGTGTGGAAAATCATTATCCGGTAAAAGAAGCATAAATGAAAATGATCCGGTTCCACGCATTTAGAAGTACAGAGTATATTTAAGTAAACAAAACAAAAAAATGATAGTTATACATTCTTTACTGGTCGTCGCAGTCAATCCCAAACTTGTTTGATTGTATGTGGTGTCCTGACAAGTTTACGTTCAGTATTTTGCCATTGCTTTCTGAACTCAAGGCGGCCTGCTTCCAATGTTCCCGAAGTTGTGTTTGGAACACAGCAAGCGGGTGTTGCATATTGCTTTAGTAACCTCTTAACCATAGAACCGGTCATTTTACATCTAATGTAGGGAGTAGCCAGCACTTATTTGCTGTGCTCGTGGTGCCCATGCAGCACAATCCCTCTCTAAAGCAGCCTAGTTTAATCCAGAGGGAAGGTACCAGTTGTAAATAAGGGAAGTAAGTGACATTTTTACACGCTTTGTACACACCAATGACACTCTGTGGGTCAAGTGGTCACCGTCACTCCGGCAGACTTTATTTCCCAAGATATTTCTTGGTATTCATTTAGTTTGGATCTACCTGTGAGGGCAGGTCAATGTAAAACACAAATTGAGTTCGCCTCGATGCAGAGGGAACCCATGACCGTGGGGCCGACAAGCGAACCTCTATCCACTGCGCCAGTGCGGCTGCTATTGAGTATACAGTTAAAGTTTATTGAATATACTTTACAGGTCGTCGCAGTCAACCCGATTATTTTTGGGTTGTTTGTGATTTATTAACAAGCTTGTGTTCAATAATGTGCCATAACTTTCTGAACGACCGGAACTCATACCATTGTATGAAAATTAAGGCAAGGAGGCGGGTCTACTGTCAAATAGCCCGCAGCTTTGTTTCGAACGATTTATGCGGGATTACGAATTGCGTCCTTAACCCCTTCGTCCCAGAGCTGGTATACAGTGCTAGACAGTGTTTATAATCGAACCGACACTCGGTTGTTTGCCTGGTCAAATGCATGCTAGCCCAGAACATTCCCTCGCACCGGTTTTAGTCTGGATCGACATGAACGCACCGGTCAATTAAAAAAAAAAAACGAAAGCAGTCTGTCTTCAGGGAGGTTCAAACACATGCCTACAAGGCCGCTAAGCAAACATGCTAGCCGCTGCCTTACCTCTCCCCTCATTACCAATTGCAATTCTATTATTGAAATTCGATTCTTTTGTTGTTCCACCCCACTCTATCCGGCAGTTTCAACCGTACTTTCAGTCACATGTTTTCATTCAAAGTAATGTATTCCCTTTGTGAATGTAAACAACGAAGTCAAATACCACAGGTTGCAGAATGTGCTGCCTAGCATACTTCACTGCATCACGTCACGTGATAACTGGCACCTTTCCGTCTTGATAGATGATAGTTCGTTAGATTGTGTGTAAAAAAGGCATAATAACTACAGTATAACCAACAAAGAGAGTCACTGATATTGTTCAGTGACGGGGCCTGAGTTATACCCACGTTAATCGCTGATTCACTACTGGGTCTTCCTTGCGACAGAAAGATGAACAGCTACATATAAACTTTATTTCGTAGGTCAGCATGGCAGAATGGATAAGAACGCGTATTTGTAAACATCCGGTATAGTGATGTCGAGGCAAGTTGTTCAATTCATATACCGAACAGTTGGACTAAAATGCTGAACTATCGTCCTTGACTTGGAGACGTAAATTACCAGTAACTCTGAAATCGGAGTGGGTTCTCCTGAAGGTGATGGACACTATTAATAGGGAAAGTTAATCCACACGCAAAATTTAGTCCAGCAGTACTATAAGTAGTGTGTATGGGCTATGCTTGTGCGATCGAGTGAAAAAAGCCCTTATTTCGATAGATTCAAGCCATTTCTCCGGGTCTGGGCAAATTGAATGCCCAAGCATTAACGTAAGAGTTAAAATCCAGTCTTCCAGATGATTCAAACCAGTCGACCACCCAATCAACGAAGCAACCAGTCAACCAACCAAATGTGAATAGAGGTATGTGGTTCTTTTCGCTCACCTTGATCTCAAGCATAGTCGACACACGTGTTACAACCACTAGAAGTTGCTACTGCCAGTGAGCATACTGAACTAATTTATCCGTGTGGTTTAGATTTCCTGATTACCAATGTCTGCTGCCATAAGGCGAACCCACTCCGACTACTGAGGTATTAGTAATTTATGTGACCAAGTCAACGAGAAGTCAACGTTTAAGTCTAAGTCCACCCGACAGTTTTGTAGATTGAACCCACTACCGCGTCATCAACGCACCGAAAGTTGAAGCGTGAGAACTTCAATCCTTCCGGCCACAATGATTCAATATGGGTTTACTGTAAACAGCTATTACTCTACAGGTTTTGAAACAATAACAACATAAACACCGTCCACTCAGAGTGTTTATTCCAAAGTGTAAGACAAATGAAAACAATCACTTCTAGCGCATCATCATCATCAAGTGCCATGCCGGCTGGCGTAGGCTTTCATGACTTTCCACAGATCTCGGTCTTTGGTTTTCTGGATCAACTCTGCTGATGATATTCCTCCATGCCATCGTCTCAATCCACCCAACATCATTTCTCTTGGTCTGTCTCTCCATCTCTTCTCCTCGATCTTTCCAGTTGTCACGATGTTCTCAACACATGACCAAAGAAAGCTGTTTGTTTCTTTCTTTCACCCGATCACCAGAGTCGTGGATCAGCTCTGTGTTCTTGTCTCGACTATACCACGTGGCCAAGTCATCCAGATATTTACTTCTTTGTCGTCTCCTTGTTCTTTTCCCCTCAATTTTGCCAGTTGTTACCATGTTCTCCAATTTATTTCTTCTCATAACGTTTTCAAATTATGTTTACCGTCTACGTCTAATTTCTCTAATCAGTTTACGGTTTTCATCTGTTTCTCGTAGGTCTTGATTATTGGTTTTTCTGGCTGTCCGTGGTATTCTTTGCATTTTCCTTAGAAACCACATTTCCATAGCCATTGATGTTTTTCAGCTTGTCTGCACATTGTCTATGTTTCACACCCTTACAAAAGTGCAGGTTCTATATAGCACTTCATCACTCTTTTTCTCGTTGCAGTTGACGCCATTTTATTGGTCAGAATAGTTTTCATCATGCAAAAGGCTACCTCGCAATAGAAATTCTTGTTTTAATCTCTTCAAGGCACCTTCTATAAGATGTTATGAGTATTCCGAGATAGGTCTAGCGATTCACTTGTTTAAGAACAATCCCATTTGCCTGTATATTAATTCCATTGTGGTATTTCTTTCTATGTCTTCTTAGAATTTAATTCTAACCCTGGTTGCTCACCAAAGAGTTTGGGCTGTTTCAATTTACGAATTTCTGTATTACGTTTATTCAAACTAACGTTATGGCCGTGGCGCTACAGTGTAAGGCGTGACTGCAAAGCGAGAGTTCTGGTACTGGTGTGAGCCACAGCACGTTCAAGGCAGCGAAATTAATTACTGCGACAGAACTAAACTCCCAGAAGACAAAGATATTTACAAGTGGTGAAAATAGAGCTACAGCATCAAAGCGGACGTGTCGCTTCATTATCGAAACGCAGATGGCGCTGCAGGGTATATTTGTCACATTTTGTTTTTCTCTATCTGCCTGCAGGGCGTGGTGTGATCAGGCGTGAGTAGTGTCACCTGCAGACTGTGCCAGTAATAGGATGGACAGATGGGATAAATGAGGTCACGCCTCGACAAGTGAGAAACCTCCTGGGCTGTTCGAAAATTAATGTGAAATGAATGAAACGAAATAAGGAAGTGTCAGGTGTTAGAGAGGGAGTCGTGGTGGTGTAGTTGGTAGAGGCTGGCCTGCTGGTCGGTGGTCTTGGGTTTGAATCCACATAGAGACAGGTTTTTGCAACTGACCAGGACTCCCAGGTCGAGCTAGCGGAACAATGGTACAATGGAATATATATATATATATGCGAAAGCATGCGTGATTTCTTTTTAATTCTATTAATACACACATACACACACACACACACACACACACAAATATGGGTCTAACAAACTCATTCACTTATTCGTTCACTTACTCACTCTCTCACTTATGTCTCGCTCACTCACTCATTAACTCACTCACTTATTTAAGAAAGTCACTTGCTTATTTTCTAATTCTCTTGCGTATTTACTTTCTTACCTACTTATCAACCAACCTATTTATTTGCTTACTTAATTATCTGCTTATTTAGCTACCTGCTTACATACTTATTCAACTACATACTCACTTGCCTAGAACCCACTTACTTATTTACTTACTTAATTAGTTACCACATTACTTAAATACCAGCCAATCTACCTACTTATTTACTTAATTACTTACCTACTTACTTATTTAATGGATGATAGATAGTACACCAATAAACAGTCAGCACAGGCTGGCGGAAAATACAACAATAAACAGCCGAGATACAGTCTGAGAGAAACTACAAGACAATCTCCTAATTAAAGCTACTGGATATCCATTACAACCAACACTCCACTGCGGAGATGGCACTGTATGTCTTCGTTAATGCACCTTCATGACCCATGCAGATTTCTTGAATATCGTCATTTCACAGACTGAGGTAAATGTGAACCAAACACTTGCTAGATGGGTTTAAAGGCTCTATGTGAAAGCACGATTCTGTGACAGCATAAATGAATACCCAGCCCCTGAGATAAAGAAAAGAGGTCAATGCTTTAGTGCTTGGGTGAGTTTGGCGTGAGTTTGAATACCAGTCGACCAGTGGTCAAATTTACAAGCAGCAAATAGGGCTCGCTCAGAATATTGACCTTTTCTACTGCTCCTGGTGATTTTTCTAGTGAATGCCCTAGTCTCCTAATTGAGTCAACGCGTGATGTTGTCTTCAAGATGGCTTATTCGCGGTGCTTTTACAAGTGGGATCGGTCGGCGTCTCTGGATTAGTGGTAGGGAAAGTAGTTGCATAGTTCCGACATACTGGGGTTGCAGTTAGCCACAGATGATTTTGGAGTATATCTCTTTGCGTTGATTTTAACAATGGCGTGAGCGTCAGTCGTTCAAGTATTAAAGGCAAGGGATATAACATACACTTACCTAAAATATCACAAATAAGTAAAATTGCTGGGGTTGATTGCGCCGTCATGTTAAAGGACATGCAACTAACTAACCACGAAAACAAACAAAACACACACACACACACACACACACACACACAATGACTAAGAAGTTTGACGGAAGAAAATACACACACATTACAGACGAATGTTTCCATCAGTCTTCATCAGCGGAAGCAACAAGAAGAAGGGGGGAAAAAACCTATAAAACCTAAATACAACACGAACAACATAAATTAATACTTCCCTAGTCGTGTGTTCCAATACAGAAGACTGAAAGCGGAAGTATCGAACGAGAGAGGGATGCAGAAAGCGCAAAGGGAAGGAAACGAAACGAAAAATAGATGCATGTACGTCAGTATGTACATAGACCCACACAAATAAAGCAACAAGCCCTCTCACGAGGAGGAAATATAAGTTGAAATACGCACCAATATATTCCATTTTCAATTTTCCAATTCGCGTATTGGACAAGCATCTAGTGTTGTTTTAATATATTATGTATTGTTTCGTTATCGCTCCTCCGTTGATAAAGACTTTGGTCAAAGTTCGACAGTATTGTGTATTTGCATCCGTCCATCTTCTTAGTTATAATAATAATAATAATAATAATAATAATAATAATTGTTATTATTACTACTACTACTACTACTACTACTACTACTACTACTACTACTACTACTACTACTACTACTACTACTACTACTACTACTACTACTACTACTACTACTACTACTACTACTACTACTACTACTACTACTACTACCACTATCATTATTATTATTTTTATTATTATTATTATTATTATTATTATTATTATTATTATTATTATTATTATTTTTATTATTATTATTGTCAATGTTTTAGAACGATTTCCAGCTGGTAATTTCAACACATGTCAAGATACGGATTACCAGAGGTGACTAGTTGACATAACAAGTAAAAGGATAGAGCCCCTTTAAACACCGTTAGACACACTGAGCATATGATGTCAGACCAAACATATTAATAGACCATTTGGTACTCGCTGGATGACTTGGTCAGTATCACACCCGGCGCATTTATTTCCCTAAACGTTTCCTGGTACCAATTTTAGACTAGTTCTAATAGTGAGCCCACTTCAATGAAACAAATACTATTCCGTTCCCCTATGCGGATCGACCCCTTGACCATGGGGACGACAGGCGAACGCCCAGCAACTACTCCACCATGTAACAGAAACAGACTGTGGGTATGTCAAGTGTCAGGAACATCACATTCTGTAGGTCGGAGCGCACGTAGGAATAGGTGGCCAGTCTTTCACTTCAATAGCGAAAGGTGAGTGGAGGCGTCAAAACCCTGTTCAGACCAGACTCATGGCACTGTCAGCCCGACTTCTTGTGGAGATACTGGAACACAATAGGAACCGTCCGTTTAACTTATTAACTCAAGCACTCTCAACTATTGGAATGGGGTTTGGGAAGTTTGGCACGAGTGTTGAGTCACTTCGGATGGTGCGAGGTACACTATGAGAAATTACAGACCATGTGAGAAATATATTCCATTTATCAATGTATGCCGGCTATTTGGCGAAGGGACGCAATTCGTAATTCGGCATACCGCATTCGAAAGATAGATACGGGAGATTTGGCAGCAGACGGCCTTGCGTTGGTTTTTTACAAAATGGTGTGGGTGCCGGTGGTTCAGAAAGCAATGGCAAAATATTGAAAGGTTAACTTGACAAGAGACCACAAACAGCAAAAAAAAAAAAAAAAAAATTCTGGGTTGACTGCGATGTCCTGTAAAGGATATGCAAATAACTTTTAACTCTATCAATGTATAATGATAGGGGCCAGCAAGGCCGAACGGATAAAAGCGCTAGGTCTTAAACTTCCGCTGTACTGATACCAAGGTAGTGGGTTAAACCTCTGTACCGGTCAGCTTGATTAAAATGTTGACTTCTCGTCCTAGATTTTAGGCCGTTAATTACAAGTACTCAGAAGTCGGAGTGGGTTCGTCTGATAGCAAGGGACGCTGCTAATAGGAAAAGCTACTCCACACGCAAAAAATTAGCACAGTGCACTAGAAGTAGTAGCACGTGTATAGACTACGTTTGAGTTCAAAGCTAGCGATAAGATTAGTTGACATGTTTCACAACAGGTGTGGTGAAGATCGCATGCGCTACTTCTGTCTATAGTATTAATGCTCAGTAGTGTTGGGAAATTGGACTAAACATGACAACGTCCCTACAGACTGGGTTTCGTTTGTAAGACTTCGTGTTGCGACAACGTCCCTACAGACTGGGTTTCGTTTGTAAGACTTCTTGTTGCGACGAACACATATTTCAGAATTCCCCCCCCCCCCCCCCCCCCCCCCAGTTACGGCTGGTCTAAAACTAGACACATTGTTCTGATCGCCTTATTGTACTACACTGTCCTTTCCTTTTATTTATATTTACTAGAAAATATGCACAGGGTCTTGGTTATCTTGTCCTATCCTATCCTATCCTCTCCTATCCTAGCCTTTCTTTTCCTGTCGTATCCTATCCTATCCTGTCCTATTCTGACCTATCCTACTATGTCCTATCCTATCCTGTCCTATCCTTCCTATCCTATCCTATCGTGTACTATCCTAACCTGTCCTATCCTATCTTCTCCGATCCTAGCCTTTCCTTTTCTGTCATATCTTATCCTATTCTATCCTATCCTGTCCTATCCTTTTAAAATCCTATCCTATCTTATCCTATCATATCCCGTCCCATCCTATCCTGTCCTATTCAAACATTTCCTGTCATGTCCTATTCGATCGTATAATGTCTTATCCTTCCTATCCTATCGTGTCCTATCCTATTCTATCCTATCATATCCTGTCGTATCCAATCCTATCCTGTCCTGTCCCATCCTTTCGTATTGTTTTCTATCCTGTCCTATCATATCTTATATTGTCCTGTCCATTACATTAGAGCATGACCATTGCAGGTCGTTGCGATCAACCCCACTTTGATGTTCTAGACAGTTTTACGTTCAGTAGTTTGCCATTTCTTTCTGAACGATAAGTCAACATTTAAATCAAACTGATCGGTGTGTCCAATGTACCTACTACAACACCGTCAGCGCACAGGAAGGTGAAGCGCAAGCGATATAGGCATCTCTATGTGATGCTGATCGTTACCTTCAGTAGATGGAGACGCCAGTTTAATGCATACACATATACGGATTTAGAATCGAACCCACATACACCGACACATATACTGTCCAGAACATAGACATAGACGAATGTAGTAAAGTCGAAGGTTTACGCTCAGGGACTGTAAGTTCAGGAAATACACACATTCGAAGAGAGAGTTCAAGGCATACATACATGTGAAGATAAATATCATGCCATGCATACATTCTTCTTCTTCTTCAGCATTCCGAGCCATTGAGGTTCTTTGCTGCAGATACAAGCCGTCTCCATTCATCTCTCTGGTTGAACTTCTCTTGCCAGTCGCTGATTCCAAGTGCTTTTAGGTCTGTATGTATATTATCTCTCCACCGTCTTCTTGGTCTACCTCGGGGTCTACGGTCATTTATTTCCTGAGTGTAAGCGAGTTTTGTTTCCCTATTATCTTCCATTCTTTCTATATGCCCCAGTCGTTGCCGTCTATTAGCCTACATGATACCAGTGATTAGCGGGAACTTAAACAGATCATAAATGTCTTTGTTGCTTCTTCTTTTCCACTCTCCACTTTGTGTATCCCTAATGGGCCCAAAGATGCGTCTTAAGACTTTGTTCTCAAAGGTTTGTAACAAGGCTTCATCTCTTTCAGCTGTAGTCCAGGTTTCAGAGCCATACTGCACAACTGGTCTAATCATTGTTTCTATATTGTGATCTTGATGTTACGAGATAATTTAAATTAAAACGTTTTAATTAACAACAAAAATGCATCAAACATACAACAAGTTAGAAGTTATAGAGGAGCTGAGTGCCACAGCGATCACTTCCTCGTTGGAGCGAAATTTAAAATAAAACTTAAGAGAGCTTTCTATGCTTAACTACAAAGGTTACACCCAACATATAACAGAGAAAAATTACAAGAAAGTACAAAGAGAAATTTGCAGATGAAATAAAATGTAAACTTGAAGTTCTACAAAACCCGTTGGAGGAAAGCGTTGACCAAACTTGGTTGAACATCAAGAATACAATTCAAACTACCACAAAAGAATGTCTCCGTGCGTTAATCACGCATAGAAAGAACAGATGGTTCAATCAAAAATGTGAATAAGCAGCCATTAGGAAAAAAGAAAGCCAGACAGTTGTGGTTAAATGACGTCAACAACATCCAAAATGTTGATTATAGGTTCTCTTGTCACATGCTTTCCAAGTTTGTTTATGTATATCCTTTCTTTGCAGTCCGGTACTGCTGATCTGCAGTCCTCTGGCTTCTGCTAGGTTGACGACTCTCCATCCATTGTCATTTGAAGTTGTATGCAGGCTTTCCATACCGGCAACTTTTTTATGAGTTTGCTCTCTACGTATTTTTGCATTCAAGTTTCCCAGCACAATCGGGATGTCATGTTTTATGGGTTTCTTCTGTAACATCTTCCAGATCATTATAAAAGTCTTCTTTAATATCATCTTCTTTCTCTTCAGTAGGTGCATGTACAATCATCATCATTATATTTTTCCATTTACCATTTATTCGTAATTTACTAATCCTGTCATTAACTGCTTTAAAGTTTAGAACGTTCCCTTTTAACTCTTTTTTGGTAACAAATCCTGTTCCTAATTCAAACATCTGATGGCTGTGGAAATGTGGTTTCTGAGGAAAATGCAAAGAATACCATGGACAGACAGAAAAACCAAGGAACAAGTCCTTCAAGAAACAAATGAAAATCGTAAACTGATTAGTCATTAGACGTAGACAGTCAAAATTTTTTGGACATGTTATGAGAAGAAATGACTTGGAGAACTTGGTGACAACTGGCAAGATCGAAGGGAAGAGACCAAGGGGAAGACCGAGAAGTAAATACCTAGATGGCACGGTCGAGACAGGAACACGGAGCTGATCCACGACTCTGGTGATCGAGTGAGATGGCAGAACATGACCACCCACGCTTATCGGCATGGCACATGATGGAATTCATGTTTATTTTGGGTGCTTCCTCCATATATTACAATCATTCCATTTTGCTCTAAAGTACCCTCTCCTGGCCTCCTTATTTCTTGAATTGCTGTTATGTCCATTTGATATTCAATCAGCTAATGGGTTAGTTTTTCGGCCGCTCCAGCTCGATATAGTGTCCGTACATTCCATGTTCCAAATCTCAAAAGTCCTTTAACGTTCTAAGGTCGTTGTCCAAATAAGTCAGTCCGAATTCGAGGCTTATTTATCAGTTTCGTAACAAAAATAGGTTTTACAAAGGTGGGGATGTTAACCCCACGCTTCAACCCCCAACCTGGAGGACCAGGGTGTTTCTCTTTGTCTGTTCTCTACCCTTTGACCTGTTCGGCTTGGGAGGCCCTGCTGGTAGCTACGCTACCGCCGGCATAGCTCTCAAAGTCATTGATAAACTCAAGCTCCCCCACCACGCCAAGGTGGAAACACCATCGGGGAAGGTCATACATACATTTGGAAGATAAAAATCATGGCAGTCATACATTCGAAGATACAGGTCAAGGCATGCACATATCCGAAGATAAAGATCCTAGCATGCATACATTGGAAGATAAAAATCATGGCATGCATACATTGGAAGATAAAGGTCATGGCATGCATACATTCGAAGTGAAAGATCAATATCATGCTCACATTCGAAGATAAAGCCCAGATCATGCACAAATTAGAAGATAAAGTTAATGGCATACACACATTCGAAGATAAAACTCAGATCATACACAGGTTCAAAGATAAAGCTCGCTGCTTGTACATTTACGAAGATAAACCTCAGGGCATATACATATTCGAAACCACAACTTAGGGCATTTACACATCCGAAGATAAATTTCACAGCAAGACGATTATAGAATCGAGAGCACACCCACATCGACGAATACAACAGAGTCGAGGGCTCTCACCAGAGCTGCTCTCAGAATATGAGAACGAGAGACGAGAGCAACGAGTAAACACTGAAACGCGGCGAAAACAAACAGCTACAGTATAATGTATTACATATACGGAAACAAGGATGTAGGAGAAAGGATCTATATTGGAAATATACGCTAATCCGAGTTTGACTCTTGGGAGCATACATTCAAATGATGTTGGCCTTCATAATGCGGATACATGATTCTACGCTGAAAGAGTGGACATCGAGCGGGACAGGGATGCGTTTAAAATGGTTTTAATATCGTTTTCTGTCTTTTGATGCATTGCTGAAATCGGCAGGCAAAATCAGCTATTCGAATTTGCTTATACATATGTATTGAGGCAGAAATAAATCGTTGTAAAGTGACAGTTTTTTTTCCTGTATTTTCGACAGGTCATTATAAGACAAATATTAATACTTGATGGGGAGGAGAAAGAGGGATAGACAGACATGCAGCTATTGAGACTGACACAGAGAGACAGACGTACAGACGGATGAACGGAGGGATTGGATGATGGATCGGTGAATGGATATTTGGATGGTAGTATAGAAGAAAAATAGACAGACAGAAGGCAAATAGACAGATAGCCAGACAGACAGCCAGAGAGACAGCCCGATAAACAGACAGACATATAAAGAGAGTGAGGAGACAGACAGATAGACATGTAGACAGGCAGGTGGGTAGACGGATGAATGGACCAATCGACCGACCGACCGACCGACCGACCTACCAACCAGGATTTGGTATCTCAACCTACAAACAGATAGACATCTAGTCCTTGATGTTCTCTGATAAAAATGAAAACAATATTGCTCCCTAACATTATTTACTTCAATGCCTGATCCACTGCTGCTACCCAGCGGATCATATTTGCTGTGTTGCTTCAGGATTCCCAACTCATGTCCTGCTAATTGAGTCTGTACATACTTGTCTGTGGAAAGCAGCATGCAGCCATGGCCCAAAACTGGCCTTTCTTCTTCTATCGTGCCTTTGTACCAAACGCTTCTTTTTACATTGATCGCCTGGCGTTCTGGGAATTAAGGGTATTACGTCACATCTTTGAGG
Source organism: Cepaea hortensis (assembly GCA_963921405.1). Lineage (NCBI taxonomy): Eukaryota > Metazoa > Mollusca > Gastropoda > Stylommatophora > Helicidae > Cepaea > Cepaea hortensis. The sequence goes on along the minus strand of OY992879.1, from coordinate 87,021,475 downwards.
GGTGTTGGATTTCCTCCCCGTCAATATATCTTTGTGAACATAGCATTTCCTCTCTCTCTCTCTCTCTCTCTCTCTCTCTCTCTCTCTCTCTCTCTCTCTCTCTCTCTGTGAGTGTGTGTGTCTCATTATTTCTCTCTGGTTATCTCCCCGTCTCTACTTCTCTGTCTCTCTCCCTCGATATATATGTTATCTCATTCTCTCGGTCTCTCATAACCCCCTCTCTACCTTTACCTTTCTCTTTACCTGTCTCCCCTTTCTCTGTCTATCTCCTACTTTCTCTCTCGTTTTATATCTCTCTCTATGTCTGTCTCCTCATCTCTCTATCTCACCACTCTCTATATGTCTCTCACTCTCGCTTTGTCTATCTCATTCTCTCAATATCTGTCTTTTCCCCTCTCTTTCTTTACATCTCATGCTGTATGACTGTCTGTATCTCCTTCTGTTTGTTGCTCCATATCTGTCTGTCTGTCTCTATGTCTCTAAAACTAGACAGAAAAACCACTGCAGAAGATCCTCCTCCTGGAACGTCAAGTATTCTTTGCCCACATTCTCAAAGAACATTTCGAGCCAAAATAGGCCTTATCAGCCATCGTAGTACTCACGGCTTCATACTTTCAACCCGCTGTCGTGAATTCACTCCAAGTTACAATCAGATGTCAAAAATACCAAGGACAGTCAGAGTAACAGCTGTAGTTGTTTACTAGGAGGTTCGGTGAGATCAATCAATACACCGTCCTTTGAAAATTTCCCCACCAGTCAGGAAATTGTAACCAGGTGGTTGTAATACGCGGGCTTGTTTTGGGTGTCCGGACAGGAGGAGACAACTGGGGACATTGATTAAAAACAAGGGAGATAAGATCTTATTCTGAAATGATAGTCTGCCCTTGGAATCATCTGATGTGTTGACATCAAAAGAACTTCACTAGAACACTCCCAGCTCTTGGTGACAAAAACATGATTTGTTTTTGGCTAGTGTAGCTCAAACAGTTGAAGTAGGCAGAAGTGATAGCTGGCTCGATCCGTGTTGAATAGAATCGCATGTGTTCGGTTTTGCTTAACATGTGTCTTTTATGGCAAATGGTGTATTCGATTCAGAGGTTGAGTCAGGACGGCATAAAGTATTTTATAGCTATAATTAATGTGGAATAGCTTAGGAATATAGTTTAGAACTATAACATAGTGTTGTTGCATTGTGGTTAGGTAGTCAAGGAATATCAGCGACAATAGGCAGTCGCATTGTTAAGATTAACTAGTGTAAGAAGGTAGGTGGCTCCTCTGATGGGGAATAGTGGAATGGGATGATATTTGGGGATTTTGGGGATGGGGAGAATTTCCAAAGGTGGGATCTTCCAGTGAGGTCTGCTGGGGGTCTACACTTTGCATTTTGCTCTGTCCTGGTCTTAACCCACCGCAGACCGGAGTGAAGAGCTCCTCCGCCCATGACAGAGTTGGTTCACTGTCATGTATCTGAGTGAGGATGTCAGCCTAAACCCATCCAATGGAGGTCAGGGACAGGTGCTCTCACCAAGTGTATTGTTATCTCTTTTACAGGTTCCCTTAGGTCACTCAAGTCACTGAGAATGGAGACCTTAGTTAGTTAGTTAGTCATAGTTCCAACCTCACAGCAACGGGTCGTCCCCATTATGCTCCGTTCCTGTGCCAGTGAATATCGCACAAAACGCTCCCCACTGCCCAATGTGAAAAGTGGAAAAGACAGGAGTCTCGACAAACAACAGCCCGCACAGATACACTGTGCATAATGCCGCTGCCAGAATGTCAACACAATAGTCCCCCACGAAACACCCAGTTCATCTCTGATGGAATCGGCAGTCATTTTCCCATCTGGATGTTTCCTAGATGTTCACCCACACAGTCAACGAAAATACAGTTCATTGTCGATGGCAGTGGCAGTCAACCAGAAGCCCAGCAGCCATGCATTTCTGCATAAGGCAAAAACCGGTCAATCTGAGACATAGCCATCTACCATCGCTCCGAACATGTAGTCACGTTCCAAAAAACCTCGGGCAGATTCAAAAGCATTTCACACGAAACTCACAGCTCACAGTGTCGCGCCACGCACTCACTCAGTAGCAGGGCGACGGAACCATCAAGCCTCCTTAGTCGCCTCTTACGACATGCGTGGTAGGCTACAGTGTTGCTATTCTTTGCTTCCCTTGTGGGCCCCGGCAACACACAGGAGGGAGACCTTAGTGCAGGCAGTTAGTCAGCAACTTTTGCACTGGGCCCATGATGAAAGATGTTTAAAGGAACAATCGTGAGATTAATGTTTCGAACATCATATGTGAACAGATCAATATAATTGGGTTTTTTTTAACACCACATGGGAAAAGTCCAGTGGGTATTATGTTTTCACGCGACAGGTGAAAAGACTAATAGGTACTGTTTTTCCACATCACATGGGAATAGAACAGTATAAACTGATTAGGAAGTTATTAAAACAGTGGTCTTGTGAGCAGTAGAAACTTTAGACAGGAATTACATTTAGTTCAAGGAACAGTATTTTCGTGTCCTCACTAGACAAGGATGTTATAAGTCTAAGAACAATAGGGACATGTAATAACGGTATGGGATCCAGGCAGGATCAGTGTTAAACTGTGACTAGGTATATGAGTGATCAATCAGCGACCAGTGGAAGTCTACATCTAGCAGGAGGGACACATTCCTTGGTGAGAGTAATGTGGACTGAATGAGGATGTGGTATGATCCTTTCCGGGATGATCGGGCTGGGCTCTTCAGCTACTTGCTCTAAGTTTGCACACACTAGAATATTCGACACACATTCTACACAGTACACACACACACACTTCTCACACACATACTCTTTGCTTAATAAATTATTTTGTATTTATTTGTTAGAGCTAGAGTTGTTGAGTATGTTGTATTGGGGAAGAGTGAGAGGGGGCATGATCTAGGGGTGAGTGAGAGTAAGAAAGAGGTGTCGACAGACTGATGGAGTTTTGTGGGCGGAGTCTGGTGGTTTCTCTAGGACAATAATATTGGGGTAATAAAAATGTGGGTGTTGATTCCCCTCACTCCAGGGACGACACTAAAGTAAGAAAGAATAACTTACGACATTTATTGGGGGCTCGTAAACGTGATCTTTGTACCGTGGGATCTCTCGTAAACGTGATCCTTGGACCGTGGGATCTCTCGTACACGTGATCTTCTGTCAACGGGATCTTTAGACACGGGATCTTTTGTTAAAGGACGGAGATATTGTTCGAGAGAGAATCCAGCTAGAGTGAATGTGGATAGGGGTTAAGACACATATCTTACCTGTTCACACTTCACACGTCTGCATAGGTCTGTGGTCCTGATTCTGCTCTTTTCACTGAGTGATTGTGTTGTGTTGTGGTCTTAATTAAATAGATTAACTGTAATTGTTCATTATATATATATATATATATATATATATATATATATATATATATATATATATATATATATATATATATATATATATATATATATATATTCCTCTTGGAGATAATCTGCACTCTATCTGCTGACTTACCTCTCTGAAAAATGGCCACTCCTAAACTAACCACGGCAGAACTAAGAGCAAAAGGGGAAGAAATGGATTTGTCGGGTTCTGCCCTAACAGATTACATACAGGATGTGGAGAGGGAGTTTCGTCAAGCAGAAAGGGTAGATCGAAAGGCCGAGTTGGAATTGAGAAGGATGGAGTTAGAACAGGCAGCCAAGAAACTGGAATTTGAAGCTGGTCAGGCAGCTAGGAAACTTGAAATTGAGGAAGCTGCTCGGAAACGGGAAGCGGAGCAAGAAGCTCGAAAAGGGAGCACGAGTACCGGATGAGGGAACTCGAGTTGAAGAGTCAATCTAATGGGGAAACTGAGGGAGCAGTTGGAGGTTCCTCCATCCCAGGCTCAACACCAGTAGTGGGGGGGGGGCATAGTTATCATGCTATGAAGTTCCCTCTAGCGATCTACGAGGATGACAAAGAGAAGATTGACCAGTACCTTCAACGCTTCGAGGCCATGTCCGTTGCTATGGGTCTGGAGCGTAACAAATGGAAGCTCAAGCTATACCAGGGATTACGAGGGACAGGCTACGAGGTTTATTCTCGCCTGCCACCAGGACATGAGAACAATTATGACGAGTTGAAGACGGCTCTGCTGAAACGATTCGAGGTTACGTCACATAAATACCGGAAAAAAATTCGAGCAGCGAAACGAGAACCGGGGTAGTTGTTTGCCGCCTACAGTTTGCGTCTAAAATCCTACCTCCATAAGTGGATGGATTTGGCTGGGTTCGCACATGACTACGAGCGTCTGGAAGAGCTCATGGTGGTCGACCAGCTGAAGAAGCAAATGTCAAAACCTCTCAGGACATTCCTGGGAGAACAAGGAGCGGGACGTATTGACCTCGTGACAAAATTAGCAGAACGGTTCGTCGAGGTACATGGGGAGACAGGGAAAAACCTTTCCACCAACACCAAAAGTCAGGAGAAACATGACAAGACGAAAGCCAAAAACTCAGGAACCAAAAAGGGGGAACCTTATGTACATAAATCAGATGATAGTTCAGAGAAGACGAAGGAGGGAGGCAAGAGCACTTTAAGCTCTACACCAAAACGACAATGGTCGGAGAAATGGTGTTCAATTTGTAAGTCACCCTCTCACAATACGAGGGACTGCAAATCGAAGGCTAAGAGCCCTCACATAGCAGCATGTCAAGTGACTTCCAAGGAGGTTGTCACTGAAAATGCCAAGGTCAACAAGGAAGCTCGCCACCAGGAGAGCTCACTCAAGACCGGCACCAGAAATTCTAGGACAGGGAAATGGTACAAAAACTGCAAGTCAAACACGCACAATGCTATTGACTGCAGGGAAAAGTCAGGAGACTCTCATTTCGTCGTGTGCCCAGTGGAACCTAATGTGGAGCCCACTGAACAGGTCGAGGCCGAGGAAGAGACTCCAGACCAGGATAAACCACCTGTAGTGGAATTGGTAGAGGTTAACGGTCGTCAAGTGGAGTGTTTGTACGACACAGGTCTGGACGGGGAGGCCGTGATTTCTGCGGATCTGGTACATCCAGAACAATTCACAGGTGAGACCATGGAGATACAGCCTGCACAGAAGAGTGCTGTGGCCATGAAGTTGCCCATTGCTAATGTGGAGATTCGGTCAAGGTATGTCACCGGCACAATCAAGGCCGCTGTATTGACCGATCCCATTTTTCCCGTCATCCTCGGTTGCCGGTATGTCTTTCTGGGAATGCCCAGGGAGACAATCCATATGGGAGCAATACAGACTCGCTCTCAGGCGAGAACGGAAGAGGCAGAAGCAATTGTGACTAACCCAATGCCGGGGGAGCTACTTTACGTCCTTGCTACAAAAAGCTGCAGAAAAGTGCTAATCCACCAGGACGGGGGCAGTACTACATGAAGAATATGATACTCTACGGGAGAGCCGGAAGGGGAGACAATCTATACGGTCATTTGGTCGTCCCGAAAGCTCACCGGTCCCAAATTCTTCATATGGGGCATACCATCTCCTTTAGTGGACACATGGGTATTGCCGCCACCATGCAGCGAATTTGCTGCCACTACTATTGGCCGGGAATGAAAGATGATGTGCGTCGGTATGTGAAGTCATGCCCTGAGTGCCAGAGGGTGGCACCGAAACACTGGACAGCACCGGTGGTCTTGGGTGAGATGCCCATCATGAACTCTTCTTTCGAGAGGGTAGCCATCGATATCGTGGGTCCACTTCCCAGGACGAGGAAGAGGAACATGTATATTCTCACAATGGTGAATTGCTGTACAGTGTGGGGTGAAGCCACACCGTTGACCACGATTGACTCGAAACGAGTTGCGGACGCACTGATGGAGGCCTTTACCAGATTAGGCTTTCCGGATCAAATTCTGACGGACAATAGGTCTCAGTTTGTTGGAAAACTCACGGAGGAGGTATTTATGGTGTTCCACTCTAACCACATACATACCAGCCCTTACCACCCTCAAGCCAATGGACAAGTAGAGCGTTTCAACGGCACGTTGATGACAATGCTCAGGAAACTGGCACTGGAAAAACCTGATAGGTGGGATGAATATATCCCAGCAGCACTTTTTGCTTATCGGGAAGTTCCTCATGGCTCAACAGGACTACCACCCGCTACGTTGCTGTTTGGTCGTCCAATCAAAGGACCGTTGGAAGCCATGTTGAGGAGTTGGACTGAAGAGGGGACGTCAGAAGAAGTGATCTCTTCCTATAAATACGTGGAGGAACTGAAAGAAAAACTCCACAAGGGATGGACTCTGGCGAATCAAAACTTGAAAAAGGCCAGAAAAAGACATGCGGCTTACTACAACCGTAGGTCTAAAGACAGATCTCTAGAGGTGGGAGACAAAGTTTTGTTGCTACTCCCAACGGGAAACAACAAACTGGAGATAGGTTGGCAAGGACCATTTCCCGTGGAAAGGGTGATATCCAGAACCAACTATCAGATCCGGATCCGGGGAAAGTCGAAGATTTTCCATATCAATCTCCTGAGGAAATACGAGGAGAGACCCGGAAACAAAGCAGCTCACCTCATGGCAATGGCAGTTGCAGTGGAGACTGAAGTGGGAACCAACGAGGGCAGGGAATATCCCTTGGTACACCAGGAAACCTATAGGGATGTGCAAGTGAACCCTGATCTGACTTCCCAGGAGAGGTAAAGGATAACCCAGGTTCTCGAGTCTCATCAGGAGATACTGACTGATAAACCAGGACGAACGAGGTTGGTGGAGTTCGAGATGACTTTGACCACTCAGGAACCTGTTCGCCAAAAGGTTTACATTGTGCCATTCTCTAAAGAAAAGGCCCTGGAGGAGGAAATACAAAAACTGCTGGAGGATGACGTGATTGCGCCATCCACATCCCCATACAACGCGGGGGTAGTTTTGTTACGCAAACCAAGTGGAGAACACCGGTTGTGTATAGATTACCGACTTCTGAACAGTCATACACACTTTCAGGTGGAACCTTTGCCGAATCCAACTCAGTTATTCGCTAGGCTCCATAAGGCTCGGTACTTTTCAAAGGTGGATCTGAGTCGGGGGTATTATCAGATTCCGGTCAAACCAGAGGTTCGACCCCTGCGGGCCTTCAGTACACCCAGTAGACATTACGAATTCAAGGTCATGCCCTTTGGACTCAGCAATGCACCTAGTGTGTTTACACGAATGATGAGGACTTTACTAGATCCTTTACAGGATCCGGCCATCATCTCATTCATGGATGATACTCTGATTTCCAGTGACAGCTTAGATTACCACTTGCAATCCTTGGAGAGAGTGTTTAATAGACTCAGAGAAGCAGGGCTTACCGCTCGCCCAACCAAGTGCATGATTGGTTACCAGACTCTGGAATTTCTGGGTCTAACCATCACTCCAGGACACATTGTCCCAGAAGAAAAGAACCTGGAGAAAATCAGAAATGCACAAACGCCAAAAACGAAGAAGGATGTGCAATCTTTTCTCTCGTTGTGTGGGTTCTACCACAAATTTATCCCACATTTAACTGAACTGGGAGCTTCATTGACGGAAACCTTGAAAAAGGGATTCCCGTACCAAATCATTTGGACACCAGAATGTGAGATTGCCTATGGTCAGTTAAAGGAGGCCTTGGTCAGCAAGCCTGTATTACAGCTCCCTGACCTTTCCAAACCATTTGTGTTGAGAACGGATGCGAGTGGGATTGGGATTGGGGCAGCTTTGTTACAGGAAGGAAACGACGATGCTTCGGTTTTGAAACCTGTGGCATACGCAAGTAAGAACCTTCTCCAGGCTGAGAGGAATTATTTGACCGTCGAGAGAGAGTGCTTGTCTCTCGTATGGGCCGTGCAAAAATTCCAGCCCTATTTGTATGGAGTTAAGTTTCGGGTCCAGTCGGATCATCAGCCCTTGATGTTCCTGGCTACTTCTCAGAAGCTCAACGCCCGTTTGATGCGGTGGTCGTTGTTACTTCAACCTTACAATTTCACAGTGGAATATATTCCTGGGAAGGAAAATATTGGAGCGGACTTCTTGTCAAGAATCTAGCTCCTAAAGAAGAGGAATGAATCATCTGGATTGAACTTGCAGTGGAAAAGAGTGAGATGGACTACTCTCTTAAGAGGGGGCCTATGTCGTGAATTCACTCCAAGTTACAATCAGATGTCAAAAATACCAAGGACAGTCAGAGTAACAGCTGTAGTTGTTTACTGGGAGGTTCGGTGAGATCAATCAATACACCGTCCTTTGAAATTTCCCCACCAGTCAGGAAATTTTAACCAGGTGGTTGTAATACGCGGGCTTGTTTTGGGTGTCCAGACAGGAGGAGACAACTGGGGACATTGATTAAAAACAAGGGAGATAAGATCTTATTCTGAAATGGATAGTCTGCCCTTGGAATCATCTGATGTGTTGACATCAAAAGAACTTCACTAGAACACTCTCAGCTCTTGGTGACAAAAACATGATTTATTTTTGGCTAGTGTAGCTCAAACAGTTGAAGTAGGCAGAAGTGATAGCTGGCTCGATCCGTGTTGAATAGAATCGCATGTGTTCGGTTTTGCTTAACATGTGTCATTTATGGCAAATGGTGTATTCGATTCAGAGGTTTAGTCAGGACGGCATAAGGTATTTTATAGATTGCATCTAGCTATAATTAATGTGGAATAGCTTAGGAATATAGTTTAGAACTATAACATAGTGTTGTTGCATTGTGGTTAGGTAGTCAAGGAATATCAGCGACAATAGGCAGTCGCATTGTTAAGATTAACTAGTGTAAGAAGGTAGGTGGCTCCTCTGATGGGGAATAGTGGAATGGGATGATATTTGGGGATTTTGGGGATGGGGAGAATTTCCAAAGGTGGGATCTTCCAGTGAGGTCTGCTGGGGGTCTACACTTTGCATTTTGCTCTGTCCTGGTCTTAACCCACCGCAGACCGGAGTGAAGAGCTCCTCCGCCCATGACAGAGTTGGTTCACTGTCATGTATCTGAGTGAGGATGTCAGCCTAAACCCATCCAATGGAGGTCAGGGACAGGTGCTCTCACCAAGTGTATTGTTATCTCTTTTACAGGTTCCCTTAGGTCACTCAAGTCACTGAGAATGGAGACCTTAGTGCAGGCAGTTAGTCAGCAACTTTTACACTGGGCCCATGATGAAAGGGGTTTAAAGGAACAATCGTGAGAGTATTTTTTAAATGTCACACGTTAGCAGAATACTAGAGATTGTTTTCTCTGCATCATTTTGGAGAAGGAACAATCGTGAGATTAATGTTTCGAACATCATATGTGAACAGAACAATAGAATTGTTTTTTTTTTACACCACATGGGAAAAGTCCAGTGGGTATTATGTTTTCACACGACAGGTGAAAAGACTAATAGGTACTGTTTTTCCACATCACATGGGAATAGAACAGTATAAACTGATTAGGAAGTTATTAAAACAGTGGTCTTGTGAGCAGTAGAAACTTTAGACAGGAATTACATTTAGTTCAAGGAACAGTATTTTCGTGTCCTCACTAGACAAGGATGTTATAAGTCTAAGAACAATAGGGACATGTAATAATGGTATGTGATCCAGGCAGGATCAGTGTTAAACTGTGACTAGGTATATGAGTGATCAAGCAGCGACCGGTGGAAGTCTACATCTAGCAGGAGGGACACATTCCTTGGTGAGAGTAATGTGGACTGAATGAGGATGTGGTGTGATCCTTTCCGGGATGATCGGGCTGGGCTCTTCAGCTACTTGGTCTAAGTTTGCACACACTAGAATATTCGACACACATTCTACACAGTACACACACACACTTCTCACACACATACTCTTTGCTTAATAAATTATTTTGTATTTATTTGTTAGAGCTAGAGTTGTTGAGTATGTTGTGTTGGGGAAGAGTGAAGGGGGCATGATCTAGGGTTGAGTGAGAGTAAGAAAGAGATGTCGACAGACTGATGGAGTTTTGTGGGCGGAGTCTGGTGGTTTCTCTAGGACAATAATATTGGGGTAATAAAAATGTGGGTGTTGATTCCCCTCACTCCAGGGACGACACTAAAATAAGAAAGGATAACTTACGACACCCCCACTGGATGAAATAAGTGGTCATTATCATTCTTGATGGACAAACAACAAGCCTCTCTCTCTCTCTCTCTCTCTCTCTCTCTCTCTCTCTCTCTCTCTCTCTCTCTCTCTCTCTCTCTCTCTCTCTGTCCTTCTCTCTTCGCATGTCTATTCACCATTTTCTACAGTTCGGTATTATATACTGTGCACACTTGCACATACGACCACCCAAGGACACTAACCAAAGCTAATTTGGCCCCTTGTGGAGACACTGTATACGGAACGAGATCTATTAATTTCGCATTCTTCTGTCTTTCTTTGCTGCTCATTATATGGGAATGAGTCATTCTTAGTTAGCCACTTTCCTAAGTAGGAAACCAATGTGTTCCTCATCGACATGGTCGTACGCTTCCAACACGTTTGTTGATTGGTCGCAAGAGACAAATGGACACGGTTTAGCACCTACGTAAAACAACAGCCACTGCATCTAAGCTATGACCCCCCTTCCCCTCCCTTCCAGTGTCTCCTTAGAGGCAGATTTGTAATAATAATAATAATAATAATAATAATAATAATAATAATAATAATAATAATAATAATAATTAACGTGTCATGCCGATAAGCGTGATCACAAACAATCACCAGTCTTAGATCAGGCCTGGTTTCTTGCCTCTATTATGCGATATGACCAAGCCATCCAGGTATATATTTCCTTGTGTCCCTCGTCTCTTTTCGCATAAAGTACGCCAATTGTCTCTAAGCTTCGCAAATTACTTTTCCTTATAACATGTCCATACACATCTTGACATTTTATCGCATAATATCTTAAATTTTCTTCTTCATATTTTCCCCTCATGCTACTCTTCTTCATTACCATTTTTTTAATTCTTCTTGTCCTCCTCCTCCTCTCATAAAGATCTTTACTTTCTACATATAATTTCTCAAATGTTGTTGTTGTTGTTGTTGTTGTTGTTTGTTGTTGTTTGTTGTTGTTGTTGGTTGTTGTTTTTGTTATTGTCGCTTGTTGTTGTTGTTGTTGTTTGTTGTTCTTGTTCTTGCTGTTCTTGTTGTTGATCTTGTTGTTGATCTTGTTGTTGTTCTTGTTGTTGTTCTTGTTATTGTTCTTGTTCTTGTTCTTGATCTTGTTCTTCTTGTTCTTCTTGTTCTTCTTCTTCTTCTTCTTCTTCTTCTTCTTCTTCTTCTTCTTCTTCTTCTTCTTCTTCTTCTTCTTCTTCGTCTTCTTCTTCCTCCTCCTCCTCCTCCTCCTTCGCGGTCGGGCGAGAGAGAAAAGACTACCTAATCCTCCCTGCTTGCGTTTAGTTCTTTTCTGGCCCACGCACCAGTTTCAAGATATGTCATGATGTCATTTCCCCCTTTTCAGCTAACGAAGGAATAAGATTGTCAGCCTCAAAAGGTGCATTTTTAATATTCACAATATTTAATTAACACACCAAATTAATCATATTACAATAAACAAACAGTTAAAACGTCAAAGAATTGGCACTTAATACACGACACCAGGATGTCAGAAAATTGTGCTTGATCAGACAAAACGCGCAATAGAAAACCAGGATATTGTGCCTGAAGCCATTTTGAGTCTGCCAAACAGTGGCCTTAATTTCCCCCCATCCCTCTCCCCTTTTGGACACCCTAAAATTTTCCCCCTGGTGCATAATTTTCCACTGGGTGAGAGCCATTGCTTTACAGGATACAACCGAAGCATGTTTTGCCTGTTCGTGATTCCTGGCTAAGTTTACGTTCAGTCGTTTCTCAAAACCCCCCATACCATAAAAAACAGCGCAAGGTGGCCTGCTGCCGAATCGCTCGCAGCTGTGTTTCGAACGCGGTATGCGGGATTACGAACTGCGTCTTTAGCCCTTTCCCTACAATATTTGATGGACAAATTTTTCTTGTTTGTTTGGTTGTTTGTTGTTAAAGAGACATATTAGATTCACGGTAGATAAGACAGGAACCATGCTGAGGTAGATAGATTCAGACACGGTCGGGAGGAAAGACTATCTTCTACAGGGCGTGAAAATACTATTATTATTACATTTTCGACGTTTGGCAAGACCTCTTTATAGACGGGGAATATATCAGAATAATAAAGTATATTTATTGGCAACACGTTTCTGTCATCGGATACGGAATTAATTGCATTTCCTTTACATGACGTTACAGTCAACCAAATTAATTTTTGGCTGTCGGTGATTTCTTGGAAAGTTTACGTTTAGTAGTTTGCTATTGCTTTATGAACGACTGGCACTCGTAACATTGTAAGAAAATTATCGCAAGGCGGCCTTCTCCAAATACTCCGCGGGAGTGTTTTGATCTCAGTATGCTGGATTACAAATGCACTAAGAAGAAATTAATTAATCTAGTGCATTTAAAAGATGAGTTATATATGAATGTGCTTTATATACCCATCTTTTCGACATTTACTGCAATCCCTTTCTCATAAACATTGAACATTTTACAACTAGAAGCTACATATAACAACATAAAATACACCAATAATACAAAATTAGATTAGATTGTGTTAGTATTCTGCAAGTATTTTAGGAGCGGTGGTGAATGAGAGCTAGTGGAATGGGGTATCACTGAATATTAGGAAAATTGGATAGATGAAGATGTCAAGAAAGCAAGAATTCCAAAATAGTGTATGTATAAATCTAACAGATAGGGCATTTACCTGTACCATTTTATAACGGGAAGGACTCATCTCGTCTCATCTCATCATGTTCCTCTTGTACCTTGCGGTGTCGAAGTGAAGTATAAACATCGTGAGAGTGCCCAATTATGGGCTTCATGTATCGATATTTCCATGGATTCTGTTATTCCCTCCGTCCAACGTTTACGTGGTCGGCCTCTTCCTCTGTTTCCATCTGATCTGTATATCATTGCTTGATGTGGTATGCTGTTGACTGGTAACCTACTTGCATGGCCAAATCATTTGACTTGCTGCTTTCTAATAAAATTTAGTGCTGCTATAACTCCCACTTTAGTATAATGGAAAAGTAATTTTATTATTTCTTTAAACTGCCAATCCACAACGAGACTCTATGGTTATGTGTTTGATTACAAGTCGAGGTGGATGTTTTGATAACATTGACCAGCGCAAGTGGAGAGGGATGCTTTGATTAAACTGAACTGGGCAAGTGGAGGTGGATGTTTTGATGAAATTGAACTGGGCTAGTCGAGATGGCTGTTTTGAGTAAATTGACCTGGATAAGTCGAAGTGGATATCTTGATGAAATTGACCTGAGCTCTTTGGTTGATCTAGCCTAACACTGGGAGTAAAAGATAACACGTGAAGTAAACACGGCCAGTGTGGTATTGACCACATGCCACATTGTCTGCTGATTGTTCTATAAACATGTAAAGTTAGCATCTCATATTGACCCCATGACGCATTGTCTGCTGATTGTTCCATAAACATATACCGTCTGCTGATTGTTCTATAAACATGTACGGCTACCATCTCATACCCAATGCATCCCAATGTGTGTAAAAAGGCCTTTATTTGTACATAGATATAAGGAGGCTTAAATGCTTTTATTTTGCACCTGTTTCCAAGCTTTAGCAGACCGCCTTGATGGGTTTTCATACAGTCGTATGAGTGCCGGTCGTTTATACAGCAATGGTAATCTACTAAAAGTCGACTTGCCAAGAAATCATAAACAACCAAAAATGCTGGGGTTGACTGCGACGTCGTATAAACGAAATGCAACTAATTTAAATGATCAAGCTATACTTCCATTGTTAGTGTTTAGCGCTGTATGTTTATCTTAGCTATGGGATAATTTTTCCTGTTTTACCCGTTCGCTGGCCTTGAAACCAATCGTAGTACACACATTTGCTACTACTTGTAGTTCACTGGATTGACTTTGTGTGTGGGTGCGTGCGTGCGTGCGTGTGTGTGTGCGCGCGCGCGCGTGTGTGTGTGTGTAATACCTTTCCCTATTATAAGTTTCCCTCGCCATCAGGCGAAACCGCACTGACTTGACTTAAATTTACGTCCCAAAGTCAAGGATGGAAATTCAACATTTTAGTCAACTGACTGGTTTAGGTATTGAACCCGCTACTTCGGCATCAGCACAACGGAAGTTTATGTGCCAGCGCTCTTATTCATTCAGCCATGCTGACGTCTAGCAATGGGATGTTTCTTACTCTAGGAAATGAATTTGATGGGATCTCATACACCAGCTTCTAAAATCGGTAACGTTGTCAATGACAACATCTTTTCCTTCTTTATCTGCGGGTATGATAACCAACTCACTTTCTGGCACCTTGCGTTTGACAGACGATACTTTGTTACATTGAGCTTCAAAAATGCATAATAACTACAACCCCTGGCGGGAACCAGGGATAGAGTTAAACCTCTCCATAACACAAAGCCTGGGCTGAATTGCAGAGACCATGTTTTGTCCATACAGCACGATCCCTCTCTGAACCTGCCTAGTTTACCCAAGAGGAAAGGTAAAAACAAGACAAACTGCACACGCTACCATAAAAGCAAAGCAATGCTCTAACTGTCCACCTGTCAGAGCTTCCATCCTAGACCACTTTTCGACCAATGATTAGGGTCTGGTCTGCCCTGCCATGCCATTTAGTCTTTAGGTTTTATTTCCTCGCACTAACATAAAGCATGTAAACACCAAAAAATGCTGGGGTTGACTGCTACGTCCTGTGAAGGAAATGCAACTAACTTTTATTTAAATATAATTCAAAAATCAAAGATAAGGAGAATATATTGGATCTTTTCCCTCAGGATATGCTGGTGTGATGGGAAACGAACAGGCGGACAGATTGGCTGGGTTTGTACCGCTGGGTGGAATGCATGATAAGGCAGATGTGGTCAGGGCCCCTTGGCATCATATGTATATCGAGGATGAACAGATACATCATTACAGTCTGGAGAGAATGGAATGGCAGTGAGTAATCATGGGATCTGGCCGACAATTAATACTCTGAGGAAAAGTCGGACGCTCACATAATTAGAATACAAGTGGTACCATTAGTGGCTGTTGAAGATGAGGATAGAGCACTTATTGGAATGTTCCTAGTGCTGTGAAGTAGGTTCTTGATTCATCTCAACTCGACTAGCTTGTCTTTCGCCTTGAGGGATATTATTTCTAGGTGGACAAATTCCGTCTACAGCCTTTCCGATCTCAGAAAGGAAGTGACAATTTTGTCCTAACGGTAAGAACCGAGAAAGTGAGAAAGCGTAAAGACGTTTCTTAAACGTCTTTTCATTGGCCTATCTGAATACAAATTCATCGCTATCTCATGTTGTAGGCCTGAGGACAAAGAACAACAGGTGGCCAATCTTTCCCTCATCCTGGCATGCGACGAGCCTAGGCGTTGAACCCGCATCCGATCGTGCTCATGACAGTACAAGAGCAGTTTACTATCAACTTCGCCAGCACGCCCGCCCAGTATTGTACATTATGTATATAATGGAACAACACCGTCTGTTGCCAAAGGATGCGTTTTAATAATTCTCCGACAGATCATCTCAAGCATTCGAAATCAGCGAATAAGGAGCATATAGCCTTGCGTTGATTTCTTTGGTTTGAAAGTCGGCCTGTCAGACAGCACCAGCAAACTAGTGATAGTTAAATTGTCTAGTACATCACAAACAGCCAATAAATGCTGGGGTTGAATTCAAGATATTGTAGAACAGAGGAGGGGAACCTTTTTTCTCTAGCGGTAATTATGTTTGTATATGGAGGTCAGCATGGCAGAATGGATAAAAGGGCTTGTTCTTCAACATCCGGTGTGCTGATGCTGAGGTAGGGATTCAATCCTTACACCGGTCAGTTGAACTAAAATGTTGACTTCTTGTCCTTCACTCGGGGACGTAAATTATAAGTACCTCTGAAGTCAAGTTGGGTTTGACCGATGGCGAGGGACACTGGTAATAGAGAGAGCTAATCCAAACGTAAAATGCAGTCCAGTGCTACAAGGAGTAGTGTGTATGGACTACGCTCGTGTTCAAAGCGAGCGAGCGCAAAAAAAAAATGTATATATTTATAACATAATTCACATACCGCAAGATTACTAACTTAAAACTTAGCCGGGTATAGCATTTAATTAAGTGGCCCCTAATGTGATGGCTAGAACTGCTTCTCTCTGTGAGGCGTGTGGAATTAGCTGGTATCCATGATGTTGCTGTCAGATTTAGTGATTATTTATAAAGCTTCTAGATTCTCAGCGCTGTGGCGAAGGGGCTTCGAACGCAATTCATAATTCCGCATACCACGTTCAAAACTTAGCTGCGGGTGAAGCATTTGGAAGCATGCCGCCTTGCGTTGGTCAATGTTATTGAGTGCCCATCGATCAGAAAGCAATGGTAAACTACTGAATGTAAACTTGCCAAGAAATCCCAAACAGCCAAATGTTGGAGTTAACTGCGGCGTCCTGTAAAGGATGTGCAACTAAAAAAAATTTTTAAATATGTTTTCTGAATTTTGTCTCCCTCTTACGGTTGCCTTGGCATGGCTAGACCGAATTATTTCACAGATCTTATAAGGTCCGCGGGCCGGACGTTCCCTGCCCCTGCTGTAAAAATGGCATGTAACTAACTTTAATGTTGATTTATTTGGTTGTTTCGGGATTTGAGATTTAAAGATTGAGCACAAACCACAACTGGCAACGCTGATCGTATCTCGGTACGAACCTAAGGCCTTGTCCACGTCAGTTTGGAAGCACTATACTCGAGTTTCGCTCTCGGTTGAGCTCGTCAGTAGTGCATATCCTTGACTGGACCCGGAAACACACCCCGGATCACTGGCATGTGACGCGGGTGTGTAACCACTAGACCATGCTGTACACGCTAGACGCAACCAAATTATCACACTAGAATATCACAACGTCACCCGTCGTAGGTTATAGCTCAAAATTTGCCCGATCGCCGCGATTGACATCTGTCATTCCATGTGGCCCCGAATGATCAGGTCTTCTCGGCTGGCAAGGCACACCTGGCCTCCTTAAGTCCAGCGGGCAATGATCAAATTGATTTATTTGGTTGTTTCGGGGTTTGGGATTTAAAGATTGACGTGGACAAGGCCTTAGGTTCGTACCGGGATACGATCAACGTTGCCAGTTGTGGGTTGTGCTCAATCTTTAACTTTAATGTAATGGGGAAGCTGGCGGCTGCGTAGCAAAGTAGTTACGGACGCAGTTCCTAATCCCGCATACCGGCGTTCGAAAAACAGTGAGGGCGATTTGGTAGCAGACCGCCTTGCGTTATTTATTTACGAAATGGTATGGATGCCGATTGTTCAGAAAGCAATAACAAACTACTGAACGTAGACTTGCCAAGAGATCACAAGAGCAACAAAAAAAAAATGCTGGTGTTAACTGCAATGTCCTGTAAAGGATATGCAACTAACTGTTTATGGGGAAGCCACAAGTTTTTCATTAGAGCATCGTGAACCCTCATCTGGATGTAAAATAACAATTATAACACCGAAGCCCGAATCACCATGCGTGACAGTAGTTCTTTCCCAGACAAATTCAGAGACACACGGACAATTATCATGCGTGCCCTACTCACGAAAGGAAACGGTTATTGTTATTACTCACTTTGCCTTATTTCGGGCCTCGCCAAATCAGATTTGCCCAGAGTAATAATGAAATTACCGTCGTCATCAATTACTGTACAGACGCTTTAAATTAACGCTGAACACATAGCCACTGATTAAATTAAGCTGTATATTAGCTTTATCAATATCGCCATTATTATTATTATTATTATTATTATTATTATTATTATTATCTTCATCGACGTGGCGCCTGGTGACTTGGTAACAGAAGTATTGCACTTGTCTCTGTGTGCGAGGGAGCCTATTCTATGTTAATGGAAATTTGAAATAACAATTATACACAAGTGAGATATTGGTTTTGGTTTACTACTGATGCTGCTGCTGCTGCTACTGCCGGGGGGGGGGGGGGGGAGTTAAATCAAATATAATGCTCATTGACAGAAAATACACGCTTATCTCAAAAGGAGTAACTTCATTCTTAGATACCATGTGTTGTATGTCTTGACTGCATTCAATGTGACACCAGTAGAAGATAGTCTGTAAGTCCAGATTTAGTAAACTATGAGGGTGTGTCAATAAGTAAGTTACACAATTCTGTAGGATGGCAGGTAAATGTAGTTGGTGTTTTCTACAGGTGTCATTAGGTGACAGCAATATCGAACTTCATATTCCCGTTCGTCAGGTGGCGCTATGTGTCTCATGCGCAGCGCATAAACAAAATGGCGACTGTACTTACGGAGTGTACAACCAAAGAGCAACGTGATTTTGTGTCTTTTTTTTTTTTTTTGGTGGGCAAAAGGATTCCGCGCACAGGAATTCATAAGGAAATGCTTCCTGTTTATGCTGACAAATGTTTGTCCCGTAAAGCGGTGCATAGCTGGGTAGAAAAATGTTCTCAAGGACGCTCTAAATTTGTTGATGAAATCCGATCTGGTTGTCCTGTTGAGAATGCAACAGAAGCATCCGTGCAGCGGGTGGAGGAGATGATTAGAGGTTACAGGCGAGTAACGATAGACTCTGTAGCATCTGCAATAGGGTGCTCACATGGTTCAGCATACAGCTAATGCATGATCGATTGAAATTTAAGAAAGTGTGCTCAAGGTGGGTACCCAGACACTTAAAGGAGGAACACAAAATGGACCGATTTGTCCTGTCCTTGCATCATCTCTGTAGATACGAAGATGAAGGAGAAGACATGCTAACAGGATTGTTACTGGGGACGAATCATGGGTGCATCACTACCAGCCCGAATCAGAGCGTGCTTCAATGCAATCGAAACATTCTTCTTCGCCTTGTGTCCAAACATTCAAGGTTACGCAATCAGCATGGAAGGTTATCCTGACAGTGTTCTGGGATTGTCAAGTTAGTTAATTACTTAGTTAGTTAGTTAGTCGCGGTTCCAATTTCACGGCAAAGGGTCTTCCCCATTATGCTCCGTTCCTGTGCCTGTGAATATCACACAAAATGCTCCTCATTGTCAAGGAGTGCTTTTAACCCAATTCAAGAAGAAAGGTGACAATGTGAATTATGAATCGTACTGTGAAGATCTATCGATTTGTCATGATGAAATTCGAAGAAAACGTCCAGGACTGCTGACTAGAGGAGTGTTGCTTCTTCATGACAATGCCAGACTACATTCGGTTCTATTAACTCTTGAAAAGGTCAGAGAAGAGACATGTGCGGCCGCCATAGACTTAGAGGACGCATATAATAGAGTATCTTTCGAGCACTTGATGCAAACCCTCCTCAGACTGAAAGTGCACCCTCACCTTATACGATGGATAGCTGCAGTTCTGCTCCAAAGGAAGGTGGTGCTAAGATGCGGGAGTTGGTCTTCTGAGCCGATAACGATATGTCCAGGATTGCCGCAGGGTTCACCACTGTCACCAGTACTATTCAACGTGTATACGGTGCCGATCACTGAACAACAGTTGGACGGGAGGGGTAGGACTCTGTCATTTGCTGACGACATTCTCGTGTATCGACAGGGTCGAGATATACAGGAGGTTGTCAATGATATGCAGGGCGAACTAGATCGAATTTCCTCATGGTGTGCTGATGCCGATGCCCTTGTCAACCCTGCAAAGGCATCGGTTACATGGTTCTCCCTAAACAACCATATTGTGAAGTGAACACAGACCTGCCGGCAGTAAGAATGGATGGGTGCATTCTGAGTAGAACCCAGTCAATGACATATCTTGGGGTGAGGCTTGATCGTAGCTTGTCCTTCAGAGATCATGTCGATTATGTCATAACGAAAGCTCGGAAAGGTTTGTCAGCAATGAGAGTCATGGCGACTGCCAATATCGAGCAAAGACTGCTAATACTTCTGTTCCATGGACTGGTGCTTTCACGCATCGAGTATGCCCTGGCCATCCTCACTGTCAGCCCTAAACAGATTGGAAGACTTGAAAAGGTATAAAACGAAGCCATGCGCATCATTTTGGGCTGCACGAGAGACACCAGCTGTGTAGCAATGAGATACCTCCTTGCTTTCCGACAATGGAACACAGGATCAAGATCTGGAGAGCTCGTGCATACTTAAAAATAAGTGCAGATGAGCAGCACCCTCTGCATGACGCTATATTCAGAGAAAAGGGTGACAGGCTAAAGAGGGGCAAATCATGGATGGGTCGGGCGGAAGATGTCGTCAAACAGGTCTGCAGTCCTACCAGTATCAATCCCGGCAAGGAATGGGTGCCGGTGCCTCCAGCTTTTAAGTGCACTTTCTCCTGCATTATCACACTCGACAGACGGTGCAGAGAGCAGAACCCTGCCGCTGTCAATGCAGAGGTTAACGCGCTCATCTATGAACACTCAGATAGCCCCGAAGTGCTCATCTATACAGATGGATATGTTGTAAAGCAGCAGAGAAGTGCGTGGGCATTTACAGCCCGTTAAGCGGGCCGAACCGTTCAAGAATCCAGTGGTGCCCACTCTATGACCACGAGCAGCATGACGATGGAGGTGATGGCAGTCACACAGGCTTTCATATGGCTGGAATCACAGCATTATACCAACGTGTGTGTACTAAGTGATTCAATGAGCATGATTCAGAAGGTCGAAGCTGGATCTGTACGTAGACAGTGGACTGAGTCGCTGCGGAAGTATGTTGTCCGTAAAGTCACCTTCATCTTCGTCCCGGGACATGCGGGAGTCGAGGGAAATGAACGAGCTGATAAACTGGCTGGCTCTGCACCCCCTGTAGATGGCCAGCTCATGGATCGTGCCGATGTTATTAACGTCCTTACAGATATGTCGAGACAGCGGACTTTGGCGTCAGTGAATCCACATCGCTGTCCAGGATGAAAGACTTGGGAGTAAGAATCGGCACAGCCAGACGCGAGAGGTACATCGGGAAAACAAAGCGCCTCGTCAACCAACACAGAACTGGCACTATTAGACAGCGGACGCTGATGCATATGCTGGGGGGAGGATCTGAGCACCTATGGACATGTCCGGAGTGCAATGAAGATACCCCAACTGATAACTGATAACTGATAACTCAGGAAAAAATTAACCAACTAAGGTAGGAATGTCTGGAACATCCACCTTACAGCCCCGACTTAGCCTCTAGAGATTTCCACCTGTTTGATCTACTGAAAACTCACCTTGGAGGGCGACATTTAGCGAATGACGCCGAAGTTGAATGTGAAGTGAAACCGTGGTTTAAAAAAACAGAGCACGCAGTTCTATGCAGTCAGTTTGTTTCAAGTTGTTATCGTAATTAGCTATTTTCCTACAGCCATTTGTGGCTTACTTATTGACTTTCCCTGGTATGTTGCTTCGTATTCCACTCCGGTATTTCTGGAATTCACTTTTGGTAATCTGTGTGTCGACATGTGGTGGAATTTTCTGATATACTTCGATTTAACGATCTGAACTCGAAATTACTACTTGAAGTGGCGGTCAGCATGGCCGAATGAATAAGAAAGCGCGTTCTTGAACATCCGGTGTGACTTATGCCGAAGTAAGAGGTTCAACCCTTACACAGGTCAGTTTACTTGGAGACGTTAATTACAAGTACCTCTGAAATCGTTGTGAGTTCGCCTGATGGCGAGGGGCAATGGTAATAGAGAAAGCTAATCCACACGCACAATTCAGTCCTGTGATACTAGAAGTGGGGTGTATGGACTAATCCTGAGTTCAAAGCGAGCGAGCACAAACAAGAAAGAAATAGTGAAAGTAAAGTCACGGAGCCTTGTCTACACCTTGAGTTGTGCTGTGTGTATTTGATGCTAACTCCATAGTTGTATCGGATAATCCGGGACTTGGTCAGCCTGCTATTGGTGGTGTGGTCAGGATCACAAGGGGCACCTTCACGTCCCAACATTTACTGGTACTCTCTTTAGACTGTGTTACAATTCCCTGCCTCTTTGGGGATTCGAATACATGCGTAGTGGGCCGGCAGGAAAGCGTGCTAGTTACTGCCTTACTGAGGCCCCCCCCCCCCCCCCAATTACTAGTCACGCTATGAGAAGAAATACATTGAAGAACTTGGTGACAACTGGCAAGATCGAGGGATAGAGAACAAGGGTGGTATGGTCGAGACAAGAACACAGAGCTGATCCACGATTCTGGTGATCGAGTGAGATGTCAAAAATATGACCGCCCACGTTTGCCTACATGGCACATGATGATGATGATGATGATGATATTATGATATTGTTTACTCTGTGAAGTGACATGAACGCCTACGCCAGCTCGCATGGCACTTGATGACTATGATGAGTTGTTTATAATTTTTGAACGGGAAGACAACTTTCAGGTCTAACCTAATTCCGGTCTAAAGACAACAAAGATAGAATTGTTCAGTCTCTACTTAGAATACACAAAAAATACGAGTAGAGACATTTACATAGTCTCTAACCACTTCCTGTTAAAAAGAGACGGCCCAGAGAAGAAACAAGCGCAAACAAATTGACACTGACTAAGGTCGCAAATATCACGTGATCCCAGGAGTCATTTCCAAACAGGAATTTAATTTCCCGCAGTCAACAAATTTCCCTGACTTAATGTACTCTCCCGTTTGTCACAGAGACAATCACTCGCTCACACGCACACACGCACTCTCTCTCTCTCCCTCTTTCTCTGAACCCCTCCATCTCCTCTCTCTCTCTCTCTCTCTCCCTCCCTCTCTCTCTCTCTCTCTCAAATACACGCTTTCTATCTCCCTTTCTCTACATCTCTCTCTCCATCTCTGTCTATCTCCCTCTCTCTTTTACACACTCACATGCCCACTCTCTCCCCTCTCCCTCTCTCGCCTTCTCTCTCATACACACACTCTCTCCCTCTCTCTAACACTCTCTTCATCTCTCTCACATAACTCTCTCTCCCTTTCTCTCTCACATACTCTCTCTCCTTCCCTCTCCCTCTCTCACACACACTCTTCATCTCTCTTTCTCTCACACGCTCTCTCTCTCTCACTCTTTCTCGCACATAATCTTTCTCTCCCTCTCCCTCCCAGACACACTCACCCCCTCTCTCACATACACTCTCTCCATCACACACACACACACACACTCTCTCTCTCTCACATAACTCTCCATCTCTCTCTCTCTCTCTCTCTCTCTCTCTCTCTCTCTCACTCACGCACACACATAAAACCCATCAATACATGATTATTTCGCTCGCTTGTAGTCAAGCGTAGTCTATACATATGCTACTACTGGCTAGTAAGCTGTACTGATGTTTGCGTGTGGATTAACTTCCCCTATAACCAGTGTGCCGGTCTCTCTGGCCGAGGGGTTACAACACTTTCTCCGTAATCCCGTTTATCACGCAGAGTCTCGTAGCGGGCGAGAACTGGGAGCGGTTCGTCCCCCGCTGGTGACTTGCGGGATAACTGAGCCGGCCGCTTAGGAAGCAATGGCAAACTACTGAGCGTAATCTTGCCAAGAAATCAACAGACAGCTGAAAGATGCTGCTGTTGACAGCGATGTCCTGTAAAGGATATGCGAATTTAAAAAATAAAAAATAACCAGTGTCCCTCGCTATCAGGAGAAATAACTCCGACATCTGAAGTACTTATAATTCACTCCCCGAAATAAAAGACGAGAAGTCAACACGTTAGACCAGTGTTTCCCAACCTTTTTTGTCCTATGCCCCACCTAAGCCCTTCTAAAATTCGTATGCCCCCCCCCCCCTCCCAACATATACATTACTTTTAATATTTAAAAATTGAAATGTTCACTAAAGAAACATGAATGATATGTTTTAGGAAGAAATCACCAGGAAATTATTGAGCAAACACAGTAAGTAAATTTTAAAAACATAATGGAGAACTGAAATTCAAGTACAAAATTATTTTAATGAAAGATTTTATTTTTCTATATTATTTTAATTATTAGTAATTATTTATTATTTAAATTTAGTGAGATCCATGCGCTTGATGCTTGCTGCAAAGTGATTTTATGTCAGGTTCCAATTTTGTTAACTTCAATCTCAAGTCTGCCCGTTTTGTTATATCCAGCCGATTTCTTCTATTTTCGAATTTCCCCCCTTAACAATCGAATTTCTCCCCTGTGGGGCGTGGGCCCCACGTTGGGAAACACTGCGTTAGACCAACTAACCGGCGTAGGGGTGGAACCCGATATCTCCCCATCAGCACACCGGAAGCTTGAGAACGAGCGCTATTATCCATTCTGTCGTGCTGCCCTCCACGATGATAATCATCATCAGTAAGTGTTTGCCACGACTGTGGTGGGGGGGGGGGCATGCTTCTCCACATCTCGTGATTTTAAGAATATGTGTTTTCCTGCTTATTTTTAACCAGCTGGCCGACAAACATGGCAGACCTGTGTGGCATGTAATACTCACATACAGTTACAGGATAAATACAACTACTTGGTTCTTTTCAATATCATCGTCAGCATGTGTCCTGTCGACTGGCATAGTCACTCCTGTATCTCTACAGACACCGGCTCAAGGTCAACTATGACAGAGATATCCTCCTTGTCTCACCTCAGTACATCTAGCATCATCTCTTTCTATCCACTCCTGTCTCTTCTCCCACTGATCTTTCCAATTGTCACCCTGTTTTCCTATGCCTCTCTTGTCGTTATATGACTAATAAATGCAGTTTGTCTGTTCCTTATAGTTATATATAATGTTCAAGTTTCATTAACTTCTTCCAGGCAATCGTTGTTAATTACCAAGGTCATCCCTCCCAAGAACCATTTCTCAATTGTTTATAAGCCTTTTCTAAATTGTTTCATTCAGATTCCATAATATAAGGAAAGGAATGGCTGACCCAGGATATAACAAAGGAATTACAAACAGCTAGGCATGTGTATCTTCTGCGGAAAGATGAGTCATACTGAACACGGACACAGTGTACACACCTTATAATGGACTCCATACAGGTTTACTTCTTCTACACCAGTGGTTCTCAACCTTTTTTGGCCCATACCCCATTACCATATTTTCAGAACGTTATTCTCTCTTCCCCCCCCCCCCACCCCCCTTTCGTATTTCCTACCTAAAAATTTGGCCCGTGCCCGCCTTCACCATATTTTCAGAACGTCATTCCCCCCTTTCGTATTTCCTACCTAAAAATCCCGCACCCGCCCCTACACAGTATACGTAATAATGGAAGCCAAATTTAATAGCACATACTAAAACAAGTCTAGACGTCCACATAAAACGTGATTTGTGCCACATAGCTAGTGCCAAAGCACACCACACAGAGAGGATAGAAGGAAAATCCCGAAATGAACAGTGCACCAAAACCATGAGGTACGAAGATACTTCACACCAACGCCAGCGTGACAACAAAACCATACGTTGTGGAACGATCAAGGAGACGGGTGTGTGTTGCATTCAGAGACAACTAAGTGTGGCTATTGGATCGTTGGGAGGCTAGCAGTGGAATTACTCCAAGATAAGAACAGCTAGCAGCATATTGAGAACGCCATGTATTTGCGAACGACTGGCAAACTCTAGACAGACAGATAATAGCAAGGACGACTTGAATGAACAAAGGGAAAGGGAAGCGTTAGTTAGCGAAGATAAGGCAAAATGCAGGATACATGCATCAAGGTCAGAGTACGTTAAATTAGTTGCCCTCCCTGTCAAAACGGGACGCTAATGTGTTCACTACTTAATGGATGCAATTCTGTAACTCCAAATAAACGGCGTTAGATTTTGCTAAACTTCGACATTTGACTTTGTTCCACGTTCATCAGTGAATTTCCAAAGTTATCAATTTTACGATGTTTTAATGAGCCACCAGTTCCTTATCGTGAGTCAATTCTAGGATATTTCCCATGGCATCGCAAAGACAGGAGGATTCACAATTTGGCAATATGTGGGTCTACTTACTTTATAAATTGAATTTTAGAAGGGTGAGACGTACAGAACAGTACAGTATGAAGGGAAAAACAATATCAAGTAATCTGTTCTTGTATTAACGAGATCTTGAAATAATCTTAATCCCCCTCCCCCTGGAAACCCTAAAATTCCCCCGGGGGGGGGGGGGGATTCCCCACCGGTTGAGAACTACTGCTCTAGACAGACTCCATCTCAGGCATCGGGCTCTATCTACCAATAGGTAGGTTTACTTTTTCTAACCATTTTGCCAGGATAGCGGATCTACGGCCAACAATTTGCGGTCTCCAACTCCTGTGGTTTTTTTTATCGTGTACAGTTTGCATATATACTACTGTCAAGCGACAACTGTCTACGACATAAACAAGTTGAGTAACAACGGGAATAGGGATGGGTACAGTTAATTCTCGTTTGTGTGTTCTTCTTTTTCTTCTGTCCTTTATTCTACCATGGGAGCACAAGCAGTCCATCAACTCAGACCAAGTGGTTCCTTCATTAGCTCCTCCACCTCCTTCTGCTCCACCCATGGTCTACGAATACGTAAAAGTCACCATATACATCAGTGTATTACCCGAGCTCATGGGGAAAATAAAGAAAGGTAACTCTCTAGCTTACCGTGCATGCCGAAAGAGACGAGTAAAGAGGGTTGGCTTAAGACTGGCCAGCTGATCTCGTAGTAAAAGCTAGTTATAAACATGTATGCCAAGGGCCAGGTGTGGTTTGATTGATATGCTCCACTGGGTGATGGACGGAACGAGGAAGGAGAAGGAAAAGGAGTAGGAGAAGAAGAAGAAGAAGAAGAAGAAGAAGAAGAAGAAGAAGAAGAAGAAGAAGAAGAAGAAGAAGAAGAAGAAGAAGAAGAAGAAGAAGAAGAAGAAGAAGGAGGAGGAGGAGGAGAAGCAAAAGCAGAAGAAGAAGAAGAAGAAGAAGAAGAAGAAGAAGAAGAAGAAGAAGAAGAAGAAGAAGAAGAAGAAGAAGAAGAAGAAGAAGAAGAAGAAGAAGAAGAAGAAGTAGGAGAAGAAGAAGAAGAAGAAGAAGAAGAAGAAGAAGAAGAAGAAGAAGAAGAAGAAGAAGAAGAAGAAGAAGAAGAAGAAGAAGAAGAAGAAGAAGAAGAAGAAGAAGAAGAAGAACAGGAAGAAGAAGGAGAAGGATAGAGGGGGGGGGGGGTAATTTAAGTCTCTACCAGGATGAAATAAAGTAGCATGAATTGGCAAAAACATGTACTGACGATACAGAATAATGTTTATCAAAAGGCAAAAAAGGAACATGTTTCTACAACACGGAAGAAGAAAGAAAGAGAGGAGGAGGACAAGGATGAGGGGGGAAGTAATTTAAGTCTTTACCAGGAGGAAATAAAGTAGCAAGATTTGGTTTAGACAATTAATGACAATACAGAAAAATGTAAAAAATACGAAAATGAAAAGGTTTGTAAAAGCACAACTTTACACACAACACATTAATACATGGAATCTCAGTTATCTTTCCCTCAAATTGCTAAAATTCCATGACAAGTCTCCGCCAGAGTCGATTCGGGAAATCCGTGTGGCTATGCTTATTATTTTCACAGACCAATAAATTGTTCCCTCGGTCTACAAAAATACCCCAAACTGGACAAACAAGAGAGGAAATTGCAGCCATGTTCTCACGTACATAAACATCGTGGATTGCTTCATTTGACGATATGAACTACGGCGCGCTCTCTTCTGGAACTAACTTGGGGTCTCCAGACTAATTTCTGCCAGACTCACACCTCAGCGACTCGAGCCGCTTTTTCTCAAATTATTTCCTTCATTTGTCAACTCCCTAGCTAATATTACTTCCAGTGTGTTCTGTTTTTAAATGCCAGCTTGAAATTGAAAGCCAGGTCGCTACGAAATGAAAATAAGCGGCTAATTTAGAATTCATCAGCATCCTGTGCCGTGCCGATAAGAATGGGCGGTCATGTTTCGCCATCTCACAAGATCACCAGAGTTGTGGATCAAATCTAAGTTCTTGTTTCGAACATACCACGTAGCCAAGACATGCAGGTATTTACTTCTCTGCCTCCCCCTTATTCTTTTCCCCTGGATCTTGTCAGCTGTGATCAAGCTCTCTAATTTATTTCTTCTTATAACATATCCAAAATATTGTGACTATACGTCTAATTTCTCTAATAAGTTTACTGTTTTCATTTGTTTCTTGTAGGACTTGCTCATTGGTTTTTCTGTCTGTCCTAGGTGTTCTTTGCATTTTCTTCAGAAACCAAATGTCCACAGCCATTAGATGATTTTCAGCTTGTCTGCTTATTGTCCACGCTTCACATTTAATTTAGTATTACTAGCAAGTTAATAGTGGCTTGCTCAAAGTGATGGAAAGATTGGCCACCTATTCCTCCTTACATTCAAGCCTACACAATATGATGGCGCTATAACATTACAAACTCTTAGTAGGAAACTTCTTTCGTTATTATTAATTATTGCTTATTATTTGGTAACACTTACTAACCAAGCTGTACAGCGCATAAATGCCTTTGAATATAAATGTTATAAGCGGGTTTTAAGTATATCTTGGATACAGAAAACAAACAAACAAACAAACAAACAAACAAATGCACATACACGGCAAGATGTGAATACTGAAGAATGTTGGCGACTAAAGACGATAAAACCAAATAAAAAAACAATTGAAATACGTTGGTCACTTGAAACGTCGTGAAAGTTTGGAGAGAACAATAATGGAGGGGTATATGCCCGGGAAGCGAGGTAGAAGAAGGCCAAGGAGAAGATGGGTGCAGGATGTGGCTGATGATCTCCAGATGGGTGTATCGGACGCGGGACATCTTGCTTATGACCGAGAAGTGTTTCCAGAGGTTGTTATGGGAGCTAGGTTTTGCAAAAGACATGCTACTGAATGAATGAATGAATGAATGAATGTATGAATGAATGAATGAATGAATGAATGAATGAATGAATGAATGAATGAATTTAGTAAGTTTATTGCCTATTGGGTAGCAACATTAGCGCAGTAGATAGCACGTTTGCCTGTGGGTCGTGTGGTTATGGGGTTCAAATCCCCATTAAGGCGGATGTTTACATTGACTTTGGTTCCTAGGTCGACCCAACCTAACTGTGGTACCAGAATAGATGCTGGGAAGTAAATTCGACAGACATGATATAGATCACATCGTCAGTGGAATGTCGACTCCATTCACCATATTCCATACCGATAATCGTGGGCGGTCATGTTTTGCCAACTCACTCGATCACCAGAGTCGTGGATCAGCTCAGTGTTCCTATCTCGACAATGCCATGTGGCCAAGCGATCCAGGTATTTACTTCTCGGTCTTAACCTTGGTCTCTGCCCTTCGATCTTGTCTTCGTTTCTTCTCAGAACATGTCCAAAATGCCGACTGGTTTGCTACAATATGCGGCTTGCATCATATACTCAACACGCCTCAATGAGTGTAAAACGGCGCTTTATCTCCTACAACATGTCTAGAGTGAGCAGCCGTAGCGCAGTAGTTAGCTAGTCTGGTTGTCCACCGTGGGGTCGTATGTTCCAATCCCGATCAAAGAGTATATTTTAATTGATGGGGGATCCGCAGTCAACCCAGTCTAAACTGGGTAGCAGGACATTTTCTTGAAAATAAAAGCAGCTGACGTGATTTTATCCTTATCACCCATCGACTTCTGGATTGTCTCTAGAACTATGACCTAGCGTCAAGGTCTCACATCCGAGGTTGCGACGCGTTGTCTGTACCAACGCCAGACAACATAACAACACGCAACCCTGAGTGATGTTAAACACTGCAGAGAGAACGCGGCGTCTTCGACGACGCCCGGATAAGCAGCCAAGCACAGCAATTGAGCGAAGCTTAAACGACCGCTGGTCAGCAGTACAACCCATGAACCTTGCAGCGGTCACACTAGCTGACGTGAGCGCAGACTGGCGTGTAGCGTGTAGAACGCCAGAACTGGGAGACGGGCTTAGGTGTTTGAATGGACAGGTCGCATGGGTATGCGAGGAGTGTTTGAATCTGCATTGAGAGATAGCCTGTACGACAGTGGGAGACTGATTCGAACGCTTGAATAGGTTGACTTGTAAGTGAGATGTTTATTGCTTGCATGTATTATTATGTATTGTAGTGATATTGTTCATGCCGTAATGATTGCTATGGATTGTCATTGCGCGATGTTTGTGCGATAATAAATGCAGCGCGTAAATAAAGCGTGTGAATAATACTTTCGGATATTCACTTCGTGTGATTTGATAGTTTGATATTGCTTCACACTTACCAGAAAACGAGCTACTTATCTTGCTCTACACAAAACTCTGACAAGTGCGAACGTGGTGGCTTTCGTCCGGGTTTTGAACCAAATGCGAACTTGTAAATTTTTTTGTCCGAGTTTGAAGCGAATGTGAAAATGCCGATAGAAGTGCGCAAGTCATAGATTAAGGTAAAGTAACGATTAAATATAGTTGATTTAATTAAATAATAAGTGTGAAGATATTATTTGAAGCCAACCAAGGCGTCTTCAGACTTATCACTAAATTCAACAAATTTTGTACCTAATATCCAAAATGGCGGCCGTGCCCTTGAATGTCATTGAGTAGGGTTAGGGTGAGCGTGAAAGTTGTTGATTGTGGTAACGACTAACAATAATACTTGACAGCATACAAACCTTTACAAACTTCAGTGACATTACACACACCATACATTTACACACGTTCTAATGTCGTTTAGTTTAAAAAGTACAGGGTTTTTGTGTCAACTTTACCTGAGTCTGGTGAACTTAAAAAATTTTTTGTGCGTCAACCAGAAAGACGTTCCAGTGGGATTTCGAGCAAAACTGAACAGCACATTACCCAAGGATTACTTGAGTATAATTTTTTTCCATTCCTCTTTACACTTTCGTTAGTCTGGCTTTAGACATTAACTGTGCTAGAAATATTTGTAACTTACTAACACCATAAGTAATTTTGTTTATATTTATTCCATCATACCTATTGTTCATCATGTCTTCTTTAAACGATTTCATTGAAATGGGTTTAAAATTGAATATGTCTGGTGAAGGATTGAGAACATGGAGTGAAAATAAATATGCAGAATATCTTGTGAAACAAGAGCAGATTAGTGAGCGGAATGAGAGAGCGGCCGAAAGGGCGTCAAAAGCACAATCAGAAGCTGCTCTAAAAGAATCAGAAGCTGCTTTAAAGCTTCAACAAGCACAATCAGAAGCTGCTCTAAAGGACTCAGAAGCTGCTTTAAAGCTTCAACAAGCACAATCAGAAGCTGCTTTAAAGCTTCAACAAGCACAGTCAGAAGCTGCAGTGAGGCAAGCTGAGATCTTAGCCCAAAGTAAGAAAGAAGAGCAAGAAACACAACTGAAAATTGAACAGCTGAAAGCTGAATCTTCTAAAGATAAAGTTAATAGAGAAACAGACAAAGATCAACCTCATAAGAAGTACCAAGGTCTGATCAGAAGTTACAACACAGGTGATTGCATAGCAGCATTTACCCAAAACTTTGAATTTGTTATGGATCATTACAAAATTCCAAAACCTGAATGGGGGATAGTATATGTAAGAAGTCTTTCTGGGGAACCTCTTAAAGTCATAGAGTCGATCCCAAATGACCTGAAAGAAGATTATCTTTACATTAAATCTAAAATTATGTCACATTTTCTACTGGATGAATCAGGTTATAGAGAACAGTTTAGGAAGTTGTTTCCTAAGCCAACACACACGTTCTCTGATTACATCTCAGAAATTCAAAATATTTTTTTCTAAATGGCTGTCAGCAGCCAAAGTAAATGGAATTTATGACAAATTAGTTGATCTTATGTTGAGAGATAAGATTATCGCATCTCTCCCACCCCCCTTTTCTAAATTTTTGTTGGAATGTCAGTGTGAAAGTGTTCAACAGATTGAAAGTCGTGGCTCTGGTTATTTTGCAGCCAATAAGCATTGTTTCTCTAGTAGTCTGACCAGCACAGACTTTGTAGCAGCAGCTACATATGGCAAATATCAGGCAGGGTCAAATACCAAACAAAGACCTTATAAACAAGCTGCAGAGAAATTGTATCAGTGCAAATATTGCGATTATAAACACAATGAGAATGATATGTGCGACCAACACCCTGGGTACACTACGTACTTGCATAATTACATTTCTAAGCAAGATAAAGAAAGGAATAACTACAAAAAAGTTACCAAATGTTATCTTTGTAAAGCCTATGGTCACTGGCGTAAAGATTGTAAAGGCAAGTCAATGACCAAAAAGGTTAATGCAGCCATGTTTGACAGTTCTTCGTCAGAAGATGAAAGTGTACAAGACCACCCAGTAAACTCAGCACATTCCATTGAGGTGTTCCATCAGGAAAAATGTACCATTTGTGATCAATTTCATGAGGATGGCGTGTTAACATGCGGCCATTCTATACCTGTTACCAGTGAGGAGGCCAATTCTGTAGTAAACTCCAAAGGTAAACTAAACATCCACCAGGGGTATGTTAATGGTAGAGCTGCCACAGTTTTACGTGATAGCGGGAGTACTCTCATTGGTGTAAAGAGAGATTATATTTTACCATCACAATATAGTGGTAAATATGTCACATGCAGAACATTCTCAGGGAACATAGAGAAATATCCACTTGCATGGGCATATATAACTACACCATTCCTTACAGGAAAGGTTAAATGCGCAGCATTAACCAATCCTTGCTGCGATATTATCATTGGAAACCTTCCTGAAGTGAATGACATACCGCATGACAGCAGTACATCAACTGTCAGTTGTAATATTGATACTACCATTTCACCTTCATCACCAGTCACCATTCATGATGTATTACCACCTGTAAATGAATGTACAAATACCAACCTGGCTACGCCAGAACATACATGTAATTGTGTGAATGTAACATCAATGTGTGATGAGAATAATCGTTGTAATGTAGTAAATGCAGTAACTAGATCTACTGCACAGATGCAAGATCGAATCGATCAGACAGAGGCTTTACAACGAGTAAGTCGAGTTGTAACATCTCCTGAGACAACTAGGGAGACGTTTATAACATCTCAAAAAGCCGATCGATTTCTGCAAAAGTATTTTAAACTTGTAGGCCAAAAGCCAAGAGTAGCAAAGAATGCTCAATGGTGCTTTGCTCTGAAGAACGGAATTCTAACACGGTACTACACCAAAGGTTCCAGCACTATAGAACAAACAGTGCTACCGTTAGAAAACCGCAAACAAGCATTGAATCTAGCTCATGACATACCCTTTGCAGGACACATGGCGTATGCTAAAACTAGAGCAAGGTTACTTACTCAATTTTATTGGCCAAAGTTTTGCAGCGATACCAAACAGTATTGCAGATCGTGTGACATCTGTCAAAAGCTTGTCAAAAAGGGTAAACACCCACAAGCTGAATTGCAAGTTACTGATTTGGCTAGTAGACCGTTTGAAAAGATCTCGGTCGATATAGTTGGTCCTCTGAACCATGTAACATCTAAAGGTAATAGGTACATTGTAACACTCATTGATCTATGTACTCGTTGGCCAGAAGCGATTCCAATGAAGAACATAACTTCCAAAGACATCATGGAAGTGTTCTTTCATATTTTTGCGAGGGTGGGATTCCCTGATACCATCCTTTCAGATCGGGGTAGCCAGTTTATTTCCTCGGCTACACAAGCCTTTACCAAAATGTTGGGGGTTAAACAATGCTTCAGCAGTCCATACCACCCACATTCGACCGGTATAGTGGAAAAGATTAATGGCGATATGAAACATATGCTCTCTAAGGTAACCCAAGAACATCCTGAAGATTGGGATACTTATCTGCCTGCAATTTTGTTTGCATATAGGGAAGTGTCCCATTCCAGCACTGGGTTCTCACCATTCGAAATGTTATATGGTGCACAACCACGTGGCCCATTATCTCTGTATGAATCTATGTTGACTGAAAGTACAACTTTGTCTATACCCATTTCATCATATGAACATGTAACATCATTGCATGATAGAATTATGAAATCATGTATGTTAGCTAAAGAAGCTCTCCAAAAATCATGAGCTATTTACCGACAATATGCTAACAGACGAAATAGAACTATTACACTGACGCCAGGACAGGACGTTCTTCTTCTTTTGCCAAGTGATAGACAGCTCCTAACTGACTCATGGCAAGGACCGTTCAAAGTACTACGACAAATTTCGACGGTAGATTATGAGATTGCAGTTAGGGACAAACATAAAATTTTCCATATTAATATGCTCAAACCATATCACCACAGGCAAGACGAACAAGTAGACACTGCAGCAAGCACCTCCATAGTGGACCAGACGGACGACAACGACACTGACGAGATACCGACACCAGTTCTTGACACGACGACCAACTTACAGGACATTAAGGTAAATCCTAAACTGACTCAGACACAGACTGACAGTTGCAGACAACTGATACAAGAATACAGGACGATCTTTTCTGACAGCCCAGGACAGACAGATTTAGTGCAACACCAAATCATCTTAACATCTGACATTCCTATTAAGTGTAGACCATATTCCATCCCTATACACTATAAAGAAAAACTTCATCAAGAAATCATTGATTTAGAAGCAAATCATATCATTCGACGTTCACAATCTCATTTCTGTTCACCAATAGTTTTAGTACACAAAAAGGACAACACTATTAGACTTTGTGTGGACTATCGTAAACTCAACAGCATTACACAGTTGGATTTAGAACCAATGAGCAACTATGAAAACATCTTGACTGAACTATCTGAATCACGTTATTTTACTAAACTTGACATGACAAACGGCTACTGGCAGATATCTGTACATCCTGATAGTATACATCTGACTGCATTTGCCACATTTGTGGGGTTTATACGAATGGTGTAAACTACCTTTCGGATTAGTCAATGCACCAGCCACCTTCGTCAGAATGACAAGAATTCTTTTGACAGACATTGCTAACATCATTTGGTACATGGACGACATTTGCATACACACAAAGGACATGACAGACCACATAACAGCACTACAGCAGACATTTGACAGGATTAGACATCATGGACTGACTGTAAAACCTTCCAAAGTTGATATAGCCTTTCAGGAAATTTCATTTTTGGGCTATAAGATCTCAAATGGCTTTATATCAACTGACGATAACATCATGTCCAGAATTTTGAAATTGTCGCTTCCGACAACTAAGAAACAGTTGCGAAGTGTGTTAGGTCTTTTAAACTATTATAGACAGTTTATTCCTCATTTTGCTGAATTGACCAAATGTTTCACTGATCTACTAACAAATAAACATCCCAACGTGACTGTAAACAGTGAATGTTTAAGGCCAGCATTTAATAAGATTCTGTCATATTTTTCTAAAACACCTATTCTGAAATTGCCAAATTTGAATATTACTTTTAGATTAAGATGTGATGCGAGCTCCGTAGCCATTGGAGGTGTGCTTCTCCAAGAACACGACCAAATCTTGTACCCAGTATACTACGTCTCTCGAAAACTGAACACCAGCGATCGAAATTACAGTACACTGGAACTCGAGGCTCTTGCCATGGTATTTTCGGTACGTAAACTTTCTAGATTTTTGTTAGGTAAACATTTCATTATTGAAACAGATAATAGTCCGCTGACAATTGTTACCAGAGGAACGCCAAGTAACAGCAAGGTGACAAGATGGTCCCTTCTTCTGCAGGACTATAGCTATGAGATTAACCATATAAAGGTTTCACAAAACTGTCTTGCAGACCTTTTGTCGAGATGTCCATACAACGAACCTAATACCCAGTCAACACCAGAGCACAGTGCAGAGGGTGTATAAAACTGCAACGTAGATAGTGCTCAGTACCACAGCCAATTGTGACAATGTGTCAGTAACGCTGTGTACACCATTGTGATTGGGAAGATTGTATCTCCCAATGTATATAACTTATGTACATATTGCGATTCTTATTATGATCATGCGAATGAATGCGTGTATAATTGTGAGATATGGGAAAGAATGGAATCAGTATTATGTAAACCAATGTGTTGTATAACTGTGAGATATGAGAAAGAATGTAATTATTATTGTAAATACATAAATATTGTAACAACCAGACACTACAGAGAAGTGTCACTGGACAACACTACAGGATCCAGGAATTTACCAAGCCACTACAACGTGAGGTAATCCTGAAGGTATCCAGACCGATGTGTCCAAGACGTTTTAACAAGGTACGAAAGATGACTGCGACAGTACAATCCGAGCAGAAGGCGGAAGAGACGATCCAACAGCTGATAGTAACAACAACTACTCCGTTTATATAAGATCCACCCAGAACGGACCAACGTTGTATGAATGACACCACAACACATGTAATAGTACAGCTGTATACTTCCGATATTTTTTGCATATTAAGTTAAAAGTTATCAGACTACGCTAAAAAGTCTATAAATGTATGACAATGGTATTAAAATGTGATTTAAAATATTTCCATATACGGAATTGTATATGTAGATTTTTATAAGATGTAATCTCAGCATCATAACTTGATTGCTTCTTTACAAACGTGACTTTTTGTGCACATTTGTCAATAAGGATCAAATTATGACACTAAGAAATAAATTTGCAGTGGTAATTTATGTCTTGTAAACGACAATAAATTATTGTTCCGAAATTTTTTGGTATAATAACCAGGGGACATTACTCTAAATTGTTGGTGATATGTAAATATGTATTGTAACCATTAACATGTGTGCTTGATAAATAACATGTCAATGTAACGTCGTTTAGATATGGCCAGTATATTGCCAAAACTGTTGACCTTCATTAGAAACTCTAAACAGAGGTCTGATGATGGAGCTATCTCAGAGGGAGATGCTCACGGCTTGACCTGATGATTTTTAGTATTTTTGTTCTTGGTTGTGAGGTAGGGGCCAGTTTAGCCGATACCTACCGGACTAGCTGTGTCACAGCGAGGTAATGCCCATGAAATAGATTGTACTTGACTGTTGTACTTCATAGTGCAACATAATTGGTGCATACATATTGTTTACTATTCACCTGTATATATTTATTATAATTGTTAAGGTATAATGTTCGACTTTGACATGTTAGAATAACACCTAGAGATATATTGTACATGAAAGGAAATCCTTTCATGAAAAAGGGGTGTGGAGAGTGTCAAGGTCTCACATCCGAAGTTGCGACGCGTTGTCTGTACCAACGCCAGACAACATAACAACACGCAACCCTGAGTGATGTTAAACACTGCAGAGAGAACGCGGCGTCTTCGACGACGCCCGGATAAGCAGCCAAGCACAGCAATTGGGCGAAGCTTAAACGACCGCTGGTCAGCAGTACAACCCGTGAACCTTGCAGGGGTCACACTAGCTGACGTGAGCGCCGACTGGCGTGTAGCGTGTAGAACGCCAGAACTGGGAGACGGGCTTAGGTGTTTGAATGGACAGGTCGCATGGGTATGCGAGGAGTGTTTGAATCTGCATTGAGAGCTAGCCTGTACGACAGTGGGAGACTGATTCGAACGCTTGAATAGGTTGACTTGTAAGTGAGATGTTTATTGCTTGCATGTATTATTGTGTATTGTAGTGATATTGTTCATGCCGTAATGATTGCTATGGATTGTCATTGCGCGATGTTTGTGCGATAATAAATGCAGCGCGTAAATAAAGCATGTGAATAATACTTTCGGATATTCACTTCGTGTGATTTGATAGTTTGATATTGCTTCACACTTGCCAGAAAACGAGCTACTTATCTTGCTCTACGCAAGACTCTGACAAGCACCATATATCCAGTTGTTCTCCATGGGTGAAAAACCAATTATGGAGTCGAAAAGTAGGGAGTGGGTGGGGTGGGGGTTCTGCTGAGCTGATACTGGACATCGAATGAACACGAAAGATAACTGGGATGCTCGGCGAAAGTAATATCACACAGATACACGCCAGCGTGTCCACAAAAGTCTTCATCAAACAAAACGAAACAGACAAGAATACTTAGCTGAAAAACTGGAGTATCACGGTCATGGGAAAGATATCCACAGTTTGCAGTGTAAAACAAAGTAAAACCCGATGACTGGGAAACGAAAATTATGGAAAGGCGAATCAAGATAATGATCGTTAAAAACGGAAGATAACAAATGTAAACTGAGGTGTGCGGGGAGGGGAGGGAAGAGAGGAAGACAAGAACGAAAGAAAGAAAGAAAGAAAGAAAGAAAGACAGACAGAAAGACAGAAAGAAGGACGGCCGGCCGGTCGGTCGGCCGGCCGGCCTGCCGGTGGGCGGGCGGGTGGTCGGACGGACGGACGGACGGACGGACGGACGGACGGACGGACAGACATACAGACAGACAGACAGACAGACAGCTTTAGCAATTTTATACTTGGTGCATGTGAACATGGCTATACATTGTTTTTAAAAATACGTACAATTTAAAGAATAATTAAATCATAAGACGAAGAAACATTGCTCAATGCAATCTATAGCTGTTAAAAACTGTCTGTGTTGGATGGATGAAGGCACAAAAGTCAGAATATCCAGAGAATGCACATATCCTTGGCAACATATCGACGGGAAATGGGGATCTTTGGCAAATCAGCTGAGGAATCCGTGTCCGCCTTTGGGTATACATGTTACACAGGAGAATTGGAGGTTCATTGGGTGGAGAGGAGAGCAGGGAGAACTATCCAACAAGAACCGAGTACTGAAGAAGATTGGTTACGGGAACACATACAAGTGAAGGAATTGAGATATTATGGATATGTAAAAAAAAAAAACGTGAAAGAATAAAGAGCATGATTATGAAGGGAATGTGCTTGGATGGTGGAAAGCCGGAGGACCACGATGTAGATCAGTGATTCTCATCCGGTGGGGAATTAAGATTACAGATTGGCAGACACAAACTGGCTTCAGGACCACACAAAACGCGATCGTCCCCGTTTCTTGAATTATGTGTGAGCGCGCGCGTGTGTGTGTGTGTGTGGGGGGGGGGGGGGTGCGCGTATATATATATATATATATATATATATATATATAATATATATATATATATATATATATATATATATATATATATATATATATATATATATATATATATATATATATGGGTGTGTGTAAAAGTGGGGAGATGACATTCTAAACATATGGTAAAAGGGTGCATGGGCCGATAAAGGTTGAGAACCACTGATGTAGATGATTGCAGAATCCGATAAACAATTTACACACGACAGCAATCTGGCTTATGATAGAGAGTCATTTCGAAAGACCGTCATAGGGACAGAGGTAGGGATGTTTTTTTAATGGACCGAGGATTTCTGGTATTCATCATGTCATGATTATAATTCGTTCACCATCTCATATGAACACCGTACTGTTGAATCCGGTCTGTTCTTGTCTCCATTATGCCATTTGGCCAAGCCATCTCCTTATAATATGCCCACAATTTTGACTGACTGATTCAAATCATTTGAATCATTTGTTTAATTACCCAGGTAGCACCTAGACTCGTACATGTACAGCCTGATAAACAGCTCAACGGAGAATGCAGCTGGAATAATTCTTTTGAATCTAAAATACATGGAGCCAAGAAGACACAGCCAGTAGCTACTGACTTCAGAGCAGAGGCAAAAGCTTTATAAACTGCTGTAGAACTGCGGTTGACAGAGAAACATGACGAGACACAAATAGCTCTCTTTACGGATGCAAAGTCAGTTGTTTTTTTTTCAATACTTAAGAGCAGAAGCAGGACAGAAGTAGCAGACATGAGGGCAGCACTGCATGAATTATGCCAAAAAATCCAAAAGGCTTGTAACACAACGGACTCTTTCACGTTGCAACATACCTGGAAAGAAGCCACCATATATGCATTAGCAAAAGAAGGTGGAAGACTAACTCAGCCTGATATAGACATAACCATTGATGAATCCAAGAGATTAATAAGAAACAATTATAGAATCAAGTGAAGATCGGGGCACGCAGGTCACCAGAAAGACGATGCATATTATCAACTCAACTGAAAATAACAAGTTACAATCTTCAGACTCCGGACAGGCCCCAAGAGGCTGAAATATCACAAGTTTAATCAACAAAAAATAGGAGATACTCATGAATGTAAGTGCGGAACAGGTAGCACGCAAGCTAAACATTTATTGCAGGAGTCTCCAACATACGCAGAACTGAGAGTAATTGGTCTATACCAGTTCCATTTGAGGAACACTCTTTTGAGATGACAGCTAGCTCAGATTGATTGCTGCTTTCTTTGGATGTATTTATGACGACGTCTGAAGATGAACAAAGAAAAAAGAAGATGGAAGGTACTAACAATTATAGAATTATAGGCGGGAACTGGACTGGTAAACTCTATTGCACTGACGAATTACACAGAAATGCAATCAGACTCTTACAATAATAATTCACGATAATTCGCTTCTGCTGACGCAATACGCATCAAATTATAGCACCTGGAAAAAAAAGAATAGTAATACCATCAGATGCTAGTTAGTTAGTTAGTCGCGGTTCCAACATTACAGCAACGGGTCGTCCCCATTATGCTCTGTTCCTGTGCCAGTGAATATCACACAAAATGCTCCCTACCGCCCAATGTGAAAAGTGGAAAAGACGGGAGTCTCGACAAACAACAGCCCGCACAGATACACTGTGCATAAGGCAAAAACCAGTCAACTCTGGAACATAGCCAGCTGCCATTGCTCCGAACAGGCAGT
The DNA here is from genome assembly GCA_963921405.1 of Cepaea hortensis. NCBI lineage: Eukaryota > Metazoa > Mollusca > Gastropoda > Stylommatophora > Helicidae > Cepaea > Cepaea hortensis. The sequence goes on along the minus strand of OY992879.1, from coordinate 86,980,782 downwards.
CACGTTCCAAAACACCTCGGACAGATTCAAACGCATTTCACACGAAACTCACAGCTCACAGTGTCATGCCACGGACTCACTAAGTAGCAGGGCGACAGAACCATAACCTCCTTAGTCGCCTTTTACGACATGCATGGTAGGCAACAGTGTTACTATTCTTCGCTTCCCTTATGGGCCCCAGCAACACACGGGAGAATACCATCAGAGCAAATTTATAAACAAAATAACACAGATGACACTCAAAGAAGATAAGGGGCAATGTAATACATACATACTTGAGGACACTCTAGCTAGGCAATATTAAAAAGCACATCGTCGTAGTATCGTATTATGAAAACATGTGCTAGGACATCCGCAAGTTGTGCTGATATAAACGCCCAGACACAAGCCGGACGAGCTCGACATACAGGCCAGGACCGACTGTTGGCTGACGCCCGACCAGCAGTGAAGGCCAGGAGGTGGCTGTGCCACTGCTGGATGTCACCCTGGCTTGACCTCCGGGTGTTTAGCGAGAAGACCTGACCAGGCTCTAATAGGGCGGAACATGTATCCGAGGCGAACTGTCTACTGGCGGGTCGTAAGTTAGCACTTAAGATGGAGAGCTCCAATACTAGGACTACCAGGAGTCCTTATGTGGGCGTTGACCTAGGTCAGTGCCCAATAAATATTTTTAAAAAATCAGAATTCGTTTGTTATGGGGGGCAATTCGAAAATGAAAGAAATTGGCTGGATATATCAAAACAGGCAGACTTGAGACTGAAGTTAACTAACTTGGAACCTGACATAAAATCTCTTTGCAGCAAGCATCAAGCGCAAGGATCTCACTAAATTTAAATAATAAATAATTACTAATAATTAAAATAATATAGAAAGAATATATAAGAATTTTAGAAAGGCTTAGGTGGGGCATGGCACAAAAAAGGCTGGGAAACACTGTTCTAGCCCGTTATGTCCTTATCCCTACCATCATTACATCATTCTCTTTCGACTGACAAGCCCTCAATTTGGTGTGCTCGCAACATCAACTCTTCTACCCTACACTGCCCGTAACTCTTATTGGAATTGCTAATGCTGTACTCTCTTCTCTGTTTTCTTCTCTGGTTGAGGAACCTAGTTCCTTTACCAAGTCACGCAAAGCCACTCTAACTCCTAATCGCTCAACATTGTCCGCCTCGAGTGCTGGAGGTCCCGGGTTCAGGCCCCGGTGAGGATCGGGATTTATTTAAAAAATCCTCCTGGACTTCCAGTAATAAAATTTCCCCTGGTCTCTGGGTAGTGAGATCGGACACCCGTGTGTATTGTTGCGCACGTAAAAAATCCCTTGGCAGTTGGAAATCGAAAAAGAGTAGCCTAACGGCGCTGCCCGGGCAAAATTTCGAGTTAAAAATTTACCCAAAGTATTTCAGGATCCTCGCCGATGCAACGGAGTTCGTGCATTGAGCTGAGTTTCTCCAGACTCAGTTTTGAGTTAGGAGGAAAACGGAGCACTTATGGGTTAAACCGTGTGCCGTGATGTTGATCCAACGACTAAACTAAACTAACCCTGTGATTATCATAAAATTTATGAAAAGTTGACAGAAAATTGCACGTTGCTGTTTAATCAATGTGTTCAGTTAAGGTGGGCCTGACAAATATCAAGAGAAATGTTAAAGCTTAACATATTTACATCCTTTCCTATTCATCTAACACGACTAGCAGGATCTCCTTGAATGCCTACGCTTAATAGAACAGACTTTGTACATGAGCATAAAGTAACATTACAAACAAAAACAATAACAGATATTACTCACTCTACCGACACATGTGCAGACGACTGGGTTTGAATCTGAACATTCTCGCTTTCTCGAAGCAACACGAAGAGAGAATGAAATTTCTCTACTATGTACACTGTTGCTGGTGTCTTCGAGGTTTATTCTGCATTCTGGATGTTTCTCTAGACATCGGCCAGACTGATTACTCCAACGGATTTGTGTAGAATGTGCTTATGATTATAATGACAATTATTCAAGAATATATCAGACGAAGAATGTCATAGCATGACCATAATATGTGATCCAGTGAAAATACAGTCGACGAAATCCAGGGTAAGAGAGAAAGGGGTGCAAATGAACAATTGCAATACACAGGCATGTCAGAAATGTATTGTTCAGACTTAACGATGAATTAAAGATTACCACTGAGAATAGGTACAAGTGGAGTCAACTGATGAACAATTTTCGGACTGATCCAAATTTTATAGACACCACAACGCATTGTTGGTAATATGTTGGTATCACGCCGCTCCCGTGTATTTCCCAAGAACATTTGTGGGTATCTTGAGTTTGGGTAGCTGAAAGTTTAATCAGGTTCGGTTCGTTTGTTATTGTTGTTGTTATTTTTGTTATTATCGTCGTTCTTGTTGCTGTTGCTGTCATTAAGGTTTCCGTACGTCTACAAATGTGGGCCTGTTTTCTTTTATGAGTATACTCGTCGCACGATGTATGAGGTATGCTTCCTTATTCCTCGACCACCCGCTGCTGACTATTGGTATTGAACCAAATAAATTGTGAAAGTGTGCGACAGTTTTCCTGTAAGATAAATGGTTTTCATTTCGCCTGCTGCACAGCGCAGAAGATTGAGAATAGCCACTCCACAGCAAACTGTGAACCTCACAACATCGCCTGTCCTCGACATGTCCAATTCTTGTTTCGTCTAGCGGCGGAAATAAAACAAACAACAAAAAGACACACATTTTGAACGAATGACTGACCAAGATCAAACTTGGTACCCCTTTGCTGGATGCGAGGAAAAATAAAATATATTTTGAAATGTGCAGTTACCAACAGTATTACAAATAAAATCTCATTGAAGGAATCAGTTGTGGATAGGTGAAGAGTTATGCGGTGCCGATGGTTTTGGATTCCATCCACATCGGAGCATTTTTGAATATTTAAAATTTACTTGGGCTCAAAGCTCGATACAGCCTTAATTTTTCTTTTTTCATATCCTTCTTCAGGACATTGCAGTCAACACCAGCATTTCTGCCGCTTGCGATCTCTTGGCAAATTTACGTTCAGTAGTTTGCCATTTCTTTCTGAACGACCGGCACCGATACCAACGCGAAACCAACGCAACGCGGTCTGCTGCCAAATCGCACACAGCTGTGTTTCTAACGCTGGTATACGGGATTACGAACCGCGTTCGTGAGACATTCGCCATAAAGACCGGCCAGCCTTAAATGGGTATCAATAATTGTCTTGGGAAGTAAACAGGACAGGCGTGATACCACCGCATAACCCACTCAGCGCTGCCGGGTCTATAAATTATGGGTCTAACACCATATGTCAATTGCGACTTAGATGGGTACAAGAAACCTGAACCTTTTTGTAATGGAAGCTTGTAAAACTGTTTCATGTTTTTTTTTCCTCCTCAGTACATCGAAGATTTAAACCTCCGGTCGTTTCTATATGGCGGTGTCAACGTTACCGGCTTCCGGTTACCTCTGGACCTGACGGAAATGACATCATACTACTCTCATTCGCAAAACTCAGCGCTGGATACCTTAACAACACGTCCAATTTCCGTATGTTTATGTGTGTGTGTGTGTGTGCGGGCTTGCGTGCGTGCGTGCGTGCCTGCCTGCCTGCGTGCGTGCGTGCGTGCGTGTGTGTGTGTGTGTGTGTGTGTGCAGAAATAACTGGCAGTACAGGGGACAGAAGGCTGTGGACAGACGAGATCACAAACATCACTCGGTATGGAATATAAGAAGAAGAGGAATTGTTAAAGATTGTATTGAATGTGTGTTCATGTATCATTATGTTGAAATGGAACAGTCTAACAAGTTTTACTACTGCAAGATTTTATCAATAATAACCCTTCTGTTAAGCCATAGTTCCATTCCATTGTTCACATGGGGCAGTGAGGAGAATTTTGTTATATTCACCGGCACAAGAACGGAGCAATATGGGTACGACCCGTTGCCGTGAAGTTGGAACCGCGACTGACTAGCTAACTAACTAACTAACATAGTCCATCGATATTTTGTATTGTATATTCTATTTATATTTAACAAATTACGTTATCTTTCGATCAATCCATGTTAGGTATAATTTCTATTATAAAATGTCTGTTTTATAAAGTTTTAAGGTTTATGTTTTATAATGCTTTATAATAGAATGCTTAAATTTCACTGAGCGGCCAACATTAGCAATCTAATCATTTGCAGGGAGGTTAAGTCGCAAAGACAAACTATCACAGACATTACAAAGATGCAGTATTTATTCTTTGGCCACATAATACAATAAAAATAAAACCTAGAACAATATTGAGATAGTTGGAGAACATGTGTGGAAAAAGAGATAGATAAAGACAGCGAGAAAAAATCCTTGAGAGTCTTATGCCATGACATCGAAGGGAGTCAGCACAGGAATTGGTCCATGCCGTGAAGATCACAATATGTGGAGAGATGCATGATTGCCCGATCCGATCGGCAGAGCACGTGATGATAATGAATACATTTTAGATTGCAGACTTTTGTGTTTTAAGCCTTTCACGCCATAATTAATATTGTATAGGGTGTATTTGTAATAACTGTGCATTGTTTGAAAATATTGCCGGTTCAAGTTGTGTATTCACCCCCTGTAAAGTTCATGCAACATAATAAGTAAATACAAAACTTGGACCGGCAATATTTTCAAGCACTGCATCGTCATTAAAAATACACTTTGTATGTCTTATGCAAGATGTTGCGACTAACAGCCGGTTAATTCCATTCCTTTCTGAATTCCCGCCATTAGAAAACGTATATAATCGTATTCATTATCTCGGAGATCAGCATGCAGATTGCATAAGAGCTCGCTCTTAAACTTCCGGTGCTCTATGTCGATATAGTGGATTCAACCCTTACACCAAGGGCAATTGCTAGAAAACATCGTAGCCATGTATCACTCAAGCCGAAGTGCAGTAAGAACACAAGAAGGTATATCAGATATGTTCACAGTCAATACAGGAGTGAGACAGGGATGCGTGCTCTCTGCTTTGCTATTTAATATCTACATGGACAGAATATCCAAAGAAGCAAGTCTTGACAAAACAGATTCAGAAAATTTAGAACTCTTTACTCCAGATGAAACAACTGACCCACAGGAAATAAATGAACTTCTACCAGGAGACGATCAGTGCCTGTTTTACAACGATGAGGGCAGACTACAAAATCATATTACTAATCTGAGTTCAACCTGCAGCAGATAGAATATTAAACACAACCAAAACTGAAGTAATGCAAGTTAGCAGATCGCCAGGCCCACTAAGTATACAGATAAATAGCACAACTCTGAAACAAGTTAAAGAATTCAAATATCTTGGAAGTATGATCAAAGAAGATGGCAGATTGGACAGAGAAATCGAAATCAGATGTCAAAAAGCTAGTGCACTTACATATTAACTATCACCCATACTGAAACATACAAATATACCCATGTCCGCAAAACGACAGATAATAAACAACATATTCACACCAACTCTATGCTACCAATCTTAAAATTGGACTTTATCCAAATCACACTTTCACACAATCAAAACCTGCGAGATGAGATGCCTGAGGAGAGCTGCCAACCTAGCGATCCGAGACAGAGTAAGAAATGCTGTTATCAGACAGACAGTGGGATCAACACCTTGTGCCACATTTATTGAAAGACAGAAGATCAAGTGGTTTGGCCATGTCGTCAGAATGCATCACCATCAGCTACCATCAACCTGTGTGTGTGAGTGCGTGTGTGTGTGTGAGTGTATGTTGTGTGTATGTGTGTGTGTGTGTGTGTGTGTGTGTGTGTATGTGTGTGTGTGTGAGAGAGTGTGTGCGTGTGTGTGTGTGTGAGTGTGTGAGTGTGGGTGTATGTGTGTGTGAGTGTGTGCTTGTGTGTGTGAGTGTGGGTGTATGTGTGTGTGTGTGTGAGTGTGGGTGTATGTGTGTGAGAGTGTGAGTGTGTGTATGTGTGTGTATCTGTGTGTATGTGCGTGTGTGTGGGTGTGTGTGTGTGTGTAAGTGTGTGTATGTGCGTGAGTGTGAGTGTGTGTGTGTGTGTGTGTGGGCGTATGTGTGTCTGTGTGTCTGTAACGTCAGTACAGCTGCATGTTTTTTTTTTATGTTTTAACTTTCGCTAGCTTTGAGTCCAAGCCTAGTCCATACACTTGCTACTAGCTCAAGCCTAGTCCATACACTTGCTACTAGCTCAAGCCTAGTCCATACACTTGCTACTAACTCAAGCCTAGTCCATACACTTGCTACTAGCTCAAGCCTAGTCCATACACTTGCTACTAGCTCAAGCCTAGTCCATACACGTTCTTCTAACTCAAGCCTAGTCCATACACTTGCTACTAGCTCAAGCCTAGTCCATACACATGCTACTAGCTCAAGCCTAGTCCATACACTTGCTACTAACTCAAGCCTAGTCCATACACTTGCTACTAGCTCAAGCCTAGTCCATACACTTGCTACTAGCTCAAGCCTAGTCCATACACTTGCTACTAACTCAAGCCTAGTCCATACACGTTCTTCTAACTCAAGCCTAGTCCATACACTTGCTACTAGCTCAAGTCTAGTCCATACATTTGCTACTAACTCAAGCCTAGTCCATACACTTGCTACTAACTCAAGCCTAGTCCATACACTTGCTACTAGCTCAAGCCTAGTCCATACACTTGCTACTAACTCAAGCCTAGTCCATACACGTTCTTCTAACTCAAGCCTAGTCCATACACTTGCTACTAGCTCAAGCCTAGTCCATACACTTGCTACTAGCTCAAGCCTAGTCCATACACTTGCTACTAACTCAAGCCTAGTCCATACACTTGCTACTAACTACAGCCTAGTCCATACACGTTCTACTAACTACAGCCTAGTCCATACACGTGCTACTAACTCAAGCCTAGTCCATACACTTGCTACTAACTACAGCCTAGTCCATACACGTTTTACTAACTACAGCCTAGTCCATACACATGCTACTAACTCAAGCCTAGTCCATACACTTGCTACTAACTCAAGCCTAGTCTATACACTTGCTACTAACTACAGCCTAGTCCATACACGTTCTACTAACTACAGCCTAGTCCATACACGTGCTACTAACTCAAGCCTAGTCCATACACGTGCTACTAACTCAAGCCTAGTCCATACACTTGCTACTAACTCAAGCCTAGTCTATACACTTGCTACTAACTACAGCCTAGTCCATACACGTGCTACTAACTCAAGCCTAGTCCATACACTTGCTACTAACTACAGCCTAGTCCATACACGTGCTACTAACTCAAGCCTAGTCCATACACGTACTACTAATTCTAGTGGACTGGACTGATTTTCACGAGTGGATTAGCTTTCCCAATTATCAGTTTCCCTCGCTATCAGGTGAATCCACTCCGGCTTATGAGTTGCTTGTAGTTTACGTCCCCAAGTCAAGGCCGAGAAGTCATTTGTAAATCCAGTTGATCATATCTTCCCAATCTGGTATTATTGTTGTCCCTTGCTAACCCCTATTGTCTAATACTCTTGGATTATCTACTGTCAACGTGTTATCAACCGAATTACGCGTACTGCATTCGTTTAGAAATTGTCTTCCTAGTCTCCTGTATTGTTGACATTTCGAGCATACATTTATACGCACACCCGGTTTCAGAATGAATATCGGTAATTTGAATATCTATAAAGTTGGTCATTGTAAACACTAACATGTTTGAATACTGAAGACACATACGATATATTGCACAGTGTATTGCCAATCACATTTCGCTGTATCTCATCAGGGCATGATATAGAAAAAAGTTTAAAATGTAATGATAAAGCTTGATGAATTGTTTTTCAAACGCCATGAACAAAATGCATATGTTTCAATGTCACCACGGTAGTTTTAAATAGAGACTGTACTTTCTGTCTGCTTATATAATTGTGGTTTACACTAATGTATAACAGTCGCCTCGGCATATCTTGATAACTTGTGGTTATTAACATTTAACCTAACATGTTTGCATTGCACAAAGCAATTGAGATACTGTCGTAGCTTTGAGAATTGTTGAAAGAAAATATATTGTGTTTTTGTAAAAAGGCGGCTTTTGAACTAAAGTGTGAGGGAGAAATTCAGCTAAGGATTAGATCTTCAACTAGAGTGTTCTCCATACCTCTAATTACAAGAGATATATTTGCCCACTAAATAAACGGTCAACTTCAGATTATCATAAAAACTCGAGTGGTGCGTAATCATCAATAACATCGACAGGTATAATAATAATAAGAAGAAGAAATATTACATTTCTGCAGTAATACTTTCTTATTATGCATAATCATCTCATTTCAATTTGTTCCTCTTATACTTTGCGGTATCGAGGTGAAGTATAAACAGCGGGAGAGTGCCAGCTTATGGGCTTCATGTATCGATATTCTCATGGACTCTGCTATTCCCTCCGTCCATCGTTTACGTGGTCGGCTTCTTACTCTGCTTCCATCCGGTCTGTACATCATTGCTTGTTGTAGTATACTATTGGTTGGTAGCCTAGTTGCATGGATAAACCATTTAACTTGCTGTCTTATGCCCACTGGTTTCAAAATACTCTGTGTATGAATTGTGCCATAAATCGACGTCGGCAAAGTCTTAAATATAGCACTGGTTTCAGACAGATGCAGCCCTGGCAAGTGATGGGTTACGTTTGGTCCAGCAGGCTCTCACCTCCCTGATGGATGCTCCCAACGCCAGACATTCTGGTATCAAGACGTTCCAACATTCCGAAGTTTACAGTAACATTACTAGTGGGGTCAAGTGCTGGACACAACCGCCTGTGCCGTGGGTCAATGGACCAGTTGTGAGAGAAGCTTTGCTAAAGGTATTTTCCTGTATTTTATCAGGTTAAGTTTTGAAAACTGATATGCACTTGTTTCATATTTAAATGTATTGTTAATTAACTATAGGGAAACGGGTGGAAGAGCATTATGCATTGTTTTATATATATAAATATATTCTTAATGTACAAATTATGATCTGCAGTAAAATATAGCAATTTAACATGTCTTAGTGCGTAATGGGTATATGGTGCTAGAACCATATATTTTTATAACCATTCTTTCTATAACCATTCTTTATATAACCATTCTTTATATAACCATTCTCCAAAGCAATTCGCCTTCTGGTAATGATCTATTTTAGACGATGGTCTCAGGGATGACCGGGCCAGTCTTATTTGACCAGCATGGGGTCAGGACAGGTTACAAGCTGGACCTCATGCACCTTGAGTATCGTACACCTTTACGGAAGGTTGGAACATGGACTCTTAAAGACCGAATTAATTCTTCTTTGCCGCGACCAGTGACCAATAAAACTGCACTGCACTCAAATCGAACTAGAATCGCCACAACGATTTTGGTGAGTACGGTTTTGTATACAGTCGAGTTGGTGCAGTCCGTTAATTCTTGTTTTGACTTTTCTTATGCAGTGCTGTTATTGTGGCGACGTGGTAGCGACTGACTGTTGGGAGTGAAGAATAAGGTAAAAGTTGCACACACTCGGAGAGAGACATAGAGAGAGAAGAGAGAGAGAGAGAGAGAGAGAGAGAGAGAGAGAGAGAGAGAGAGAGAGAGGGGGGGGGGTGCGGAGGAAAGAGATACTACATAACAGATAAAGAAAGAGAGTAAGCAAATGAGAGATAATTTAAAATGCATACGGTTCTACCCGTCTCTAAATTGTGCTGCATATCTCTGTATTACCTTAAACCCCTTAAGAGTGATTTCAGAATCTGTTATTTTGTCGTCGAGACGACTTGATGTTACTCCGAAAATATGAAATTGTTTACAAAGTATTACTGAGAACCCAGGTAATTTACAGAACAAACGATAGATATTCAGGTGGCCTATATGTAGCCAATCAATGACGAGCCACTGATTGAGTTTGGCGAACATTACATACTGAGATGAAGATATCACTTCAGGTATAACATTTAAGGATGGAAAAGCTTTATTTAATGGTAGATAAAAAAAAGGGGTAGAATAATGTCTTTGCTTGAGTGAAATTATGAAAACTTGGTGTAAAGCTGCAGGATTGAACTGCATGAGATGCCGACGTTCACGGTTTCATTGATTTTCCATCTAATGAAGGACTACTGCTATGATTATCTCTGGTAGGGCCTACTCTGTGGCGAAGTGGTCTAGCCGTTTGATTCGTGCTCCGAAGGTTGTGGGTTCGATTCCGGGCCGCGCCCTTTGGTTTACGAGTTAAATGTTTCGGAGACTCCTGTGGGCCGTCGCTAAAAGCTACGGAGTTCGTGCTTTGTGCGACGCTTTCCGTGCTGTAGAAAGAGACCGAGCCATATGGGATAAAACCCGGTGCAATGAAGTCGACCCTGTCGACTTTTAAGCGACTTTTTTTTAGACTCCTTTACGGACGAGAGAGGAAACACAGAATCGTTGTTATTAACGGCATTATATACTCTAGGTATAGGCACGGCTTGTGTGATAAAGGGGCTGGCGGGGGAGGGGGGGGGGGTTAACACTGAGAGATGGCTACTGCCAGAGATGGAGCTCAGTGTACACCTGTAACTGATGCTGGTTGTTGTGCACGTTAATGATATTTGATGTTATTCGCTAGTATGCTACTTCCTAAGCTAGAACTATGTATTTGATCCCTGTATATTTTCTTAGGAGCCCGACGTATTTTTAATGAAATGTATATTCTTTTCTCAACAAATGTTATGTAGTGTTACATTGTCAGCATCGGCAATTCGACGCTGGAATTCATGACAGGGTGGAATGATCGGTGAAGTGAAAATTGATGATTTGGGAAATTTGTTACGTTACAACACCACTAATGAAGATAATTATGAGATGCTTACGATTGTATTATTCACTATATTCTTTATAACAATATGACTGTTGCTTTTTTAATCCTATAGTTGACGTTGAATTTGTGCTGTGCAGCTGCCAGTCTATAAATGTGCCAGGCAGAGGGTAGATCGACAATGTCTCGTTGTCAGAAGATGACATGCGATCTCGACATATTCGCTTAAACAGAGTGTAAAACTGTCATCTAGTTTTTATTTCACGATACTGACGTGTCCTCTGGATTTTTGCTGCCACTAGCCACTGTGGTCTTGCATGTGTTCTTGTTGAAAAATTATTTCTTGATTAAATCATTTGAGGCGTCTGAGTTGGTTTTTGACGCGGTAGCTGATAAGGTTTGTAGTCCCTGATTTGTTGCTGAGGAAACTACAGTTAGAGTCTGGAACCTGTGTTTATATGAACACCAACTGAGTAGTTGGAGGGTGTACACTCTAAGCGTTTAGAAGTCGTATTGCTATCTGTGGAATATGCCTTTATGTCATTACATGAAAAACATTCATTAGTCACACACACACGTCTCTACTGCACCATGAATATTATCTGTTTGTGCACTTTTATCCAATGCCCGTGCAATTCTCTTTTGCATTACGACACGGATAGTTGCTGCAAAAGTTTCTTTCTTTTCTTTACGACGGTGGATTTCGTTTTGAAGAAGAATATTTTCCTCTTTAAATACTTAAACAATATGGGTTTATTGATGGCGTGAAACTCTTTTAACTTGTCCTCCAAAGACTGAATAATTCCACAACAAGCATTTTGGGTGTGTGGTTCAGCAGATCAAGGAGTGCTTGAAAGTGGTATGTTCATCGCGCGATGATCAGAACGGAATATTGGCCTGCTACATGTGTCCAGTTCACGTTGAGTATCTCCTTGATTACTAAACAACATGATTGAAGTTGGCGTTGAAGATGTCAAACGATTTAGAAGCTTGTGAAAATTTACTGAGACGCTAGGGACAAGAAGAGGATTAGAAGCTCAATAACCTTTGTCACGCCATGACCGTGTTTACTTTTTGGTAGCCCTTTGACAGATTTGATGACTGCAAACTAGAATGCACTGTATCAATGAACTTAATTTTCCGCTCTACTAGTCAAAGGTAAACAAATGCACAGACTTGATATTCAGCTTGTTTGGCGATTTATCTCTTGCTAGTCACGCATTGCTAAATCTCAGGTTGTTGTGAATCGACAATTGTTGAAATTCAAAAGTGAATGCTCTTAGCGCCACATTGAGAGTGAGAAAAAATAAAGGGACTGCATGACAGTGGAAGAGAGATTGAGCAAGGGAGAGTGATAGAGAGATAAAGAGAGTCAGAGCTTGAAAGGAAGCGAGATAAATAGAGAGAAACAGAGAGAGAGAGAGAGAGAGAGAGAGAGAGAGAGAGAGAGAGAGAGAGAGAGAGAGAGCGAGAGAGAAAGTGAGAAAAAAAGATAGAGAGAGGGAGAAAGAGAGAGTGAGACTTTGTAAAACAGAGAGATTAATAGACATATGACTGACAGACACATGGGTATAAAGAGAAACAGACCGACAGATAGACAGATAAACAGACAGGTAGCCAGATTGATATTTAGACAGACAGACAGAAGGACAGACGGACGGACAGACACATAGATGTCCATTGTTCTCATATCAAGCAGCTTTGAGCTCAAGCATACTCCATACACACTGCTTCTGTAGCATTGAACTGCATTTTTCGTGTGGAATTTCTTTCCCTAGTACCGGTGTTATTCGCCATCAGGCGAACCCACTCCGACTTCAGAGGTACTATAATTTACGTCCCCAAGTCAAGGTCGAAAAGTCAACATTTTAGACCAACTGGTTGGTGTAGGGCATCAGCACACCAGAAGTTTAGACCTTGCGCTCTTATCTATTGGGCCATGCTTACCTTCGACTGGCATATTTCGCTACATACTGCAGAGTGTCATATCAAATGAAGTGAATAGATGCATTGTACTTTGGCTGACTTACTTAAAACACAGGCACTGCCATTATCAATTATCCCTACGGTAGTGGTAAATTCAAAATGAAATCTTTCTGTTTGCACAACTGACTGGAACCGCCTAATTGCTCATGTCTCAATATATAACATCTTTATCTGTTTATATATCTGCTTATCTGGGAGTCTCCGTGGTTGCGTAGCCTGTCTCGCACTCTGAAGGTTGTAGGTTCAATTCCGCTCGGTTCACGAGTGCAGTTTTCTCGTAGACTCCTAGGGGCCGTACCTGGAGCTACGGAGTTCGTGCTTTGTACGACGCTTTCCACAGGACGCCCTGCGGAAAGAGAACGAGTCATATGGGATAAAACCCGGTGCAATGAAGTCCATTTTCTTGCCTTTTTTTCTGTCTGTCCATTGGTCTATATACCCATATAAATATCTGATTATCACCATATACTTAACGTAAAGTGTACAAGAGTACTTTGCATACTTTATTCACTGGCATTGATGTTGATGTAATACAGTCCCCCGCTGTTCTAAATGTTGCTATTATGTTATTATTCTCCAGGAGAATCCGTTCGTAATGTTGAAATGTCCACTTGACGGTAACACCTGCCTTGGAAACGATCGCTTTGAGGGCTATTGTGTTGATCTGCTCAAGGTAACGCCCCTAATACAATTCCCAGTATATCAAGCATTCTCCTATCTGTGATACGATATATCTCCCTTAACTATTATCAGTTAGTACTAGCACTTCATCAATCATCTTTTACCGTTACTAGTATGTCCAGACATACGAAATTAGCAAATAGCTAATTAATGTTTGCAAACGTTTATATAAATCAAGCAAAAACTGACTAAAAACAAAGGCAATTACATCAAAACCTTTTAATAAATGCAAGCGTACAAGGGTACATGTTCTGTCTCCTGCTGTTTATAACATATACAGACAACATATGCCCAGTTGCAGAGCGCGAAGAAGAAGATCACATTTCAGAATTATTATTTGTGGACTGTCAAGTAAGTGTTAATAACAGAAGATGGAGACAGCCTTCAGAAAACGAGAATGGACAAATTACAACAACGGAAGTGGTATTCCTGAGAAGAATATTCAATGCATCAAGAAGAGAAAAAAATCAGAAATGTTGAAATTAGGACTAAAGTGGGGGTTATAGCAGCGGTAGATTTCATTATAAAACAGCAAATTAAATGGTTTGGCAATATAATTAGATAACCAATTAACAGTATACAACAACAAGCAATAATATAAAGACAAATGATACTAAAGACAAATGATACTAAAGGATGCCATCCGTGTGAAAGATGGACATAGGGAATAACAGATTCCATGGGAATCTCGATATATGATGCCCATAAACGTGCACTCTCTCGATGTTTATGCTTCACATCGACACCGCAAGGTAAAAGAGGAATATGATGAGATGAGATGAGATGAGATGAGATGAGATGAGATGAGATGAGATGCGAGGAGATGAAGGCAGCCTATGGAACCATCTAAGTCAAGTTAACTCGAGCTGTGAGAACTATAACAAGAAACTAAGCATTGAAACGACAGAAACAATGGTGATAGACACAGTCAGAAACCCTGTCAATAAAAATAAAGAACTTGGAAATAAAACAAACCAGCGATTTTAAATAACTAGGGTCAATTGTCGCTTCAGTTGGGGGAATAGATGAGAAATCTACACATGTTGTGCAAAGGCAAATCAAGTATTAGGACAACTATTGACACGTATGTCGTATAGAAAATTCTTATCAGTACAAAAGCAAAGCTCACAAGAATTATATTTTGGCCGACATTATGCTACCAATGTCAACCATTGACTCTTACTGCAAGTAACGGGCGCAAAATCATAACAACAGAGATGAGATGCCTTAGAAGAACTGCTGGGGTAACTATGAGAGAATTAGAATTTAGAACATTTAAAGACGGCTAGATCTGAAACCAGTCATGCACTTCATCAAAGAACAACAGAATAGGGCCTTGGTACCATCTTTCACGAAGATCCACATTAAATAAATCAATGTGAAAACTCAGTGATAACTGGGAAGATTTACGGGAAAAGAGCAAGGGAAAGACAATTATATAAATACCTGTATGACTTATCCACCAGGCTCCAAAAGGAACAAGAGCACACATTTGATCTATGATCGTGTGACAAGGTGAGACATGACCGCCTATGATCGTCTACACGAAACATGATGATAATGATGAGGATGATGATGAGTGTTATGTCAGATGGCCAGAAGATCTACTAAAAATACTAACCAGAAAGTGTTGTTTATAATTATTTAAGATATATATTACAGTATAACAAATAACTTATTAAACGTTTTATTTAATTATATTATATATATTTCAATATAGCCAATAACTTATTAGACATGTCATTTAATTAGTTAATATATATTGCAAAATAACTAATAACTTATTAGACATGTTATTTAAGTAGTTAATATATATTTCAATATAACTAATAACTTATTAGACATGTTATTTAAGTAGTTAATATATATTTCAATATTATTAAAGTTGAGTTGAGTGCAGAACCGACACCATAGCACTCGGGACATTCAAATACGTTCTCAGTCCTCGTCTGCAACAGCCAGCGAAGTGTCCTAATACTAATTGTACCAGTAGCAGTCTGATTATGTAGCATCTAGCATTTCCTGGGAGTTGTGAGTCTCGGCCAGATCCTCTGGTCACTCCCTGCAGCACCATTCTCTCCAAGTCGTGATGATCTACCCGTTCTTCTGCACTATACACACGATTCCAAAGGGCCCCGACCACACCTGCCCTATCATAGACTAATACCCCACCAAGGGGTGCAGACTCAGCCAATCTGTCCACCTGCTCATTTCCCACCACACTAGCATGTCCTAGGGAAAACATCCGCCAAATGCTTTCTATTTTTGAATGTTGCATAAAAGCCTCTCACTCTGCCCATATCATCTATGTCAGTGGTTCTCAACCGGTGGGGAATCCCGGCCCCCCCCCCCCCCCCCCCCAGGGAAATGGATGAAGACCATTTCAAGATAGTGTTAATACAAGAACCGATTACTTGACATAGTTTTTCCCTTCATACTTTATAGTTATGTATGTCTCGTCCTTCTAAAATTCATTTTATAAAGTAAGTAGACCCACAAATCATTTTTTATGTGGATGTCTAGACTTGTTTTAGTATATGCTATTACATTTGCCTTCCACTTTTACGTATACTGTGTAGGGGTGAGGGGATTTTTAGATAGGACATATGAAAGGGGGGGGGGGGTGACGTTCTGAAAATACGATGAAGGGGGGAACGGGCCAAATTTTTGATAGGAAGGGGGGGGGATGGCGTTCTGAAAATATGGTGAAGGGGGGAAAGGGCCAAAAAAGGTTGAGAACCACTGATCTATGTCAATAGAACTAATAACTGATTGCACATCTTATTTACTTATGTAATATATATTTTTTAATATAACTAATAACTTTTCACACACTTTAATTGAAACCGAATTTCCAATATTCTATGTTTCACTAGCTGGTGTCTCAGAAAGTTAACTTTGAATACACAATCCAGCTGGTTAAGGACAATTCGTACGGGGCCAGACTGGCGGATGGCACATGGAATGGAATTATTGGAGAGTTGCTAAATGATGTAGGTTTCTCTCTCTCTCTCTCTCTCTCTCTCTCTCTCTCTCTCTCTCTCTCTCTCTCTCTCTCTCTCTCTCTCTCTCTCTTTCTTTCTCTCTCCCCCTCTCTCTCCCTCTCTGTCTTTCTCTCTGTTAACTGGAATGATTGTAGTTGTAGCAGTCGTATGAATTCAGTGCGCGGGATGGCTTGTTTGAAAGCAGTCATTTATATTGTTTTATGGCACTTATACCATAGAGGCCCTGCCAACTCTTGACCACCTGAACACACTTCCCACCATATCATAAGTTAAGTGTGCTATACATGAACTTGCACCTCCAAGGCTCCAGGTAAAGATGGGATTCCATTAAAGGTTATCAGGAGTGGGCAAGACACATTCACTCTACAGATCCGCCAGCTAATAGAGCTATGCTGGCGAGAAGGACAAGTTCCACAGGATTTCAAAGATTCAAGCATCATAACGCTGTACAAGAACAAGGGAGATCGGAGCGACAGTAACAACTTTAGGGGTATCTCACTTCTGTGTATTGTTGGGAAAGTATTTGCTAGAATAGTTCTGCGCAGACTTCAAGCCCTGGGAGATCAAATCTACTCCGAATCACAGTGCGGCTTCCGACAGAACCGGTCTACTAATGATATTATTGTCATTGCGACAAATGCACGAAAAATGCCGGGAACAAAATCAACCACTGTTTATTGCCTTCATCGACATCACAACACATTTGATCTGGTCAGTCGTGAGGTCTGTTCATGGCACTAAAGAAGATTGGCTGCCCACCTACTCTTCTGTCCATTGTGGAATCGTTCCACACAGGCATGAAGGGTATAATCAAGTTTGATGGTGCAACTTCAAAAGAGTTTGAAATCAAGAGTGGAGTTAAGCAAGGTTGTGTACTATCCCCCACCCTCTTTGGAATATACTTTCCACTTCTACTGAAACACGACTTTTGTGGTCAGGATTCCGGTATATAGATTCACTCACGCTCAGATGGCGGCCTCTGTAATGCTAAGAGATTGAAGGCCAAGACCAAAATTAGGAGGGTACTAATCAGAGAGTTACTTTTTTGCAGATGATGCTGCAATTACGACCCACTCTGAGGAAGAATTACAACATCTACTATCTGCATTCTCCAGTGCTTATTCTGAATTTGGTTTACCAATTAACAAAAAGAAGACACAGATTATGTCACAAGGTGCATATGGGATACCATCAATCTTTATTGACGATGCCGAATTGGAGATAGTAGACCATTTTATATATCTAGGATCAAAAGTAAATAGTAAATTATCCCTGGATCAGGAAATCAACATCAAGATTAGAAAAGCAGCAACAAGAATGAACAGGTTAGCAAAAAGAGTCTGGGAGAACAGGAAGCTTACTGCCAAAACAAAAGTCCTTGTCTATCAAGCCTTTGTCCTAAGTACTCTTCTTTATGGCAGTGAAAGCTGGACAACTTACTCACACCAAGAGAAACGTTTAAACAGCTTTCAAATGCGGTGTCTGCGAAGAATACTTGGTATTAAGTGGCAAGACAAAATCACAAATACTGAAGTATTGGAAAGATTAGTTTGTGTGACGGTGTGTTCCATGCTCAGTCTTCGTAGACTTAGATGGATAGGACACGTTAGGAGGATGGATGATGGTAGAATACCAAAGGACATCTTTTTTGGTGAATTACAGATGGGTAGGAGATCTCAGGGTCGGCCTCTACTACGATACAAAGATGTGTGTTAACGGGACATGATTAATAAAGACATTCATAATGTACACTGGGAGCAAGCCACCACTGAACGTGTTGCAAGGAGGGCAACTATCAGAAATGGAATAAAGACAAAGGAGAAAATTATTGCAGATAAAGCACACACAGAGCGTGAGAGACGTAAGATGGTGCATGATGGTGGAAATGACCAAGTGTTCACATGCATCCACTGTGGACGAACATTTACAGCGCGAATTGGCCTTATAAGCCACACTTGCCACCGCCATGGGTTGTAGTTAATATGTTTATTTTGAAGCACAATGTACCAAACTATCGTCTGTCAAGACGGAAAGGTGCCAATTAAATTAGCACTGATACCTACAAGAAGTAACTGTCTGTATAGCTTTAACTAAGGACAGCAAAAAGTGTCGGGGAAGATAATAAGCATTCATATCATAACATCATGATATACGTCAGCATAACCGAATGGATAAGATCGCTTGCTTTTAAAATTATGGTGCGTTGATGCCAAGGTAGCGGGTTCAATTCCTACACCGGTCACTTGGACTAAAATGTTGATTTCTCGTCCTTGACTTGGGGACATAAATTACTAGTACCTCAGAATTCGGAGTGGGTTCGCCTGATGACGGGGGACATTGGTAATAGCGAAAACTAATCCACACGCTAAATTCAGTCCAGAGCACCACAATAAATACCAGCACGCAAAAGCCAAATTTCAAAGGGCCAAGCTGCAGGCTAGACGGAAAAGCTGGCAGGAGAAAACGGAGTCTCTGAACTTTGAAAGAGACACAAGGAAGTTGTGGAAGCTAATAAAACAACTTAACGACGAGGGCACAGGGAGAAACTCAAAAATTGCACTACATAAAGATGGAAACATCTTAACAGGAAAGCAAGCAGCTGACCATTTTGCGGACTCATTCGCACAAGATAACAATATCGAAATTAGTCCAGAGAAACAACAAGAGATTCAAGATAAATGGCAACATACAGGACAGAAGGAAAAAGTACATGAGGTTATGGAGGCACCTATCACAATCAATGAACTGGAACTAGCCATATCAAAACTGAAAATGAGAAAGTCACCAGGAGCTGATGGTATCTCCAATGAAATTATCATAAACCTAGGAACAGAGGCCAAAGCAAAGCTGTTACAGATCTTCAATAACACCTGGATCTTAAGCAGTGTTCCACAAGCCTGGAGAGAAGCAATCATGATACCCCTCCTAAAATCTGGGAACGATAGTTACATTTCCTCCAGCTACAGACCAATTAGCCTCACCAGCTGTCTCTGCAAAACACTGGAACGCATCATCAATCACAGACTACAGTGGTACATTGAAAGTGAAAATATCTTTGTGCCACAACAGGCTGGCTTTAGGCAGGACTACTCTATGGAAGATCAGGCAACCTATCTCTCTCAACAAGTTGAGGATGCATTCCAAGAGAAGAAACTGGTACTTGCGGCATGGATAGATCTGAAGAAAGCCTTTGACAAAGTCTGGAAAGAAGGTCTTATGAAGAAACTGAGAAACTGTAAAGTCAATGGAAGAATGTACAAATGGGTGAAATCATATTTGCACAACAGAACAGCCCGAGTACAAATAGACGCTCTCAAGAGCAAGAAAGTACTATTGCGTCACGGTGTTCCGCAGGGTGGAGTCTTGTCCCCCACACTTTTTCTAATCTTCATAAATGATCTTGTTGTTAATCTACTTGTGGAATTAAAGCGGCAATGTACGACGATGACCTGGTTTTGTGGAGCACAAATGAACATGCGTCAGTGGCCACCATATTGCTACAGAGAGCTGTAAATACATTTGTTGCATGGGCCGATAGATGGTGTGTCAGCATAAAGTGACAATTGCAGTATCTGTGGCGAAGTGGTTAAGCCGTTTGACTCGTGCTCCGAAGGTTGTGGGTTCGATTCCGGGCCGCGTCCTTCGGTTTACGAGTTAAATGTTTCGGAGACTCCTGTGGGTCGTCGCTAAAAGCTACGGAGTTCGTGCTTTGTGCGACGCTTTCCGTGCTGTGGAAAGAGACCGAGCCATATGGGATAAAACCCGGTGCAATGAAGTCGACCCTGTCGACTTTTAAACGACTTTTTTTTTTTAAACACTGACAAGTGCAGCACCACTCTATTTACCCTCTCTCCGAAACAAAAGGCAGGGATCATCCAGATAAATGGAACGCCCCTAAGAGAACATAAAGAACCAACATACCTATGTGTAACATTTGATGACAGGCTGACATGGAGAAAACACATAAAAAAGCTGTAGCAAAAGCCAGAAGGAAAATAGCCATCCTGAGAAAGCTAAGTGGAACCACATGGGGAGCTAGTGGGAAAATACTTAGCAAAGTTTATCAACAGAGCATACGACCATACCTGGAATACGGGTCAACTGCGTGGTGTTCAGCATCAAAAACCACACTACAAGAGCTGAACAAAGTGCAAAATCAAGCTCTTAGAGTCACCACAGGAGGGATGAGATCAACCCCTATAGTAGCAATGGAGAAAATGGGGAGGACACAAGCACTGAGAGAACGCAGATATAAAAAAAAAAAAAAACACTAATACAAGCCGACAAGTTCCTCAGCTTGCCAGGCCAACCTATGAAGAACCGATTTGAAAACTTAGCTATGGGGCGGTTGAAAAGAAGTAGTTTTATCCACTAGGCAGCGCAAAATGCTGTTCGAAACGGAGAAGCGATAGTGTACATAGAATACCCAAATAATACTAGGGATACAGCCAGAGGTCCAACAGGAAAGTACTGTCATAACTATGATGCTGAAATTGAGGCAATCAAGATAGCAATAGAGAAATTACACAATAACAGCCATGGTAGACAACCTGCGGTGATATTGACGGATGCAAAATTAGTAATAGAGGCACTCTGTCTGGGAAATTACCAGTTCTAAGGACACTACTTTCTTAACTTAGCAGTCAGCTTAGGGTCACCATACAGTGTATACCATCCCACTGTGGGGTACCCGGAAGCGACAGAGCTGATCGATTGGCTAAGGAAGGAGTAAAAGAAGAACAGCCTGATGTGCCCATTACATTCCACCAAAAGAAAAGAATGATCCATTCAGTCAGAAGGCCACCTAACCCTACTCAAGACGACTACCACGTTATGGACAGACCAGACCAGGTCATTATTCTGCGCCCCAGAACAGGACCAATAGATTACGCAACCACATGTATACAAAATTCAAGATTGATGACTCAGCCATGTGTACATGTAGTTTGGCGTCGCAGACGGCGAAGCACATACTCCAGGACTGCCCAAACTACATCAAATTCAGGCGAACCTTCTGGCCTAGAGAGACAACAGTAGAAGATAAATAAACTCTATGGACCGCTGAGTGAACTAAAAAAGACTGTTAGATTCATACAAGAGACAACATTGCAGTTATAGACATATTTCAAGTGAATGAAACAACTTGCCCAGGAATCACGAACAGCTAAAATGCTGAGTTTGACTGCTACTTCCTGTGAAGGACATGCAACTAAATTTTTTTTTTATTGTAACATAAACTATAAAGTAAACGTTAAAAAGGTTAGTTGCATATCCTTTGTAGGTCGTAGCAGTCAACACCAGTATTTTTGCTGTTGTAATTTCTTGTCACTTTTACGTTCAGTAGTTTGCCATTACTTTCTCAACGACCGGCGCCGCGTACCATTTAGCAAAAAACCAACATAACGTGGTCTGCTGCCAAATCACGCGCAGCTGTGTTTCGAACGCGGGTTTGCTGTGTCTGTAACACCAAAGTAAACGTTAACCTCACCAATTAGCTTCCTCATTGTAATATAAGAATACAAGCCAGCTCCGTTGCGAAGAGGTTCCGGGGGCAACTCATAATCCAGCATACCCGCGTTCGAAACTCAGCTGCGGGTGATTTTGCAGCAGACCGATTTGCCTTGTTTTTTTTTTAACGAAATGGTATGGTGCCTGTCGTTTAGAAAGCAATAGCAAACTACTGAACGTAAACTTGCCAAGTATCACAACAGCAAAAATACTTGTGTTGACTGCAGCATCCTGTAAAGCAGAGGTTCCCAAACTACGGCACGCGCGGGCCACGTATGGCCCGCCAGCTGTCAGAAAGTGGTACGCGAGGCCTCGTTATTTAATATAATATATTTTAATAATCTCAAAAATGCACTCGGAGAGCCCCGTCAGCGTGAGATATTTTACTCTGCTCGAGGTTGTTAAGCGCAGATAGTATCAAATGCGCCTGTTTATTTCGCAACAAAACGTTATGAAGTTCCCATATCCCAGCCTAGTCGACCAATCAGAGTGCGCAAAGCGCCATGTTGTTGTCTGTTACAACTGTTTAGCAGAATCGGTAGTATTGTGTTTAAATTAGATTTTTTTCAAATAAAAGTTTACCGTTACAGCCTATAAACACGAGAGTGGAAAATTTAAAATCAAACCAATGGTAAAAAGCGAAAATGTGAAGACGTTGCTTGTCGTGAATTCAACGAAGACTGGACTGAGAAATTTATGTTTATGCCTAGCCGTAGTGGTAAACCAGTTTGCTTAATCTGCGGGGTTTTGTTTTCTGTTACGAAAAAACTTGATCTGGAAAGATACTTCACGACCACACATTCAGGCATATTTGCTCAATATCTGATGAATTCGGAGTTAAGAAAAGATTTCATAGCTAAAACAGAAAGTTCTCTGACCAAGGAGCAGTCATTTTTCACCAAGGCTTACGAACAGAGCAAGAGTGCTGTTGTTTCGTCGTACAAAGTCGCGCTTCTGTTGGCTCGCAAAAAGAAGCCGTTCTCTGAAGCAGAAGAAATAATCAAGCCTTCCCTTAAAATTGCTGCTAGAATGCTTGGGGTATAAAAAAGTGTGAAACAGAATTTGATCAGATTCCTTTCTCTAATAATACCATGACCTGGCGAGTTGAAGAATTAACCAATGATGTTTATCGTCAAGTAGCAGCACATACGAAACATTGTAAATTTTTTTGATTGGCAATGGATGAATCCACTAACATTTCTGACACAGCTCAGGTCACAGTTTTTGTTCGAGCAATAAACGATAATTTTAAAGTCATTGAAGAACTTCTAGGACTTGAATCGATGCATGCAACTACCAAAGGGACTGATATGTTTGAAACCGCGAAGTTGTGTGTAGAAACAAATAACATAGAAATTGGACAGTGTATGCACAGATGATGCTCCAGCTTTGACGGGTGAAATGTCTGGATGTCTAGCATTACTGGAACAATTTCTTGGCCGTACTATATTAAAATATCACTGTATCATTCACCAAGAAGCTCTGTGTGGAAAGACATTACCCGGTAAATCTGAAACTTTAAATGGATGTTGTTCTGAGATGTGTGAACAAAATTCGAAGTAAGGCACAGAACAGGCGTGAGTTCAGACAGTTTCTATCAGACCTGAACGAGGAATACGGTGACCTACTGTTAAACTGTGATGTCAGATAGCTATCTAAGTTATGTCACTTTTCTGTGCACTGAAAAATAGTGTCTATCTGTTTCTGTCTGAAATAAATGACTTGCCTACAGAACGGGAATATCGGCTGAACGATGACTGGCTTAATGACCTGGCATTTTTGGTGGAGGATCCAGGGATAAAACAAATTATTCGCAAATTTGAGCGATGGAATTTCTTCATTTAAATTTAATGAATCACCAAATAACGAGAAGTAGATTGTGAGCTTTACTAAAACACGATTACAAGGAACAAATTGGACGTTGCGGCCAAAGCCTTCGTCAGCACAGAACAAACAAACGCTAACCGATACAAAAACTATATGAAACACACCACAGGACAATATTAAACTAATTAAAGGTACTTATCTGAATCTGTATTCTTGCTAGGAGCGACTGACACACGATGTACGACTAGTCAGTAGATTGTATGAACCGGATGTATGGTCAGCGGGTCAAAGGTCAATAAAGTCAGAAGCTCGGCCATTGGCTAAGCCGCTGGGCAGGATAACAAGCGGGAGGGGAGTGGGGGTGGAGAGACTCTCATGTGGGCGGAAGAGTGAGAATTGGGATAGACAAAGATGTAGCTGACGCAGTACGCAATTGACAATTCTCGTTAAACGCTCGAAACACAGCTGCGGAAGATTTCATTTTGATGGTCCTAAGAGAGGGGCATGAGTAGCGGTCGTTCAGAAAACGATAGCAAACCACCGAACGCAAAACTGTCGAGAAAGTTGACTGCGACGTCCTGCAAAAGTCCTGCGACTACCTATATAGTGGACAATAAACATACTATATCTCTCATTTAAAATGAGAACAGCGATGTTTATCGGACAGCTAAGTGAAGGGACTTTAGAGGCGTTTCCAACTCTGAAGACGCTTGTGGTGGAAAAGAAATGTGACTTGTTACAGTACAAAGTAAAATTTGAAAGTCTTCTGGATATCTTTCAGTCGAGATTTCAAGAGTTCACAATAAAGGAGGATAATGTTGCCCTCTTCAAAATTCCGTTCGTATTTCCTATTGCCAAGCTCTGTCAATTACAGCAAAACCTGCAGCACGAGGTAATTGATTTGGATTGCAATTCTGCACTGAGATGTAAATTTCTGGAGCTGCCTGCTTCACCTTCAGTTGATCATATGATTTCACTCTGGCGACTATTGCCTGTCGAACAATTTGAACACTTGCGTTCATTCGCCTAGAGATACATTTGTCGTTTTGGTTCGACTTACAGATGACAGCAGTCATTTTCAGCAATAACCGTTATAAAAAAAACAAGCAATGTTCCAGACTGTCGTAATAAGTGTCGTCCCTGGGGTGAGGGGAATCAACACCCACATTCTTTTAACCCCATATCATTATCTTGAGGATCTCCTAGCTTTCTCCCACAACACCACGTCAGTCCCTGGATCTCTCTCTCTCTCTCTCTCTCTCTCTCTCTCTCTCTCTCTCTCTCTCTCTCTCTCTCTCTCTCTCTCTCTCTTACCACTGGACCATGCCCCCTCTCATTCTTTTCCGAAACATATTACACAACACTAGCTTCTAACAAAATGACAAATTAATATAATAAAGAAAAGTGTCAGGGATGTGCGAAGTGTATGTGTAGAATGTCTGTCGTATAATCTAGTGTGTTTGCAGAATCAGACCGAACAGCTCAGGAGCAAAGTCTGCTTCATCACAGTACTGGCCACACAACAGCACCAGATATCAAGTACAAGAAGACCTCACCAAATGATGTGTCTCTCAGGCAAAATGTCGACGTCCTCCAATAGCTCTTGGACAATCCGGATACCTGGTCACCAATAGTGGATATAGTCCAATATTGACCATCAATTTGACACACAGAGTGTAACTACTATGTCATTACAAGTTCTGTGGTCAGAGAATTCTAGTATAGTCCAAAAATGTTTACTGTCACTTTGGAACTAACTGTTAGTGTTTAACTTCTCATAAGAATTCCCCAATTGTAACACACAATGTTAATTTTCCAGGTATCTATATCTCTACTAGTGTTCCTGGTACTGGTGGTATTTTCAGTGTCTTTATTTTACTGTGATGTAAACTATCACTTAGGAAACACACTTATATAATCATCGTTTCCTGCTCAGCAGAGGCCAGGTTCCTGCAGACCCTCTGGGTTATGGGCCCAGTGCAAAAGCCGCTGAGTGAAAAAAAAATCTTCCTTCAATAATAGAGCCATACTTTTCTGCTACTTCTTGGTAAATCTAGTGGAACCATATAGTTATTCCTATTTGAGACTGAGACTACGAAATCACACACTGGATGAATGTCCGCCGATATAAATCAACAATAGACACGGTAGTCTCTCTCCAGAATCAAACTAGGAATATCACACATGCCCGTCTTGCTTCACAACATTTGGTCGACTCCCCCCAAAGTTGTTTATCCAGACTGTTTCAATACTGTGTCTGAATGACGTCACAAAACTGTCTAGACACTAGGCGTCTAGAAGCTATTTTTTCTTTCCTTTTCCAAACTCGATGTAAACAACTGACTGGCTGTCCCTTTCATCTGGGAAATTGTCTCCGGTTCTTCAAAAAGTCTTACCGGTCTGTGGTCTAGAGAAAAAATTTCCCCCACAACAAAAGATCTTCCCGACTTTTACCCAGACAGCCTGTCTACCACATCAAATGATGGCTGCCGCCTGCAGACGAATGGCGCGACAGTCTTTCCTCGATCAACAACACATTAAAGAATGACGGCTGCTTGTAGATGTATGGCGCGACATTCTGTCATCGATCGACATCTCCAAGAATTTTCGTGACACAGACTTACCAACAGTAACCTAACTGCGCTTACGACTTTGGGCACAACAGATTTGTGCCCAGACATTGATAAACTGGCATCTGAACTCAAGTAACTGGTTATGAAGAACAGTTACTATTGTAAATTAATTACATTAATAGCGATGTTCGAAATTGATTTAAAATTTATTGTTAAATGAACTTTTGATTTTAAACCAAGAAATGACCACAGTGTAGTACTAACACTGACTGTCTTTAAAGTTTTAGAAGTTTGTTGACGATAGTTAAGAAAGGTAAGAATGATGTTGCACGACTTTTATAATTTTATAACCCTTTTTTTTTATGGCCTTCTGCTTGAAAAGCTTGGGAACCACTGCTGTAAAGGATATGCAACTAACTAACATTGTAATATAAACTATAAAGTAAATGTGTCGACATTTTCTGTTAAATTTACTATAAAATACTCTTAAAACTTAACCTCAGTAATGAATTCCCCTATTTTAACACAGTACAATTGCTCTCGGAACAGACATAACATCTGATGGGAGATGCCTTGGAGAGATTAGAACAAGAATAGCCATGGCGAAGGTAGCCTTTTCTAAGATGAAAAAGATACTGACCAACAAAAAGATGTCAATTGCTACGAGAAAAAGAGTGTTGAGGTGCTACATAGAGCTTGTACTTTTGTATGGATGTGCAGTCACGCCGAAAAATATCTGATGGCTGTGGACATGTGGTTTCAGAGAATAATGCAAAGAATATCATGGGCAGACAGAAAAACCAATGACCAAGTCCTACAAGAAACATATAAAAATCGTAAACTGATTAGAGAAATTAGACGTAGACAGTCAGAATTTTGATGGCTTGTTATGGGAAGACATAAATTGGAGAACCTGGTGACAACTGGCAAGAACGAGGAGAAGAGAACAAGGGGAAGAAGGACAGATAAATACCTGGATGGCTTCACTACGTGGCAGGGTCGAGACAAGAACACGGAGCTGATCCACGATTCTGGTGATCGAATGAAATGGCGAATCATGACCGCCCACGGTTATCGGCATAGCACATGATGGATAGATTGTAACATAAACTATAAAGTGCTGGTAAAAGTTAACCTCAGTAATGAAGTGCCCTAATGTAACAAACTACAAAGTAAACAACCTCAGTAATCAAGTCCGCTATTGTCAGGTGGCGAAGTGGTCAAACCGTTTGCCTCGCTCTCCGAAGGTTGTGGCTTCGATTCCAGTCTACGTCTTTCGGTTCACTAGTGCAATTTTCTCAGGAACTCCTAGGGGTCGTCGTTGGAGCTGCGGAGTTAGTGATTTGTGCGTCGCTCTGGGCAGGCCAGCCTGCGGGAAAAAAAACCGAGCTATGTGGGATAAAACCCGGTGCAATGAAGTCGACTTTTAAGACATTTTTTACACTTTAAAGTAAAAGTTAACCCCATCAAGAATGTCCCTTATTCTAACATAAACTATCAAGTAACAGGATGAACTTAGTTTCCTCTATCTCCAAGGCTTGCGCGTAATGTGCCAATGCTGCTTGCCTCTGATTGTAATACCAACCGATAATCGATGAGTGATGTCAATGTAAGACGGCCGCTCTAGCCGCTGACCCGAAATATTCCCTGGCTGCCTCTACAGGCTGGATGGATCCGAGACCCTGGGGCACTATATTTAAGTCTCCGTCTCGACGAGGATTCGAACACTCAACATCCAGGTCGGTGGGCGCATTGGGCATATGGTGCTAACCCCATATATTTAAAGACTAATCGGCGCTCGGTGGGCGAGTAAACAAAGCAAGGGATTCGTTTCCAAGACTTAATTATCTCTGGATATATGGTGCCAGTCCTCGAGGGTTGATGTAGTCAATGTAACGCCGGGCGCCTTTATGGCCTTCGCATTTCCTGATATCTATCTATTTGAGCTTGGGTCGACCTGGGAGGTCGGGTCAGTTTCTTTAACAACTCCTGGCCTCGAGAAGGTTTTGAATACACGACCAACAGACAGATAGATAAGCGTGCTAGCCTCTGTGTGTGTGCATGTGTGCGTGCGTGCGTGTGTATGTGTATATATATATAAGTGGGTGTGTGTGTGTGATATTATAATGCTGTATATGCTGTGCAGAACGTGGAGGTGACCCCACGAACCCCCAGTTGATTTTCGAGTTATAACTTAATGGCGGTATAGTGACTGAAAGCCCTACCTCGCCAACAGCGAACCAGAAGTTTACAAGCAAGCGCTCTTATCTTTTTGACCATGTCAACTGCTCCCTCCCTCCCTCTCTCTCTCTCTCTCTCTCTCTCTCTCTCTCTCTCTCTCTCTCTCTCTCTCTCTCTGTGTGTGCGTGTATGTGTGTGTGTGTTTTTTTTTTTACATCTTTGTAATTCTAACGTTGTCAGTTAATAACTGAACCTTTATCTTTATAGATCTTAAAGATTGTTCTATTTCCGCTATTTTGACAAAAAGATATGTTCCTTCAATATGTGCTTCCCCACATGAATGCAGCAAGCTGACATGGCCATTGCTTCTCTGACAATCACGGAGATTCGAGAGCGTTTTGTGGATTTCTCAAAACCGTTCATGCAGCTTGGCACGTCGATCATGATAAAGATACCAGAGAAGGAAAAGGGAGGCGTGTT
The DNA here is from genome assembly GCA_963921405.1 of Cepaea hortensis. Classification (NCBI taxonomy): domain Eukaryota; kingdom Metazoa; phylum Mollusca; class Gastropoda; order Stylommatophora; family Helicidae; genus Cepaea; species Cepaea hortensis. The sequence goes on along the minus strand of OY992879.1, from coordinate 86,951,745 downwards.
TTCATTTAAGGTAGGTTGCTTATGTGGATTTTCTGTTAAACTATTGGTTGAAGAGGAAGAGAGAGAGAGAGAGAGAGAGAGAGAGAGAGAGAGAGAGAGAGAGAGGGGAGAGAGAGAGAGAGAGAGAGAGAGAGAGAGAGAGAGAGAGAGAGAGAGAGAGAGAGGGCGTGTTTTAATATGTAAAATAATGAATCTAGCCCTGTCATTTATTTGGGAGAAGAAAATGAGGCGTGTTTACATTTAAATCATGTTGATTACATCATGTATCAAATAACTCATTTTCTGGGAATTACATGGCTCGGACATTTAGTTAGAATGGAACAAGATCAACCAGCGGCTAGAGCGTTCTGTCTATGAATATCCGGACTAAGGCGAGAGGAGGACCCTGAAAGAGTTTACTAGATGAAGTAAACGAGACATTGGAGAAATCAAATATGACGTAAGTTAGTTAGTCGTGGTTCCAACTTCACGCCAAAGGGTCGTCCCCATAATGCTCCGTTCCTGTGTCAGTGAATATTACACAAAAGGCTTCTCACTGCCCCATGTGAAAAGTGGAACAGGCAGGAGTCTCGACAAATCAACGGCCCGCACATGTATACTATGCATAAGACCGCTGCCAGAATGCCAACAGAATTGTCCGCTACGAAAAATACAGTTCATCGTCGATGGAAGCAGCAGTCACTAAAAACCAGCAGCCACATATTACTGCATAAGTCAAATCCAGTTAGTTGAGCTACCGACCGCCCGCCATTTTTCTGAACATGCAGTTCACGATACAAACAACCGCAGAAATATATAAAAATCACTACACGCAAAATCCACAGCTCACAGTAAGTACAAGCAACAAGACAAGCGAAACAGTACATTATATTTCTAAACTATCTGCTACGCTTCTAAGCAAAAGCAGTACAACAAAAGAAGAAGGGGATGTATTCTGTGGTGAGACGGTGTTAAAATAACTTGTAGATGTGTTTAAAGAGGCTTGTGATATCTTTATTCGTTGTAGAAGAATGCTCCACATGTGAGTCTCGAAGTACGATAAGCATACTTCATGTGAGTATATCATGGACTTGGGAATATGTTATATGTTTACGTTTGCTATATCTTGCATTATATTTTACCAAATGATCAAGGGTAATTTAGAGCACTTTGAGATATGATGTTCTGAATATGTTTGTCATAGAACTGCCATATTCATGTTTACTTTAATTGCAGAGGCAGAAGAGGAAGCTGAAGATGAAAAAGGAGAAGGAGAAGAGGATGTGAAAGAGAAGACGAAGAAGAAGAAGGTGATGATGATGATGATGATGATGATGATGATGATGATGATGATGATGATGATGATGATGATGATGCTGATGATGATGATGATGATGATGATGATGATGATGATGAAGCAACAGACGAAGAAGAGGGGGAGAGTGAGAAGGAATGGCCGGCGAGGAGGAAGATGAAGAACATACACATATTGGTACAAGATCAACTAATTGAGGATAATCAGTCAGTTCCCTGATTACAGACTTGTGCTACCCCGAGGACCAACTAAGATCGGGTCTATTGGATTCATCCGGAAGATAAACGCAAACTAATAAACATTCATGAGTACCTCGTTTATTAAAATTGGTTGAATGGCATACATCATCATCACCAAATACCATGCCGATAAGCGTCGTCATATTTAGCCATCTCCCACGAACATCAGAGTCATGGGTCAGTTCTGTGTTCTTGTCTCGACCATGCCACGTGGCAAAGCCATCCAGATAGTTACTTCTCTCCTTCCCCTAGTTCTATCCCTGCAATTTTGCCATATGTCACCGAGTTGTCTAGTTTATTTCTTCACACAATAGATAGGTTACGAATTAGGCACAGCACCTAAGCACGTTTTATATATAAGATTAGGGGAAAAAACATATTGTTTGCATGGCCATTTCAATCAGGATGGCGCATTCAAACCCAGCGTTTATTAGCTGTGTCGGATTTACTAGCCAATTTAACGATCAGTAGTTGGCCATTAACCGGCTCTGTGGCTTAGAGGATAGTGAGACGTGCAGTTTCATAATTCCCCGACTTACTGAGTCGAGGGTTCGAAATCAGCTTCATGAGATTTGAAAGCATGTCCTTTTAACGTTGACGACAATGGCATGAATGGCCGGTGGTTCAGAACACTACGGCAAACTACTAATCTAACATTATCTAGGAAATTACAAACAGCCAATAAATGTTGAGGTTGATTGCAACGTTCTGTAAGGAATGCAATTAACTGTTTAGCTGAACAATGCTGTCTCACAGGCTGATACTCATCAACTTAAAGCGACCTGCTCCCAAATTCCCAGCGCATGATTTCTGAACCTCAGTACGGTACGTCGATACATTGTGAAACTGCGTTCACAAACCTTTTAGCCACAAATGCCGACAACTAGAATCTAACTAACTCCTAATCTGTGTCTTCAGAATCCTTTGTCCGACGGTGTGTGGCTGGCCATCATTTGTGGGTTCCTGGGAGTCAGCTTTGTGTTGTTCTTCGTTGGTCGATTCAGCGCCTCCGAGAAGCCCAAGGGATCGGACATGTCTAAGCCTGCCTTTAGCCTTGCCAACACTGTGTGGTTCAGCTTGGGAGCCCTCATGCAACAAGGCTCAGATATTTATCCCAGGTAATCTGATGAATGTCTCCGTGGCGAAGAAGTTACAGACGTGATTCGTAATTCCGTATACCTACGTTCAAAACAGCTGCGCGCGATTTTGCAGCATACCGCGTTGTGCTGGTATTTTACGAAAAGGTATGGGTGCTGGTCGTTCAGAAAGCAATGGCAAGTTACTGAACGTAAAACTTGCCAAGACATCAGCAGCAGCAAAAAATGCTGGTGTTGACTGCAAACGTCCTGTAAAGGATATGCAAATAACTTTAACTTTAATCTGTTGCATTGATATCCACAGGGGGTGGGGTGGGGTGGGGGGGTGCACCTTCGTAGAGTTTTCACTCTAGACCCATCATCATCTTATCTCCAGAGCTTCCACCCCCCCCCCTTTCCTCCCCGTCTTCATGTACCATGTCCACTCATTTACATGGAACCTTCAATGGGGCGTTACCATCCACTTCTATTACACCACAAACTCTATCGACAGTATATTTAAAAGTATGAAGGTCAAGGTTCATGTTAGTTTCACAGCCTGGGATTCTGGGATAAGTAGCACATTTAGTTGATTTCTTGTCATTTCTTTTCAGTGTTCTCATTTTTTTTTTTTTTGGGGGGGGGGGGGGGGGGTGTTCATCTTTACATTATTTACATTCGGTTATTATACTTTAATGTAGTCACTGTAGTGTCTTCATCGTTTTATATGTGTTTGTTTTGTGTATTTCTTTCCTGGTGAAGATTAGTCGTAATGTCATATGTTTTCCTGTATTTGTGTTATATAAAGCTGCATTACATCGGTTCATTGTTTGTTGTTGTTGTTGTTTTTTTTTATTTATTGCTTACATTTCCACATTTCTACCACAGTTCCCAATTTCCACATCTCTACCGACCATGTAACAAAGGGGTTATGAATGAAATTTGAAATCCCGCACAACACATTCGAAACTCAACTGCAGAAGATTTGGCAGCAGGCCGCTTTGCGTTGATTCCCATATAAAGGTATCTGTGCTGATCGTTCAGAAAGCAATGACAAACTACTGAACGGTAAACTCGCCAAGAAATCAAAAACAGTTAAAAAAAACGCTGGGGTTGACTGCCACGTCCTCTAACGGATATGCAATCTCATTTCCATTAATTGTATTTATACTTTAACTTGTATTTCATGCAGCATCTTATAATATGAGTCATGGACAGTTAACTATCATTAAAAAAGAGAATCCTGGTGTTTGCGACAAAGTGTTATAAACACATCCGTAGAATGTATATGACTATGAACAAGAAAAATACTGACATTCTCCGAGATGCAAACATTAGAGAAAAATATATTATTTTTATATTTTAATTTATATTTCGTGTAGCACTATACGAATGTGAGCAATGGACATTTTGAGATCATTCATGAAGGATATTCGGGCTTTGAGATCAAATGATACAGAAACATCCTTAGAATGTCTATGACCAAGAACAAGGAAATGCTGATTCTCTTCGAGATGCGAACATTGAAAAAAAAAACGGACTCATAAAAAGCATCAAGTCTCTGAAGCAAAAATACCTTGGCGATGTTGAAAACCGCAGTAGTTTGGAAAGAACAATATGATTCCTGGAAGAAGTGGCATGGGACAGCTAGCACGAAGATGGACTAGGTCACGACATGTGAAGTTGGATGTGTCAGTTCCCTTCCTCTATGTCTCTCCTTTCCAGACAATTCACATACAACTCTAAATACCCCAGGGCTGTACTGGTCTGAAGAAAATTATCTTATCTCAAGTGGGAATTGAACCCAAACCACTAAACTAGCAGGCAAACGCACTAAGCACAACCAGCATGACTTCAAAGTGCTTAGTTAATTAATATTAATAATAATTTCTTACACTTTAAGAAAGCCCGGTAGCAGAAACTTGCTGTGAGTATGTGACGTGTTCAACCAACACGCGGTTTACGCCGGAGTGCACGGAGGAGTAGGTGGTCAGTCTTTCGCTCCTGTAGCGAACAGCGAGTGCCGGCATAGAACCTTCGTCTTTTGCGCTCCAGCTATTGTCAGAATAACCTCGTAGCGAGGACACAAACTCATAGCTCTGAGACATGGTGTTGCTGCCGCATGTCCCTTGCAGGATGTCGCAATCAACCCCAACACCAAAATGATATACTTGGCAATTTTACGTTCAGTAGTTTGCCATTGATTTAGAAGTCAACATTTAAGTCCAAATGACCGGCGTGTGGACTGAACCCATTACCCTACCGTTAGCGCACCGGAAGTTTAAGCACAAGCACAATAAACATTGCAGCCACGCTGACCTCTCATAAACTGTTAGTAATGATACATTCAAAGTTGTCTAATGGCAATATTTTGGTATATACGAAGGGGCTTCAAATGAAACCTGTAAATGTTTTTTTTTTTTTTTGGGGGGGGGGGGAGAATATATTCTGAAAAAGCACAGAACAAATATATTATACTAGCTGACCCTGCCCGGCTTCGCCCAGTCCCTGGTGGGAAGCATCTCATTTAATTCATATAAGTAGTCATATAAGTTCCCGTTCCCGTTACCGACTATCTGTCTGTCTGTCTGTCTGTCTGTCTGTCTGACCCGGCCCGACATCGCCCAGCTCCTGGTGTGAAGCATCTCATTTAATTTATATAAGTAGTCATATAAGTTCCTGTTCCCGACTGTCTATCTGTCTGTCTGTCTGTCTATCTGTCTGCCTGACCCTGTCCGGCTTCATTAAATTCATACAACAACAAAAAATGTAACTTAAAAGAACGTTCTACCACACACCATCCATTATTCTTAATGAAAACTCTTTCTAATCACCTGCATGACTACAGTAACTTCTTAAGCAAAAAAAGATGAGTTACAATGTTATGCATTGTGCATCATTTTTATGAAAACTTTGAAAATGCCTTACAGATTGTATCATTATTTATTATAACTCATATGCCGGTATATAACTATGGACAAAGAGTTTATAAATCTTTGAAAACGATGCCACAATATGACTATAAGTTATACAGAAAAGTTATGCCCCTTGAAATAACTTTTACAGAGTTAGGTCCCCTGAGATATATGAAATTATGATGAAAAATGAAAAATGAAATAATACTGAGTAAGCAGGCGATTACACACTAACAAAATATCACAGTTGACAGCTCTGGAATGAAAGGAAGGCGTGTAGAAAATTTCATCTCAATCGGATGGGCCGTTCGCGAACAAATAAAGGACATACATACATACATACAGAGATACATAAATACGCACATCCTAATTTATATATAAGATTTCAATGTAGTTAGCACTGCGTTCAATGCAAGTCCTCCAACGCCGATAAGGTACTTAGATTACTGTAGACAATAATTCTTTTTGTCATTACTAGGTATCCCTGGCACGGTCGTGAACAGTCACAGAAGTCACGCCGTTTGGAAACTTGCTACTCCACTCATACACTTGCTGGACTGACAGGCATGCATCGTCACACTGGACCTTCATTCGCCGATTGATTTCTATAGGTTTTACCCCTTCATTTATAAAAAAAAAACGGATAACAGAACGCTATTCCTCTTTGATGCATGTCAAACGTGGAGCGCCCATCTTTAAACTGTCCTTATGATGTCACCGTGCTCGTCTACAACGTGAAGTCACGTGCTGAACACTATTGGCATCCTTAACAATAATATTCACATGTTACAAGACAATTGTAAGATTACTGTAATTTCTGTCACACTGTTAGGGTGTTCATTTGAAACACCCCCTTAGCTTTTCCATGCAGACCTTGCAGATCCATATAAAAATCATTATGCCATATGCCTCTGATAAAAATGCTTGCAGATCCATCTTTGAAAGATTACTCTTATAAAGATGCTTTTGAGCCCTATCTAACATTTTTCTCTTTTCGCTCGCGTTAAAAGCGAGCGAAGTCCACACACATGCTAATACTACTAGTAGTAATAGTTGTTACTGCTAATGAGTGCATTGTGTTGAATTTGCTTGTGGATTAGCTTTCTCTGTTACCAGTGTCCCTCGCCATCAAGCGACCCCACTCCGACTTCTGATGTACTAGTAATGCACATATCCATGTCAAGAACGAGATGTCAACATGTAAGTCCAAATGACAGTGAAATTGTGCGCGTGCACGGTAAACATCCCCTCCACGCCCATCTGCATCTAACACTGATACTTGCAGATCCATCAGATATTGATATTTGCAGATGCATTTGATAATAGTTCTGCAGATCCATCTAGCACTGATACTTGCAGATCCATCTGATAACGATACATCCAGATACATGTGATAACAATAATTGCATATCCATCTAATAATGATGCTTGCAGATCCATCTAACACTGATACTATAAGTCTTTATCTAACAATAATACTTGCACATCCATCTAATAACCGTATTTCCAAATATAGCAAATACTTATACTTGCAGATACATCTGATAATTATACTTGCATATCTATCTGATAACTATACCAGCATATCCATCTGCTAATTATTCTTGCATATTCCTCTGTTAATTATACTTGCATATCCATCTGATAATTATACTAGCATATCCATCCGCTAATTATACTTGCATATCCGTCTGATAATTATACTTACAGAGCCATCTCGAAATGATACTTGCAGAACCACTTGAAAATAAAACTTACAGATCCACCTGATAATAATACTAGCTGATCCACCTGATAATAATCTTTGCAGATCCACCTGATAATCATACTTGCAGATCCACCTGATAATCATACTTGCAGATCCACCTGATAATCATACTTGCAGATCCATCTGATAATCATACTTGCAGATCTATCGCAGGGCGAATAGTAGGAACAGCATGGTGGTTTTTCACCTTAATTATCATATCCACGTACACGGCAAACCTAGCGGCCTTTCTGACCATTGAACGAATGGAAATACCTATCAACTCCGCCGATGATCTAGTCAAGCAGACGGAAATACACTACGGTATTCTGGCAAACGGATCTACAGAAGAGTTCTTTAAGGTATTTTGACAAGGTTTAATGTATAGTAGTCTTAGTGGTTGCAATCGCAATAGTAGCATCATCGTCAGTAGCAGCAGGTGTAGTAGTAGTAGTAGAATTAGTAGTAGTAGAATTAGTAGTAGTAGCAGCAGCTGCAGCAGCAGCAGTAGTAGTAGTAGTAGTAGTAGTAGTAGTAGTAGTAGTAGTAGTAGTAGTAGTAGTAGCAGCAGTAGCAGCAGCAGCAGTAGCAGCAGCAGCAGTAGCAGCAGTAGTAGTAGTAGTAGTAGTAGTAGTAGTAGTAGTAGTAGTAGTAGTAGTAGCAGCAGTAGCAGCAGCAGCAGCAGCAGCAGCAGTAGTAGTAGTAGTAGTAGTAGTAGTAGTAGTAGTAGTAGTAGTAGTAGTAGTAGTAGTAGTATCAGCAGCAGCAGTAGTAGTAGTAGTAGTAGTAGTAGTAGTAGTAGTAGTAGTAGTAGTAGTAGTAGTAGTAGTAGTAGTAGTAGTAGTGTCATTATCTATTTTTAATTGTTCCCTTCAATGGGCAATGACTTGCGTGACTGGTGAGTTCTGATCGATACACATTGAAATACGGAATGAATGAATGAATGAATGAATGAATGTGTAGTAAATGTAGGAACGAATGAAATAATGAATGAATGAATGAATGAATGAATGAATGAATGAATCAATCAATCAATCAATCAATCAATCAATCAATCAATCAATCAATCAATCAATCAATCAATGAAAATGAATAAATTAATGAATTAATGAATCAATCAAACATTCAATGAGTGTATGAATAAATTTATCAGTGAATTAATTAATGAAAGTGTTAGTTAGTGAACGAATAAATCAACGCGTCAATTATTTAATGTTTGCATTATTAAGTGTATGAGTGAGTGAGTGAGAGAGTGGGTGAGTGAGTGAGTCAGTCAGTCAGTCAGTCAGTCAGTCAGTCAGTCAGTCAGTCAGTCAGTCAGTCAGTCAGTGAGTCAGTGAGTGAGTCAGTCAGTCAGTCAGTCAGTCAATCAGTCTGTCAGACTTTAAGTCAGTCTGTCTGTCTGTCTGTTTGTCTGTCAGTCAGTCAGTTAATGGGCTAGTGAGTGAGTGAGTGAGATAGTGGGTGCGTACATGCGTGCATGTACGACTTAATGATCGAAAAAATAAACGACTTCTTAAGTCGCTTGGTACGTTTATGAACGAATACATGTAAGGACGAGTGGGTGAATGAATTAATAAATGTGTGAGTAAATCAGTGAAGTAGTAAAAGCACTAATGAGTGAGAGAGTGCACCCGTGCATCACTGAATTAATATAGCACCCAAGTGGATAAAAACAACCTCTTTCTCTCCCTTCACCCGTACAGATGTCAAATGTAAGTGTGTACAGCAAGATGTGGAACTTCATGAAGTACGCCCAGCCGTCAGTCTTCGTCAAGTCAACGGACGAAGGCGTGCAGAGAGTACGGTCATCAAAGGTAAAATGTCAGGATTGCGTTAGGCTACAGTGTGTCATGACGATCGCTTCATGTTAGGTAGCAACACAAAAGGCTATACGGAAGAAAAAAAAAAACAAGTCCCGTAGCAAGATTCCCTCTGTGGGTATATAAAGTGATAGTATCATCTCATTTTGTTGTCTGAGAGCATGGAGGGATGGGTGGTCAGTGTTCGCCTTCCGTAGCGAACGTTGAGAGCTGACATAAAACTCTCGTCCAGCCAGGCCCATGGCATTATTAGCTTAACAAGGCTACAAGCAATCATTCAAATTGTTTATGTTGGTCGTTTCTTTATTTGCATATTGCTAAACATTATAAATAATTATTGTTTAGCTGTATGTGGTAGAACACTAGGCAATTTGATAAAAGCAAAAGACATTACATTTATCATCAAACGTAAAATGTTCTGGAGAGAATGGTGCTGCAGGGAGTGACCAGAGGATCTGGTCGACACGCGGGACTTCGAGGAAAGGTCAGACGGATACATAATCAGACTGCTATTACAAGTAACATCAGTAATGAGACTCTTCGCTGACTGTTGAAGATGAGGACATAGCACGTATGGGAATTCCCGAGTGCTAAGATGTCGGCTCTTGACTCAACTCAACTCAAACTTAGAATATTAAACTGTAACGTTAAATCAATACTACTGTATGGATGAGAAGCATGGAGAACGACTACAATTATTACTTAAGTTAATTTCATATCATTTAACAGGACGTCGCAGTCAACGCCGGAATTTGTTCTTTGCTGTTTGGGATCTCTTGACAAGTTTACGTTCAGTAGTTTGCCATTGCTTTATGAACGACCGGCACCCATTCCATTTAGTAAAAAAAGACAACGCAAGACGGTCTGCTGCCAAATCGCCCGCACCTGTGTTTCGAAAGCGGTATGCGAGATTATGAACTGCTTTCGTACACCCTTCGCCATGGAGCAAGCAAACATTATTACTAATACACCACACACGTTCATTAACTGATGCCCGTGCAAAACAGGACAATAACGATGTGACATCATCCACACAATGAACAAATCAGTACTGTATACCTGTCCAATACTGCACGCCGGCTGAATACTGTATGATTTCACACCTACAGAAGAGAATAGATACCACCAGACAAACATGTAGCTATTGACAGTAAAGCTTACGTCATCAAATACTAGAAACAAGATGTCCCCCACGCCACACGATGCTGTAAATTATGGCTCGTGCTATGTAGACGCTAGGACCCTGTGGTGAAGAGTATTGCATGGGGCATACCTCGGCTCAACAACATTAATTACACCACGTTGTGCGTGAGTTCTGTACGACAGGCCTTGCTCACACACCCAGAGCTTATTTGAGTACGACAGGCCTTGCTCACACACCCAGAGCGTATCAGTGACATTATATCCAGTAAGTAGTCGATGTAACCGAAATGATAAGAGCGCTCGCTTTTAAACTTCTGCAGCGTTGATGATGAGTTATGGATTCCAATCTCAACACAAGCATTAAGCTGGACTTAAATATTGAGTTCATGTTTAGAAAGCAATGGCAAACGAATGAACGTAAAATTACATAGAACATCAACCCGGAGTTGACTGCAAATAAGTAGAATGTCTAGTAGTCTGCCTGAGATGGTAGTTTGGTATCCCAGGCTGGGTTTGTCTGTGGGACTTGTGTGGATTTCACAAATATTCCACGTTGCGGTGTCAACTTAACATAAGACATAACACTCTTTTAAAAACCATACTTGAGGGTATCAGAATAATCTCTTCATCATTTCATCATCGTCATCAGCATCATCATCATCATCATAGTCATCATCTTGTAAAAACCATACTGGGAGGTCTCACCATCATCTCTCTTCATCATTATATCATCATCATCATCATCATCATCATCATCATCATCATCATCATCAACATTATTATCATGATCATCATTTAATTAAAACCATACTGGAAGGTAAGGTTAAAAGTAAACGATCAAGAGATTGACAACGGTACAAGTGGGAAGACAACATTAAGAGATGGACGAACAGCAGTCTGAAAGAATGTACAATTAACGCGACAGGAAATTGTGAAGATCCATTGCAACTAGCCTTTATTGTGGGGAAAGCATCTGACTGATTGATGAATTAATTGAACTTAGTGACCTGGGATCATAGGTCGACCCAGGCTAAAATTGGTACCAGCATGTTTACTGGGAAATAAATCGACGATCTGGATATTACTATATTTCTCATAGACTGGCAATTGGTCTAAATATTTAACTGATGTCGTATACCCAATTTATCCCATGGCGTAAAATGGGGCCTTAACGGTTTGGATTGCTGAGAAGTTTTACCCACTTGATTTATGGCAATTTACCCTTATGTTGCTTCTTTACTTTCAGGGTAAATACGCATTTTTGTTGGATTCTACCTTCAACGAGTACCACAACCAGCGATCACCATGTAATACCATGAAAGTGGGTCGAAACTTGGATGTCAAAGGTTATGGTATAGCCACTCCGAGGTTCTCGGACATGAGGTAACATCAGAGCTTTCAGACTGGGCGCTTGTGTTTTCTTATGTTTTTTCTTATGTTGGAAAAGTACGAGGAGGATTCAAGTGAAAAATTTCAAAGTGTGATAGACATTGCAATACCCATGTCATTGTCTTGTAATCTGGCAACATTGTTGTTAAGGATATCAAAGGCGTTAAACAAGGGACATCACGGTGCAGACGAACATGGTGACGTCATAAGGGCAGTTTAAAAACGGCTGCCCCACTTTTGACATGCACCAAAAAGGAGCAAAATTCTGTTATCCGTTTTTTTTTTTTTTTTTAAATCAGTAAAAGGGTGAAACCTATAGAAATTCGTCGGCGAATGAAGGTCCAGTATGGTGATGCATGCCTGTAAGTCCAGCAAGTGTATGAGTGAAGTAGGAAGTTTCACAACGGCATGAATTCTGTGACAGACTGTCTACGACTGGGTCAGGCACACAGAGTAGTGACAAAGTTAATTTTTTTCTACAGGAATCCAAGCACTGTATCGGCGCTGGGGGACTTGCATTGAATGCAGTTGTGACTGCAACGAACAATTATACATTTGTTGTTTACTTTTTCAGAATATATTCACACACACACACACACACACACGTGCGCACACATACACACACATACACACATACACACACACACGTGCGCACACACACATACACACACATACACACACACACACATACACACACACGCGCGCGCACACACACATACACACATATACACATACATACACACACATACACACACATACACACACATACACACACGCGCGCGCGCACACACACACACGCACACACGCACACACACAATGTAAGTTTCCCACATGAAACCCCCTCGTATGTGTGGAACAGGGGTAGCATCATGTATGGAATCATCATTGTCATTCATTTGTGTCTAAACATTTGGGTTGGTTGTGAAGGAAGTTTTCCACCATAATCTCTTCAATCATATTATAAACATCATCTTACCATCATTACCTCATCATCATCATCTGTTTATAATTTCATCATCATCATTATCATCATTTCATCTTCATCGTGTCTTTATCATCTCATCAACATTCGTTAATCATCACCATTATCATCATATCATCTTTATCATCTCTTTATTATCTCATAAATATATGTAGATATGCAGATGATACAGTCTTGATTGCAGACAATGAACAGGACCTGCAAAATTTAGTAGATGCGGTTGTTACACACAGTGAACAACGAGGGTTAGAATTAAATTGTAAAAAGACACAGATTATGATAGTCACTAGGAAGAATGAAATACCACAATGTAATATACAAGTAAATGGGAATGTTCTTCAACAAGTGAATAGGTACAATTATCTCGGAACAGTAATAACATCTGATGGGAGATGCCTTGAAGAGATTAGAACAAGAATCGCCATGGCAAAAGTAGCCTTCAGCAAGATGAAAAACATACTGACCAATAAAAAGGTGTCAATTGAAACGAGAAAAAGAGTGTTGAGATGCTACATAGAACCTGTACTCTTATATGGATGTGAAGCTTGAACAATGACAGTCAGGCTGAAAAACATCTGATGGCTGTAGAAATGTGGTTTCTGAGGAAAATGCAAAGAATACCATGGACAGCCAGAAAGACCAATGAACAAGTTCGTCAAGAAACAAATGAAGATCGTAAAATGATTAGAGACATTAGACGTAGACAGTCACAATTTTTTGGGCACGTTATGAGAAGAAATGAATTGGAGAACTTGGTGACAACTGGCAAGATCTGAGAGAAGAGACCAAGGGAAGGATCGAGAAATAAATAGCTGGATCACTTCGCCACTTGGCATGGTCGAGACAGAAACACGGAGCTGATCCACGACTCTGGTGATCGAGTGAGATGGCAGAACATGACCGCCCACGCTTACCGGCATAGCACATGATGGATGGATGGATATGTTAATCATCATCCTCTCATAATCTTTTCACCATCATCATCATTAACATGCCATCATTGCCTCGTCGGCATTTCATCATCACCATCACCTTATCATCATCTCTTCATCATTATCATTTCATCATATTCATCATTATCACAATCTCATCACTATCTCACCATTGTATCATAATCTCATCATTATCATATCTCATCATCATGTCATTATCTCCTTGTCATTATTTCATTATCGTATCATCCCATCGTCATCGTCGTGAGTCTCCTCATCTCCATCTTATCATCATCTTGTTATCATCATCATCGTCATATTATCATCATCTCATCATCTCATCATCTCACCATCATCTAATCATCATCTAATCATCATGATCACCTCATCATTGTCATCATCATCTCATTATTTGATCATCTTATCATCGTCATCATTATCTCATTGTCGTCATTATCATATCAACATTATCATCATCATCATAATCATCATTATCATCATCATCACCTCATCATCATCTCATCTCATCCTCTTGCGGTGTCGAAGTAAAGCATAAACAGAGGGAAAGTATCCTTTTATGGGCTCCGTACATCATTTATGTCAGTCCGATTGCGCTTGAGGAATAAATGTTTATCTTGGTCTACACTATCCAGCGTTCCACAGTATATTGCCAGCTATTACCCTCGTCTGTGAAGAATGTTGATGGAAGGCGTGGTTCCTGAAAGTATAGACTGGGACGACTGTAATATAATAAAAACGTCCCTACCCTTTCCTAAGCATTGACTCCCTTAAAAATAAACAACCCCTTTCAATTACTGTTTAAGTAACTTACTTAATGTAGGAGAAAATAAAACAGCAATAGACTGACCGTGGCAGCTTAATCTATTTGGCTTTAATTTTTCCACGTACCTGGCAAGACCGGGACTGAGGGGAAAACAAAGACTGAAGCGGCCATTTCTAGTCAAGAGAGCACACAAGAAAGTCTACCTTTCCCTTCGGGGAGAAGGTATTTTGCCTTAGAAATATATCAGTCTCTGCAACTATTGGTATGTTATATCTATATTATTAAAATGTATTCATGTATTTTTATAAAGTACATATACCAGTGTGTTAATTAAGAATTAATTAGAATGATAATTCAACAGTTCTTGTAAGCTAGAGTCTGATTTTATTTTTACCAATGAAGCACATGTTCTGCCACGCTGTAATTTTTCCAATGTTTTACAATTTCTAATCCTTATGTTAATATCTTTTATAGGCATTATGAACTTATATCTAACTAGTAGTGTCTATAATCTACGAATATTATGTGTACTATAAAGTATCAACTCTCATGTCTGAAACACATTCTAGAGATTTTCTCAATGTAGGAACAGACCCCTGATTCATACTTCATAGTAAAGAACTAGTGTCTGTCAATTTCATATTCCTATGTTAAAACTCCTATGCACTGTGAACAATAGCTCACTATTTATGCTTAGAAATCTGCAAATAATCTATGTACTATAGAAAGGTGTTTTATCCATGCGGGGACATACACAAGATTACGCGTATTCCTGACTCTTAGTCAGGGGATAAAATACTTTGCCACATCATCTGTAACTTGGAACTATAGTGCTAAATTTTAGTACAATTCTTTTGTTAACAGATTAGTAACCACTCCATATGAGGAGGGACATGTAATCATTTCATAAAATATTGCTAGGGAGATGCCATTTTGGAGAATATAAATTCCAGAACAAAGGAAATAAACGCGTGATCGAAATCAATGTTCGGATAGGATTCAATCCGCATCACCTCACCGTAGTAGGAACAGAAGCGAAGATTGTGAATAAATTGCTTGCAATATTCAGAAGACTGGACCATGCGGCATAAGTTATTCTAATAAATACTCCTAATAATAGCAGTCATTGACAAAATATATCACAGCGGCTACTATCCTCTTCTGCGGTACGCAGTGGGGGAAAACAATGTATGTTTTAGTTATAGATTAACCCCTGAGAAAATCCAAAAACAAAGGCTCCCTGCATCAGCATTATGATTAATTATTATGTAGGATTATCATGTACTTAATATCAGAGAAATGTACATGTATGTTTTTTTTCTGGTATGAGAATTTTCTCTGTTCTGATTGTTACTTTTTCCTGTGGGAATATACATTTTAATGTTGCACCTTGGGATTAGAGGATGTTGATGTAAGAATCCATGTGTATGTCAGTACTTAAGAAGCCAATGGTGAATAGGCTTGACCTAGTGATGATTATAGTGCCGAAAGGAAGACGCGGCATTAGAAACTACAGGGATTCTGTATAGGCTATTCTCTTCAAGTAATGAGAGAGACAATATCAACATGTTGGATGGACAGAATGACTTCACCCATCCAAATGTCCCAGTAACAACAAAACATAAAATAAAGTGAGAAAATACCTGACTCACTATTAAGAGTCAGAAGGGCTCTACTCAGCAATGAGGGACAGTGGAACGTGGACACCCACTCCTTTCCCCTTCTCCCCTTGTTGTTTTGTATTTTTTGTTTGTAATTGTCTTGTGAAAGTTAACACATCACAGTAGGTTAATGCTCGTGTTGTATTCTTTGTCATCCCTTTTCTATAGAAGAGAAGCAGGTGGTGGTTGAATGTGGTGGGACTATATCACTATATCTGGATCCTGGGTCAACAGCCAGAAAGTGAATGTCTTAACCATAGTCTGCATCTAGAAATACCCATGGACTGCTGCGCTCAATAGCACAATAGCGAGCAACAGATAAATTAGAAGACAACTGACTGGGTGAGTGATTAAGTCCTATTTTAGTAGGAATATCCAGGATGGACTTCAAGATCTAATAATCTACAAAGATGAAGATCAACAGAGTAACTGACAACAGTGTATCGTCTGCTTTACGTCTGAGAAGTATCACCTATAAGCCTTATCACTCAGCAAAATCAGTGAAACTATGGGACAATCCTACAAGTTACTAAAACTAGCAACAGTGAAAGCCCTTCAACTGTTGGTTGGGTTACCAAGTTAATATCCAACAATGGATAAGTCTTCGAAAGAATGTCTCACAGCTGCAACAGTCAAACATGGAATTCAGCTATTCAACACCTGGCTCAACCAAATGGGGAGAAGACACTGAACCACATAAGCCAATACAACCAAGGTACAAACTGAATATCATCTGAAACATAACTACGAAACCAGATTACCTCAAGGTTCCAAACCCTGAACACCATCAGATAAAAGACCATATGAAAGCAGCTAAATGTCTCTATATCTGCAACAAGAGGAATCATCCAATTGTTTGCAAACCTGTTACTGTGCTGGATTTGTTCATCTGTGGATATATGTAGGTATAGATCAAGTGTGGCCCTAGTCACAGATACTACCATGAGATGCCTCTCAGTCAAATAAAGTTCTACACTGGACTAGATAACGACTAACTCTCTGCTGGTCCAATGTCAACCTAAATGCCATGGGTTATAAACTAGCGACTTGGTGGGTGTAAAATCTTTGTTGAACTACTTGGGATTCTGATATTAAAAGCAGAGCAGCTGAATGGACGTCTACTTGGCACCATGTATGGTGAGATGGTAAAGTACCTTCTGCAGAGCTTAAGTGGAAATTCCGGAAAGTTAGACCAACCTGAGGCCCCAAATTTCAAAAAAGACACCGAGCCTACTGCAACAGAGTACTCGAATATTCTAGCCCACGGAGGGATTTGTGATTGTGTGTAATTTCTATTATAAAGTATGATTTGCACCAGCCAATTACCAGTGACTAAATAGTAAGAACATGACTGAGTGCATTAATTCGGTACCCAGATAATGGGAAAAGGATCTAATCGACAGCAAAGATGAACTCTTAACCGCACACCAGGAGATAAATGACTATTAATTAGTTTAATTAGTAATACAAAATGCTGTTTATGTGTTGTTTTTTTTCTGAAGGTAACAGGTCAGTAGTTTTTTTCCAATGGTATATATGTATAATATTTTGGCACCAACTCATTATTTTTAACAATGAGTAAATTGTAAAAGGTGTCAGATACCAATGTTTATATATTGGATTCTAGGTACTTGGATCATTATTTGCCTTAATTATGAGGGAAAATGAAAGTAGACCCAATTTGTGGTTGTTGTGTTGTTTGTAATAACCTTGTGTTTTTTCTGGGGTCACTGGGTACTATGTTGTAATACTGCACATCATTCCCATGCCTGTCTGAAAATGCATAGTGTTTATTACACATCTATATATGTAATTGCAGATCTTGAGTTAATACCTGAACTGTTTGTCCAAAAGTGTTGTGTACATCAAGCAAATGTGGTGTCCAATAAGTGGGTGTTTATATGTTGTGAGCAATCAATATCCTTCTAGCACTATAGTTAATTTAAAGGGTGATGAAGTGGGAAGGGAAACCTACACACAGATGCCATTGTTTCAAGGATTGAACTCTTTTCTCCTGGGATTTGTGGTAACTATCCCTGATCACCCTGCATTCTAATCAGTGACCAGAGAATCAATAATACCCCCTAGACATTTTAACGAATTATTCTTAGGAATTAAAATCCACATCCCACAACGACTTATCCGATCATTGACTTGGATATTAAAGACACTCTAGACATTAAAGAATGTTGAGTTAAGAGCTGATATCACAACACGGGGGGGGGGGGGGTGTATTCCCATACGCGGCCCGTCCTCATTTTCAACAACCAACAAATATGCTTAATACACAATAAACAGGAATCACACAGAGCCAAAAATGATGGAGTTGACTGCTACGTACTGTAAAGAAGATGTAACTAACTTTAACCATTTGCATTTTGATTATGTGTCCGTCTGGCCAGTTCTCGGAGTACTGAGTGTCGGCCAGATCCTCTGGTCGCTTTCTGCAGTACCAGTCTGCCCAGACCATGACGATTTAGCTGTTCTTCCATATATACACATGATCACAAGAAACCAAATCTACCTTATCGCTCACCAGTACCCCACCAAGCAGCGCAAACCTAGCCACTCTGCTTGTTTCCCAGCACACAAGTATTTTGGAGAGATAATATATGATGGGTATATGGTACTATTCCTGTGCTTTTATAGAGCAATCGGAACTCGATAGGTGATGTGGACAATATCGTCTACTCGGTCGTGTGGGTCTTTCACCTGTATTTGATTGGTCCTTGGACACGAGGAGGTCTTGATAGACGATAGTTTGTAAAATGGAGTTATACCTCTCAATAGCACAAATCCTTGGCTGAATTTAAAGACCAATGTTTGCCATGCAGCATGATCCCCATCTCCGCCTGCCTAGTTTACTCCACATGAAAGATAAGACCCAATACGTCTGGAATAAGACAAGCAGCAGAAGCTGCCGGATCAGCAAAGGAATACTTACTTTAACTGTCAGCCTATCGGAGTTCCCATGCTAGATCAGTTTCCGACCAAGACTTAGGTCTGCCTGCCCATGACATTTAGTCTTTAAGTTGCATTTCCTTGCACTGGGTAAGGCTTGTACCCGCCTAACTTGGCTCCTCGGCCCGGAGCAGTTGTTAAAGTGTGGAGTGTCGGGTTTGGTGAGCGCGGCCCAACATTTGGTGCCAACAGAAAGCAGCTAGAACCGTCTACTCTCATAAGATAGCTCAGTCATATATGACCAAGACCTGACTTTCTTCACTCTTATTTTTTTTTTTTTTTTTTTCGCGTTTCCATCCTGTTTCAGGATATTGCGGTCATCATCAGCATCTTTCACTCTTCACTCTAATGCTACATTAATAAATTAGGAAGTACTGATGGTTGCGTTTTCATCCCTGCAGACAATTTGCACATTCATTTTATTCATGCCCTTGAGGTGCAGACTGTTTTGAGCTAAAATTCTCAATGAGACACAATTTCTTTATGGCAGCGAATCTTGAATCGTAAGTGAACAAATTTGGAAGAAGTAAGAAGCAACAGCGATGTGATTCCCGAGACGAATGTTGAGAATTCCTTGGACTGCAGAGTAACGATTGCCCGAAAGAAGCATATGAAACTAGAAAATTATATGAAATGATAAGAAAGAGACAAACCGCTTTCTTTGGTCATGTGATGAGAAGCGAGGCGTTGGAGAACATAGTGACAACTGGAAAGGTCAGCGAGGAAAGAAGCAGAAGCAGACCAAGAGACATGATGCTGGATATAATGAGGCTGTGGCATGGAGAAATATCATCAACAGAGTTGATCCAGAGCACCAAAGACCGAGATCTTTGTAGAGACGCAGGCTAGCAGGGCATAATGATGATCATCATGATATCTAATTTTTCTCTTCAATTTGAGTTTTGAATCTGCTTCTTAAAGGCCTGCCTCATTCACGTTTCTACCCATGCAGGGTATAATTTACATGTGACAATGACATACCTAAAGCCAGAGGATGAAAAATGATCACCCCAGGATTACCCCCAATCAACTCGCCGCGTGTGCTGATCTAAATCATGTTTTGGTCACATCCTAATATACCTCTCTGCAGATGCGAAGCATCCGTACTATTCTTGCACACCGCGTTGGTTTCATGGCATGAGATCTGTAACACAATCTTTGTGTAGATAACACTTTGGTACCCGCCCGTGATAACAATATATAGACGAATCTCACTCCAATAGATGCAGGACCATTCGGCACCCAGAAGACCGGAGTTTCAAAGCATTGTGCTTTAGAGTTAACACTCAATCTCCTATTGATTCGCAAACACAAATCCATGTTCGCACGAAACCGCATATCTGCTGGGTTTGTCAAAGGAGCATCTTGTACTCATTTCCAGGGAAAGAATTAATATTGCAGTGCTGGAGCTGAACGAGATCGGCGAGCTGCTGAAACTGTATCAGAAATGGTGGTACGAAAAAGGCCAGTGTGCTCCAGATACGGCAAAAGTGAGTATACAACCATTTTTTAGTTCTTGCTACAAAAGAAACTAGTTCTTCCGTGACTGCGATTCAGTGTGAAACAGCTCGGTAATTGAATTGATGTGTTGTGTGTTTGTGTTTACTTTACAGGTTAAGACAGTAAGTAAAGGACCATGTTACACCCACCAGGACGCCTTGGGCATACGGAGCTAGACCCATATTTGTATAGACCAATCGGTATCCGGTAGGTGACGTGGTCATTGTCATGCCGGTCGCTTTTACTTCCTAAGCCATTTTCTGGTGCCCATTGTAGGCTGGTCCAATCTGGGAGCCCGGGTCAATGGATCAATAGGCAGACAAGCAGTTAGTCAGGCAGATGAACAGATAGATAAACGAGCATGGATGATCGCGGGCAGATCGACAGACAGACAGACAGCCCAGCGAACCAAGAGGTGTGTACATAACACTGGCGCTAGATGAGACACACTGGGAAAGTGTGGGACTGTATGAACAGACGCTCCCTTATTTGGAACCCACACGGAGAACGAAATGATGGGTTATCAACAACAACAAAAAAACACAAGTTGAAGAGAATTAAATACAGATATGAACTATAGAGCCGGCTACGGGCGAAATTCGTAATAGCACATGCCTTGTTCGAAACACAACTACGGGAAATATGGAAGCAGACCGTTATGTGTTGGTTTTCTTAGAATGATATGAGTGACGGTGGTTCAGAAAGCAATGGCAAACTATTGAACGTAAACTTACCAGTAAATCTGAAACAGTCAAATATGGCAAAACAGGCAAATGATATAAAACTCAACCGCCAACACAAAAACCCTCTGTTGTAATTTTATGGATGGTTTCTTTTAGGGGAACTAACTCCAGTAAAACCTCCCACGCAACTTGCAGGATTATAAAGGGCAGTAATTCGTATCATAATAATATCTTTACGTGGGCGCGTTAGCGAAAATCGCTGATAATGTCAAGAGCATTGTCGGCCACGGGTTGAAAGCCTGGGATCGTCGCCTGCAAAAGTGAGGGAAAGATTGGACACGTATTCCTCCTTGGATTCAGGCCTACAAGATGTAATGGCGCTAGTACATCACAAACCTTTAACAGGAAACTGTTTCGGAACACATATTCAGTTTTTTTTAAATATATATATATATATATATATATATATATATATATATATATATATATATATATATATATATATATAGAGAGAGAGAGAGATATATATATATATATATATATATAGAGAGAGAGAGAGAGAGGGAGAGGGAGAGGGAGGGAGAGGGACAGAGAGAGAGAGAGATAGAGAGAGAGAGAGAGATAGAGAGAGAGATAGAGAGAGAGAGAGAGAGAGATGGAATGGTGAGGGTGGCAGCTTGTCCGATGCGAGGTGGGCTCGGTGAGGACCGTGATAAAGTGGACCCTTTAAACATGAGGCAATATGTTGAAAACGTTAAAGACCTTTCAGTAGCTGTGACTCCCGGCAACAAATATTTGTAGTGCCACTTCGCCACTGTTTGTACATGTTTGTGCGATGTATGTATTTGGGTACTTCAACGCACTAATAGCAAAATCAGAAGCTGAATTACAAGACCACATGAATAGTCTAAACGAAATGTGTACGGAACATAACATGAATATTAGCACAAGCAAAACAGAGGTATTGACTATAACTAAAAAAGAAAAAGCAACGATTCACCTAAACGAACATCCCTTGAAACAAGTAAAGAATTTCAAGTACCTAAGAAGTTTAATATCATCAAATGGCAAATCAGAAGACGAGATCGAAAATAGATGCAATAAAGCAAACCAACTCATTGGACAAATGGCACCAATACTAAAGAACAAACATGTATCAATAACTACTAAGAAAGCACTTTACAACACAATTTTCCTATCAACTCTATGCTACCAATGCCAAACCAGGACAATGACAAAAAAAGATAAAAGAAAAACCACAACAACAGAAATGAGATTCCTGAGAAGAATACTCAATGTATCAAGAAGAGATAAGATAAGAAATGAAGAAATCAGGACTAAAGTAGGGGTTATAGCTGCACTAGATTTTATTAGAAGGCAGCAAGTCAAATGGTTTGGCCATGCAAGTAGGTTACCAACTAACAGTATACCACAACAAACAATGATGTACAGACCAGAGGGAAGCAGAGGAAGAGGCCGACCACGTAAACGATGGACGCAGGGAATAACAGAGTCCATAGGAATATCGATACATGAAGCCCATAAGCGGGCACTCTCGCGTTGTTTATACTTCACCTCGACACCGCAAGGTACAAGAGGACCATGATGAGATGAGATGATGAGATGAGAGTTACAGCAGTTGGGAGATACATTAAGGAAGATAAATGTAGAATAGCCCAGGCAAAGACAGCATTTCACAAATTAAAGAATATTCTCAGCAATTTATATTTGTTAATTAAGGTGATGAAAAGAATTGTAAGATCTATATTGAGTCATTTCTTATGTATGGCAGCAAATCATGGACAATTGGCATTGAACTGAGGAATTATGTGGAAACTGGAGAGATGTGGTTTTGTAGAAGAATGTTGAGAACACCGTGGACAGATAGACCGAGCAATGGAGACATATTGAAAGCAGGCAATTCCCAAAGAGAACTGGTTATTCACATCAGAAGCGGACAAAGCAAGAAAATGAAACCTAAACATTAAATGCCATGTCAGAGCAGACCAGGCCTCATGCCTTGGACGGCAACTGGTCTAGGATCGAAACTCCGGCAGACGTACAGAAAGAGCATTGCTTTGCTGATCCGACAGCTTCTGCAGCTTGCCTTGTTTAAGATGTATTAGTGTTGGCTTTCCTCTGGAGTAAAATAGGCCACCGGCAGAGGGATCATGCTTTATGGGCAACACATGGTCTCTACAAGTCAGGCCATACGTTGTGTTATAGAGAGGTATAACATTCGCTGCCACCATGGGTTGTAGTATATTATGTTACGCTTTGTTAGAAACACAACATAACAAAACTATCGTCAATCAGGACATCAAGGTGCCAGCTAGAGTGTGACGTGTTCTTTTCTCTCTGGCTGTAAACACATCATCCATTCATAGTTATGAATAATTGTTAACACTACTTACAATTCTTTTTTCGCCGTAAATTTAGGAGAGCTCAACCAGCGCGCTGACCTTGAGCAATGTTTCCGGTATATTCCACATTCTGATTGGTGGCCTGATATTGGCCATGATGACCGCTTTCTGTGACTTCATGGTGAAGAAGAAACTCCGCCACAGGCGGAAAGTTAAGGTACATTTTAGCTCAACTTCTAAATATATAAATTGTTATTTAAAGTTCTGGAGAGGTTGATAAAGCCATGATTGTCATTCATGATTTAATAAGCATCACTTTCACAGTTGGTCAAGAAGACAATTATGGAGGTATCGATCGGCATTCACAGAAGCAGAAGAGAGTTGTAGAGATCTGAGGACACACACACACACACACACACACACATTATGTAGCTGATCCTTTGCAGAACGTGACTGTCATCACGACGTGTCGAAAAGGCTCTTGATCTCTGGCCATGTCTCCTGCCTCGTGAACCCAGGACAGACTAGACAATATACAAATAGGCGGCTATAGCAACCACACCGGTATTTAAAACCTTTCCTCTCTAAATGCCGACACGGCGTTATTGAAAGAGGAGCGTGTGTACCTCTGCGCACGGCCAGCTAGACATCTCTAACGAAGGTGTCTTTATTAGCCAGAGCGAACATCCACCTGAACCTAAAATTATAGATTATGGGAAGAAATCTGAGGAAGCCACTGAAATAGCATCATATGTTACAGATCAGCATGGCGAAATAGATAGAAACGCACGTTCTTAAACATTTGGTGTGCTGATGCCGAGGTAAGGGGTTCAACCCCTACACCAGTCAGTTGGACTAATACGTAGACTTCTCGTCCTTGACTTAAGGACGTAAATTACGAGAGGAGCACTGGTAATAAGGAAAGCTAATACACAAGCAAAATTCAGTCAAGTGATACTAGAAACTGGAGTGAATGGATTTAGTTTGTGTTCACACTGAGCAAGCGAACAATAAAATATGTTACAGAAAATTATATGAACTAGGCACTTAATTCATTGCATCGCCCTTCATTTCATCGCCCTGCCTCTTTAAAGACACTTACTATATAAGTCCGGCCTAAAGCTCCTCCCCCTTCCACTGTAGATAAGCCCTTCTCCGCCTAAAGCTCTTCCCCATCCAACTGTAGCCCAGCCCCTCTTCGCTTAAAGCTCCTCTCTACGCACTGTAGCCCAGCCCCACTCCCCCTAAAGCTCATACCATTCAGACATTCCCACTCTACCAAAAGCTCCGCTCCTTCCCACTGTAGCTCCGCCCCACACCGCCTAAAGCTCCTCCTCTTCCCTCTGTAGCTCAGCCGCACTCCGCCCAAAACCTCATCCCCTTCCTTCTGTAGCCCAGCAAAAAAGAATATCAACTTGTTCGTTTCTTCAGCGCTGCTGTCTAACCAGCTTATAACAAGGATCATCATCATCATCATCTTCCACTTCCGCCGTCAAGCGTCGTGGGGAGGAATAATTCGCACTCAAGCGCCCGGTGGGCGACACTGGATAGTGTCATTCCGTGTGGTTGTACGAAATGATTGTAGGAAACACCTGGTTCAAGCAACACCCTAGAAGATTATGGACCTGGAGGAGTCCTGATAGCAGGATTAGAAACCAGATTGACTACATTCTCATTAGCAGAAGATTTAGAAACGCGCCAACAGTAGCAAAAACAGTTCCCAGTGCTGATTGTTATAGTGTCCACAGATTACTCACAGGAACATTGAGGATAAAGTTGAAGAAAGTCAAGTATATAACAGGAAACACTAAATATGACTTGTGTACATTGAGTAATGACAAGGAAATACAAAACAAATTCAACATAGAAGTACAGAACAGATTTGAAATATTGTCTGATCTAGAGATCCTATTCCAGGATGTGGATGATCAATGGGAAATGTTAAAGAATTCAATCAATGTGGCTGCAGAAATAACTATTCCAAAATTAAAGAAGGTGGGTCGTAAGAAATGGATGACTGAGGAAATTTTACACTTAATGGAAACAAGAAGACTCAACAAAAATAATCCTGCCAAATATGAAGAAATTCACAGACAAGTCAGAATATTATGTAGGAAGGCAAAAGAATCATGGCTTGAGGAAAAGTGCTTAGAAATTGAAAAACAACACAACAGTCAAAATACCAAATTAGTGCACAAAAGAATTCAGGAACTTACTAATAAAAGAACAAGTACATCAACAGGCTGTCTAAAAACTAAAGATGGCAAAATCATAATAGAAAAAGATCAGATTCTACATGTATGGACAGATTATGTGAAAGACCTGTATAATGATAACAACAACAACAACAACAAAACTTTATTTTGAAAGGGTTAAGAATTGGGCACGCAGGCCCGTCTAACAGAGAGGAACAGTATGCTATTAGATTTAACAATGAAGGACCAGCAATTTTAAAGATGGAGGTTCAAAATGTTCTTAAGCATATGAAAGCTGGCAAGGCCTCCGGTGCAGATAACATCACAACAGAAATGATTAAAGCTTTAGAAGAATTTGGACTAGAGCAAGTCACTAGACTGCTGAACACACTATATGATACTGGAGATATACCTTCTGAATTATGTAATTCTGTATTTATTGCAATCCCAAAGAAATCAGGAACCTTAGAATGTGATCAACATAGAACAATTAGTATAATGAGTCACATCACAAAGATTTTGTTACGAATTATCATGCAAAGAGTGAGGAAGAAAATACAACCTGAAATAGGGGAAGAACAATGTGGGTTTGTAGAAGGAAACGGTACAGTAAATGCTGTGTATATGCTGCGAACAGTTATTGAACGTGCTTTAGAAGTAAACAAGGATATACATCTTTGCTTTATTGACTACACAAAGGCTTTTGATAGAGTTAGACATGTCAAAATTGTGGATATGCTTGTAGATCTACAAATTGATGGGAAAGACATTAGACTTATAAAAAACATATATTGGAAACAACAAGCTGCCATAAGGATTGATAATGAAGTAGGACAATATCAACCTATTAAGAGAGGTGTTAGGCAGGGATGTGTAATGTCTCCAGATCTTTTTTCCCTATACAGTGAAAATATTTTCAGAAATGTAGAAGACCTAAATGGAATCAGCATTGGACGACGAAACATAAATAACATTAGATATGCAGATGATACAGTATTGATTGCAGACAATGCACAGGATCTGCAACAATTAGTAGACGCTGTTGTTGTACACAGTGAGCAGCTGGGGTTGGAATTAAATTGTAGGAAGACACAGGTTATGGTCGTCACTAGGAAGAACGAAGTACCACAATGTAATATACAAGTAAATGGGGATATTCTTCAACAAATGAATCGGTTCAATTATCTCGGAACAGTCATAACATCTGATGGCAGATGCCTTGAAGAGATTAGAACAAGAATCGCCATTGCGAAAGTAGCCTTTAGCAAGATGAAAAACATTCTGACCAATAAAATGATGTCAATTGAAACGAGAAAAAGAGTGTTGAGAGGATACATAGAGCCTGTTTTTTTGTATGGATGTGAAACTTGGATAATGTGCAGTCAAGCTGAAAAACATCTGATGGCTGCAAAAATGTGGTTTCTGAGGAAAATGCAAAGAATACCATGGACAGATAGAAAAACCAATGACCAAGTACTACAAGAGACAAATGAGAATCGTAGATTGATTAGAGAAATTAGACGTAGACAGTCAAAATTTTTTGGACATGTTATGAGAAGAAATGGACTGGAGAACTTAGTGACAGCTGGCAAGATCGAAGGGAACAGACCAAGAGGAAGACCGAGAGGAAAATACCTGGATTGCTTGGTCACATGGCATGGACGAGACAGGAACACTGAGCTGATCCACGACTCTGGTGATCGAGTGAAATGGCGAATCATGACCGCCCACGCTTTCCGGCATGGCACATGATTGATTGATTGAATTTCTGCACTCCCTGCAAGTTTTACAGCCGGTAATTCCTACATTCTTTACTAAGTGTACAAATGGTTATTTCTACATTCCATGCAAGTTTTACAACCGGTGTCTTCTACATTCTTTACTAGCTGTACAAATGGTTTTTTCTACATTCTATGCAAGTTCTACAACTGGCGACTTCTACATTCCTTGCAAGCTCTACAACTAATATCTATGCAAGCTCTACACATGGTATCTTCTACATTTTATGCCAGCTCCAAGTTTGGCCATATTTCCCATGTGACAGAAGCTATTTTATAGTAACTTGATCTATGTCAGAACTACTCTTATTATTTTTTTACAATTTTTAACCTTTTTTATCGCTTTTTATACTTCTTATATATATATATATATATATATATATATATATATATATATATATATATATATATATATATATATATATATATATATATATATATATATATATATATATTTTTTTTTTTTTTTTTTTTTTTTTTTTTTTGCGTATCCTTTTACAGGACTTAGCTGTCAACAGCAGCATCTTTCAGCTGTCTGTTGATCTCTTGGCAAGATTACGCTCAGTAGTTTGCCATTGCTTTCTGAGCGGCCGGCTCAGTATCCGCAAGTCACGAGCGGGGGTCGAACCACCTCAGTTCTCGCTCCGCTGCGAGACTCTGCGTGATAAACGGGATTACAGAGAGAAAGTGTTGTAACCCCACAGCCAGAGAGACCGGCATATATATATATATATATATATATATATATATATATACACACATATCCATCTGTCCATCCATCATGTGCCATGCCGGTAAGCGTGGGCAATCATGTTCTGCCATCTCACTCTATCACCAGAGTCGTCGATCAGCTCCGTGTTCCTGTCTCGACCATGCCATTTGGCCAATCCATCCAGGTATTTACTTCTCGGTCTCCCCCTTGGTCTCTTTCCCCAGATCTTGCCAGTTTTCACCAAGTTATCCAAGTCATTTCTTCTCATAACATGCCCAAAAAATGTTGACTGTCTACGTCTAATGACTCTAATCAGTTCACGATCTTCATTTGTCTCTTGAATTACTTGCTCATTGGTTTTTCTGTCCGTCCATGGTATTCTTTGTATTGTCCTCAAAACCACATTTTGACAGCCATCAGCTGTTTTTCAGAATATATATATATATATATATATATATATATATATATATATATATATATATATATATATATATATATATATATATATATATATATAAAGGCGATGTGTGTATGTATGTATGTATGTATGTATGTGGGTCCGTTCTTTATGCGTTCGCGAACGGTCCATCAGATTCAGATGAAATTTTATACACGTCTTCATCTCATTCCAGTGCAACCAAATGTCATGGTTTTTTTTTTTAGTGTACTATCAGCTATTACCTTACTAAAATTTAATTTTGTAATTACTTGACTGAACATAAGAAAATATAAAACAAGGGATATAACTTTTAGTAGCATTGTTATATCTTGAGTTAAGTCCCCTGGCTATAGATAGATAGATAGATAGATAGATAGATAGATAGATAGATAGATAGATAGATAGATAGATAGATACATACATACATACACACATAGATAGATATATAGATAGATAGATAGATAGATACATAGATACATACATACATACATACATACATACATACATACATACATACATACATACATACATACATACATACATACATACATACATACACACACACACACACACACACACACACACACACACACACACAGACAGACAGACAGGCAGACAGATCCCCGCCAGGGCCTGGGCGAAGCCGGGCCGGGTCAAACAGACAGACAGACAGACAGACAGACAGTCGGGAACGGGAACTTATATGACTACTTATATGAATTAAATTATAAGCTCCCCACCAGGGACTGGGTAAAGCCGGGCCGTGTCAGACAGACAGACAGACAGACAGACAGATCCCCGCCAGGGACTGGGCGAAGTCGGGCCGGGTCAGACAGACAGACAGTCGGGAACTGGAACTTATATGACTACTTATATGAATTAAATGACATGCTCCCCATCAGGGTCTGGGCGAAGCCGGTCCGGGTCAGACAGACAGACAGACAGACAGGCAGGCAGGCAGATAGGCAGACAGACAGACAGACAGACAGACAGAAAGACAGACAGACAGACAGACAGACAGACAGATAGATAGATAGATAGATAGATAGATAGATAGATAGATAGATAGATAGATAGATAGATAGATAGATAGATAGATAGATAGATAGATAGATAGATAGATAGATAGATAGATAGATAGATAGATAGATAGATAGTCGGGAACGGGAGCTTATATGACTACTTATATGAATTAAATGAGATGCTCTCCACCAGGGACTGGGTGAAGCCGGGCCGGGTCAAACAGACAGACAGACAGATAGACAGACAGATAATCGGGAACGGGAACGGGATCTTATATGACTACTTATATGAATTAAATGAGATGTTCCCCACCAGGAGCTGGGCGAAGCCGGGCCGGGTCAGACAGACAGACAAGCAGACAGACAGACATACATACAGACAGACAGACAGACAGACAGACAGACAGACAGACAGACAGACAGACAAGCAGACAGACAGACAGACAGACAGATAGGTAGATAGATCCACGCCAGGGCCTGGGCGAAGCCGGGCCGGATCAACTAGTGTGTGTGTGTATATATATATATATATATATATATATATATATATATATATATATATATATATATATATATTCTTTATCTTGTGGTGGGACACTGGATAAATTAAATAAATAAATACTCAGAGCCTTTTATTATATAAGATTAAATTTTGGTGCGTCGCCAGCAATTAAAATTATAAAAATGTGACGTGACTGAAAAAAGGTTGCAGAGCACTGATCTACGTAGCAAAAATACGTAATACGCACTGATAAGCAGTGTTGCAGTTGGGCAGATTTCACGCGAAATTGGTCTACTTTTCGTGACTATTTGCGGGAAATTTAACCAGTGTCATCAGCAGCAGTAGAACCATTTTTTAGTGCAGCTGGATTGTTGTTGAGTAAGTTACGAAAACGGAGGTTACCAGCTCTCGTTATAAACTCTGTGTATATCAGATTTGCATGTAAGATAAAAATTGTGGAAATGGTTCAGTAATTACCTGGATTAACTGAATTATTAGAAACAGTCGATTATCAGGAAATTGATAATGTGCTGAACGAGCAGAGTGACTCAGAAACGGAATAAGAGTGTCAGAATGACACTGAATTATCATATTTATATTAAACTTTTTGTTTATATGTCTCTTTGTACATGTAATCCTATTTAGTTGAAACTTAACCTTAACTTTCACAAATTTCATAATGTTATTTGAACTGTATTCCATATTAATATTACAATGGGAATCCCATGGAATGGGATGGGATTGGATAGACATAAATTACCATGGGATGGAATGGGATGTGACAGAAAAATATCTCCCATGCACAAGCCTGACTAGCTCTATAACTGGCAACCTTTACATTCTATGGAAGTTTTCTAAATCTCTACATCTCCATTCAGCGGTAATTCTTATATTCTGCAGGCGTCCATGAAAATATCCAGCCGGCACACAGAACCGGAACCATCCAGACACCAGCAACAACATCGACGGTTCTCAGATGACAATGTTGATGTGAGTTGTGATTGTTCCGTTGAGCGATTTCGCTTCTCAATTGACCCTGTTAAGATAGTAATATAAATGTTCGTGCAGATTAAGAACACGCCAACATGTAAGTAAACGACCTTTTGTACTGTAAACCTTAAGACTATTTGGTATATGGTAAGAAGTAAACGCGCATTTGGCATATTGTGCAAGACCCATATGTTTAAAGATGTCTGGGTGGGTGATGTCGGAATTACGTCTGCCGTATTTACTTCCAAAGACATTTCTTGAATTCAAATGTTGGTTGGGTCATATTTAAAAATAGGAATACGCTAGACATATGGTGCTAGATCCATGTTTGTATGGACCACACGGAACGGCGGGGGATGGTGTGCTCAATATCACACCAGGCGCCTTCACATCTCAGACATGTCCTGGCACCCTGTCAGACTGGTTTGACCTGGCACTCTGTCAGACTGGTTTGACCTGGCACCCTGTTAGACTGGTTTGACCTGGCACCCTGTTAGACTGGTTTGACCTGGCAGCCTAGTTAAATTTTTTTTTAAAAGTCAGCTTACAAGCGAACTGGAACCCACGACTACCGGGTTTGCAGACATACGTTTGGTCACTACTTTACCGTGGTGCCCCATGTCACCAGATAATACAACACCATCGATCAGATGTCAGCGTTTTAAGACCTCGCTGTCGTGTCTCCACTTTAACGTGTTTCACCATGTCAACAGATAATACAACACAACCCATCAGCTGTCAGCGTTGTAAGATCTCTCTGTCGTGTCTCCACTTTACCATGGTCATTCATGTCAACAAATACAACACAATCCATCAGCTGTCAGCGTTGTAAGATCTCTCTGTCGTGTCTCCACTTTACCATGGTCACCCATGTCAACAGATAATACAACACAATCCATCAGTTTTTAAGACCTTTCTGTCGTGTCTTCACCTTACTGTGGCAGAGGTATTTGTGTGTGTTCCATTTACCCCAAGATCTAAGTCAAAGGCAAAGCAGCAACTGGTAGAGTCTCTCATGCGGGACAGGTCAATGGATAGGAAACAGATGATGATAGATACGAACCTACTGTCGTTTTGTAGTAGAATAGAGAGATACAAAGTCTAAGGAATGCACACCCGACAAAATGCTTGTCGAAATCGGATGCCATGAGCCAAAAGCTTGGCGATACAGTGCAACGCCTTTCATGTGATGATGTTGTAATATTAGATCTAGAACACTGGCATTAATAGGACTTCGAGAGTTGTGAAATAAAAAGGCTGGAAAGAAAAAAAAAACCACTGCAGGACATCCTTCTCCTGGAACGTCAAGCATTCTTTGCCACATTGTCAAAGACCATTTCGAGCCAAAATAGGCCTTACCAGCCATCTTAGATCTCACGGCTCCATACTTTCAACCCCACTGAATGATATGAATGGTCATCTTGATTCTTAATGGACAAGCATCGCCACAGCACATTAGCATGGTTTGTACCGAGTCAACGTGTGGATCCAATCAGAGACGCGATGAACTTCAGTTGGGCGACCGCGATTCCTCTGAAGTGATGAGCTTCAACTCTGATTAGCATTTATAACCCCTGAACAGTGAAAGCGGCTTGAGTCCTGCAGCGTCATATTGCTGTATATACTTGTCTCCCAACACGTTAATTAAAAATCAATAGAGTTGTGACTGGGTTGAAGATTTCTTCTTCCCATGTCCAAGCTCAAAGACAAGTGGCTTGTATTACATTTGCCCAGAGGTGAATGATTTGTCAGACAATCACTACCGCCGTGGGTTGTAATTATCATGCCTTTTATTTTAACAGCTCAGTGTAACCAATTCCATGGCGAAGGGGTTAAGGACGCAGTTCATAATCTTGCATACCCGCGTTAGAAACACAGCTGTGTTTTTTTTTTTTTTTTTTTTAAATGAAATGGTGTGGGTACCGGTCGTTCAGAAAGCAATGGCAGACTACAGAACGTAGAACTTGCCAGGGAGTCACGAACAGCCGAGGAATGCTGGGGTTGACTGCTGCGTCCTGTGGGGGATGTGCAACAAACAAACTATCGTCTGTCAAGAAACTATCGTCTGTCACGGCGGTAAGATGCCAGTAATATATTGTGTTATAACCAGGTCATGATTTAACACAACACATACTGGAGTATGCTGAGGCTGGTAATGATTCTTCCAAGGGTTCCTTGTATTTAGTTATCGATAGTACTGTACGGGCACCTTGTCAGTTTGATACATTATGTTTGGAACAAAGGCATAACATCGCCATATCACAAAACCTGGGCTGAATTGTAGAGACCATGTGTTTGCCCATGCAGCATGATCCCCCTCTCTCTCGACCTGCCTAGTTTACTCCAGAGGACAGGTAACAGCCTAGGGCTGGAGGGAGATATGTACTAACCACTGCGCTACCGTTACTTCCTACTCCTCTTCTACCACAGGTGTGATGTTACACGACAGCTCTGGGTTATTTATGGTTTTAAGACATGGCGCGCTGGAGAAGTTGATAGCGTGCTGCACTGGCAATGTCATGAGCAGATCAGACGCGTTTTTGACGCCTGGGCTCGTCGCTTGTCAAAGTGAGGGGAAGATTTCTCTAAGAGCCTTTGGAGTCGTTGCTGGAGCTACGGAGTTGGTACTTTGTGCGACGCAAGTGATGGTATAAAATGTGATTGTACAAGATGTGATGGTACAAGAAGTGATGGCACAACATGTGATGGTACAGGATGGGATAGGACAATGTGTGATGGTACAAAATGTGATGGTACAAGATGTGATGGTACAAGATGAGAAGGTACAAGAAGTGATGGTACAGGATGTGATGGTACAGTACGTGATGATATATTATGTGATAGTACAAGATGTTATGGTACGAATTGTGATGGTTCAAGAAGTGATGGTACAAGATATGATGGTACAAGATATGATGGTACAAGATGTGATGGTACAATATGTGTTGGTAGAATATGTGATGGTACAAGATGTCATGGTACAATAAGTGATGGTACAAGAAGTGATGGTACAATACGTGATAGTACAATATGTCATGTTATAAGATGTGATGGTACAAGATGTGATGGTACAAAATGTGATGTAATTACGCTATAACATGACTGATTCATGGCAGGAAACTGTTTCTCGACAATAAGAAAGAATGTTGGTTCTTCGCTCGTTTTGAACTCAAGCGTAGTTCATTTTCGTACTACTACATATAATGCATTCGACTGATTTTTGATTATTGATTAACTTCCTCAATTACCAGTGTCCCTCCCCATCAGGCGAACTCACCTAGATTTCTGAGGTACTTGTAATGTACGTCACCAAGTCGGCGACGAGAAGCCAACGTTTTAGTTTAGTTCAACTTTTCGGTATAGGGGCTGAACCCGCTACCTCGGCATCAGCAGACCGGATGTTTAAGAGGATAAGAGGAGGCGATCTTATTATTTCGGCCATGCGGCCCTCGGAAGTATAAGTCACTCACTTATTCTTCTCTTCCTGTCTGTAGTGTAAAGGCACTTGGTGTCAGGGTCTTAAACCTGGCTCGTTGTACCTAACATATGTGAGACAAGTACAAGTACAAAATGATTGGACTTGACACACAATGACACTAAGTTCAATGGATTTATTCACAATTCACATGCAAGACAATCTAGTTTGCCATGTGATGATCATTACAATACATATACAATACATCAGTACACTTACAGACAAAACCCACAGCATCACAGTCTATCTCACAAGATATACAAGCACTCGACTTTCGGGCACAGAAACGATACGAAGCCTTTCTCAACCCACACGTCTTGTCATGTCCGAGTTCCCAAGCAGTCTGCCGGTTTCCTCACACAGTGCTTGCCCTGTGGACTGGCTTCACGAGGACTGCGTGCGTCCTGCTTTGTCCTTGCCTGACCGCTGACGATCGCGTCAGCCACCAACCTGTGGGCAGGTAACTGGTACTCGCCTGGCGGCCGTAACGATGTTACTGCATCCCGGCTGGCGACTATTCGCCTGGCGGGAGTAACGATGTTCCTGCATCTCGGTTGGAGATATAGAGATTCTGACACGCTCCCCCGGGGCTTATTCATGAAAGATTTTATATTTCATGCATAATCTACCTAGACACAGGGTTTATATTTTAACCATGTCAGAATCGACCTTTCTGTTGTCATGTACATTGGCATAGAAATACATAAGAAATGCAAGTTGTATGTTAAGTCATGCGGTGTTCAATCCTCACCACTTTCCAAGATTCATCCTCTCGATGGATGATCACCTGAGTTGCAATATTGACCCAGTCAGATCGGTAGCATCAGCAACAATGCAACTACCTCGCAACCTCTAAAAAAAACTGAATAATATGCTTTTTGCAACAAAAAACATCAGGTAAGACCGTAATACGACTTTTTATAAGCCGTATTCAACGCTCGAGTTCCGACCTCATTTGGCCGGGAGTTTTTCCGTTGGTCTACAACTCCGGTAACCCTATACCAAACCTAGCTGATGACCATTCGGAGTGTTGACAATCTGGCAACACAATGGCTATTTTTATACAACACATCTCTGAATACATTTCCATTTACCGCCCTTAGGGTAATAAAGTAATAACAACAAAAATGAAAGGGACATAATTTCAAAAGATTTCAAATCTAAATTATTACAACTATTATTCTATTTCTCAGCGTCATAGCTTGATGCTTTTCCATACTAGCGAAAAAATGTCGGTAGTGTGAATAAGTTAATCAAGATATGATTCTAAGATTACATTAGTTGAAAAATGTTAATACACAATTCGTGTATTCGAAATTGGTGTTTCATAATTATTTTAGAAGCGTCATAAATTTTTAAGATTTTTGTTTATCGTCTGCTACTTTTAGCTAAATTTACAAATCATCCGGAAGTACACACGAAGCTGGTGTACTGGTGTTGTTAAAACTCTATCACACACTTGTTCCGCTCTGGTGTAGCAATGCGAAATTGTTCTGATAGTTCATGTATTCGTTGTTTCGCTGGAAAACTTCTGGATTCTTATTAACTGCAGTGGTGTAAATGTCAAAGTTCAGTTCACACTTTCGTTCACGGATTAAAATGTCACTGGATATGATCCACTCGCAGATACCAATGATAACTTGATTAGTTCGCTTCAGGTAAGTTGAAAGCGCATGTGGCACTGTTCTTGTTTTATAATATATACAATTAATATTGTTCGCTTTCTATCACACACTACACAATTATTCCAGACGATTACTACACTAATAATAAAATAAGAAACAATATTTACAGTGGGAATGAACCCTATCACATCACATCATCGGTGTACACAGCTTTTCTGAAAAAAAAAAAAACAAATTCACTGATGGCTGTGTTGGTCTGAGTGTTTTCTAACACACTGCACTCAGACATTAGTGCTTACTGGGTCGTTCGGACAAAGGGACAAAAGATCAGCAATCGTGTTGGTTCTGCCAGCGATATGTCGAACTTCAAAGCTGTAATCTTGAAACAAAAGAGACCAGCGCGCTATCATCTGGTTTGTTGGGACCCCTGAAGTAATAAATTTTAATGGACTATTGTCGGACTCTACGATGAAATGTCGTCCTAGGAGGAATCTGGACAATTTAGTTATACCCACCACTAGAGAAAGAGCTTCTAACTGACGTGTGGACCAAGCGCGTTCTCTTAGTTTCAATTTCCTAGAGACGTAGTATACAGGATATAGAATGTTGTCATATTCCTGTAATAGAACAGCCCCAATCGCCACGGAGCTCGCGTCTGTGCGTAATCTGAAAGGAATATGTAAATTGGGCAATTTGAGAATGGGATTCTTTAAACTATTCTCAGAAAAATAAGATAACACTTTCTGGAATGCAAATTTTAGGCATTCGTTGTTTACAATCTTTTCAGGTTGGTTTTTCGTTAGTAGGTTAGTAAATTTTTCTGTCAGTTCAGCAAAATCTGGTATGAACTGCCTATAATAATTTAATAGTCCTAATACGCTTCTGACTTGTTTCTTGGTAGTCGGAAGTGAGAGTTTCAGTATTTTGGACACGATGTTATCGTCTGTCGTGACAAAGCCATTAGATATTCTATAACCCAAGAAGGAGATTTCCTGATAGGCTATGTCTACTTTTGTCGGCTTCACAGTCAGTCCGTGTTGTCTAATCCGTTCAAATGTCTGCTGTAATGTCTTTATGTGGTCTGTCATCGTCTTTGTGTGAACACAAATGTCGTCCATGTAACAGATAATGTTTGTTATGTCCACAAGTAATAGTCGTGTCATACATACGAATGTCGCTGGGGCATTGACTAGCCCAAATGGTAATTTGCACCATTCGTACAGTCCCCAAGGTGTGGCAAAAGCTGTCAGATGTCTGCTCTGTTCGTCTACCGTTATCTGCCAGTAACCTTTTGTCATATCTAACTTCGTGAAGTACCTAGAGTCTGTCAGTTCTGTCAGTAGGTCCTCGCAGTTGGTCATCGGTTCCAGATCTAGAAGTGTTATTTTATTTAATTTTCTATAGTCGACACAGATGCTTATCGTGTTGTCTTTTTTTCGTACCATGACCATTGGAGATGAAAAATGTGATTGGGATCGTCTAATGATGTTGTTTTTCTCTAAGCTAATGATCTCTTGATGTAAGTTTTCTTTGTAATGTAATGGAATGGTGTAAGGTCTGCATTTTATTGGTGTGTTTGAAGTGAGTGTGATGTGATGTTGTACTAATTCTGTTTGTCCTGGGTTGTTGGAGAAGATGGTGTTGTATTGTTGTATGAGATGTTTGCAACTGTCTGTTTCTGCTTGAGTTAAGTTTGGGTTTATTTTGATTTCTTTCAAGCAGTTTGTCGTGTCTAATGCAGGTGTTGGAATTTCGTCACTATCTTCGTCATCTTCATGGTCTATTATCACTGTACAAGCTGTTGTATCGTCTTGTTCGTTGTCTCTGTTGTAGTGTGGTCTTAGCATATTGATGTGGAATATTTTATGTTTGTCTTTTATTTGAATCTCATAGTCCACATTCGAAATCTGTCTTATAACTTTAAATGGTCCCTGCCAAGAGTCAGTCAATAAGTGTCGGTCACTAGGTAAGAGAAGAAGTACGTCCTGTCCAGGTGTCAACGTTATTGTCCTGTTACCTTTGTCTGCATATTGTCTATATGTAGCACCAGATAGTTTTAGTGCTTCTTTTGCAATAGTACAAGATTTGATGATTCTTTCGCGCAATGATGTAACATACACGTATGATGATATGGGTTTAAGTACAGGGGTGGCTTCAGTTAACATTGAATGGTAGATACTCAATGGGCCACGTGGTTTGGCACCATAGATAAGTTCAAAAGGAGAGAATCCAGTACTAGAATGTGGGACCTCGCGATAATCAAAAAGTATAGCGGGCAAATATATGTCCTAGTTTTTGGGATGTTCGTGCGTGAGTTTAGCAAGCATATGCTTCAAATCACCGTTAAACTTTTCGATGATTCCCGTTGAGTGAGGATGGTATGGAGAATTGAAACATTGTTTCACCCCTAACATTTTGGTGAAAGCTTGAGTAGATGCAGCAATAAATTGACTTCCCCTATCTGATAGGATAGTGTCTGGAAATCCTATTCGTGAAAATATATGGAAGAAAACTTCCATAATATCATTGGCAGTTATGTTCTTTAACGGAATCGCTTCCGGCCAGCGGCTACATAAATCAATGGTGGTAATGATGAACCTATTCCCTCTGGATGTTACTTGATTCAGAGGGCCCACTATGTCGACAGATATTTTCTCAAAAAGGTCGACTGACTAAGTCGGTAATTTGTAATTTGGCCTGTGGGTTTTTACCTTTTTTCACTACTTTTTGGCAGATGTCACAACTTCTACAATATTGCTTAATGTCATTGCAGAATCTTGGCCAATAAAACTGTGTTAATAATCTTGATCTGGTCTTAGAGTATGCCATATGCCCTGCAAGAGGTATATCGTGGGCAAGATGTAAGGCTTGCTTACGGTATTCAATTGGCAACACAGTTTGCTCTGTGGTGCTGTCACCTCTGATATAGTATCTGGTGAGGATGCCATTCTTCAGAGCAAAATGCCATCTTTCATTTTTGGTTACCTTTGGCTTTTGGTCGATCAGATTACAATATTTAGATAATGAAGGATCAGCCTTTTGGGCTGCTACAAAATTCTCCTTCATGGTTTTAGGAGGTAGTATGACTGGGCTAAGCATTTCTATAGCCTCAGTTTGATTAATTTCATCTTGCACTCTCGCAGTAGATCTGGTTACTGCGTTCACACATTCAATGATATCAGATGGTGATGAAACATTTTGGTCAATGGATTCATGAAGTGTTAGTGCTCCATTAGCTACCATACATTCATCTGGTGATACTATACTTTCAATGATGACATGTGATGGTGATGA
The DNA here is from genome assembly GCA_963921405.1 of Cepaea hortensis. Lineage (NCBI taxonomy): Eukaryota > Metazoa > Mollusca > Gastropoda > Stylommatophora > Helicidae > Cepaea > Cepaea hortensis. The sequence goes on along the minus strand of OY992879.1, from coordinate 86,912,221 downwards.
TGTTGTGTCATCATCAATACAAACAGATGTAATATCATTAGGCATATCATTCACCTCTGGTAAATTACCAATGATAATATCACACACAGGGTTAGTTAATGCAGCGCATTTTACTTTCCCAGTGAGGAAAGGTGTCTGAATATATGCCCATGCTAATGGGTACTTTTCAATATTTCCAGAGAATGTTCTGCATGTTACGTGCCTGCCTGTATAGTCTGTAGGCATTATGAACTGTCTCTTTAGCCCTATAAGAGAGCTTCCGGTGTCACGAAGTACTGTAGCAGGCTTGCCATTCACATATCCCTGATGGATGTTTATTCTGCCTTTGGAATCTATTACCAAATTAGCTTCTTCATTGGCAATAGGAATGGAGTGGCCGCATGTTAAAATGCCATCTTCATAAAAGGTATTACAAATAGTACATTTATGTGAATTAAACATGTCAAAAGCCTGTGCTGAGTTCACAGGGGTTTTTTCTGAATGTTCTTCATCTGATGATGAACTGTCAAATAAGGCGGCATTTGCTTTCTTGGTCATTTTCCTTCCTTTACAATCATGACGCCAGTGGCCGTACGCTTTACAGAGGAAGCATTTTCGTACCTTTTTAAAGAATTTACGTTCCTTATCCTGACTATTTATGTAGTTTTGTAAGTATGTAAGATATGCTGGGTTCTTATCGCACATTTCACCTTGGTGGTGTGACGTGTTACAAAATCTACAATGATTGTATTTCTCAGAAGTAGGCTTATAAGTTCTTTGCCTATTGTAGGTTTCTGATGGAGGTTTGTCATAGTTTGCAGATGCTACGAAGTTTGTATCAGTAGCTTCAATAGCAAAACAATGTTTATTGGCTGAATAGTAAGCCGACCCACGTCTCTCAATCTCTTCTACACTCGTACATTCATTCTCTAGCAAAAATTTTGAAAATGCTGGTGGAAGGGATGTGATGATTTTATCCCTGATAATGAGATCTTCTAACTTATAATAGTCTTTATTTACTTTGGCTGCTGAACTCCATTTTGTAAATACGTCTCGGACTACAGAGACATAATCAGAGAACGTCTGAGTAGATTTAGGACTCAGTTTGCTGAACTGTTCTCTGTATCCTGCCTCATTTAGCATAAAATGATCCATAATTTTTAACTTTAGATAGTGGTAATCTTTTCTGAGGTCTTTGGGGATAGTCTCTATGACTTTCAGAGGTTCCCCTGACAAACTCCTCATATAAATAATGTTCCATTCAGAAACTGGAACCTGATAATGGTCCATTAAGGTTTCAAAATTTTTGGTGAACGCTGCAATGCAGTCACCTGAGGTATAATTTCTCACAATACCTTGATACTTTTTGTACTGGTTCTCTTTTTCCAGTCTTTCAGATTTCTTAGACTCTTTGTTTATGGCAGTCTCGGTGTCAAGCTGTTTAATTTTGAGTTGTAATTCAAGCTCTTCGCGTTTGCTTTGAGCTGCTATTTCTGCCTTCTTCAATTCAGAATCTAACTCTGCTTGTTTCGTTTTCGCAGCTAAATCTAGCTCAGCCTGTTTCGTTTTCGCAGCTAATTCTAGCTCAGCCTGCTTTGCAGCTCTTTCAGCCGCTCTTTCATCGCGTTCATTAGCTTTTTCTCGAAGGTGTTCAGAGTGTTTTGTTTCACTCCATTTTGTTAACTCGTCACCAGTTAACTTTAGCTTTAAACCCATCTCGATGACGTCATTTAATGAAGACATGATGGAATGTTTAAATGAAAATAAGTTATCAGATACACAATTTATTACAAGGTGTTAGTAACGTGAACAATTTTACAATATTGTTGACTTACAATTTATGCCCAAATTTGCATCCGAAAGTATATAGAAAAAAAAATATACTCAAGTGTACTGGATGCGGTGGAGAATGGTTCAAACCAGGGCTAGGAACTGTAGGGTCGCTACTTCAAGGACAAACTGACCTCTACGGGCAAGAGTTTCAGATGGCACAGAAAACCTGCTTTCTTTTTGGGAGGAAATAAATTAGAATCTCCCTTTGTGTGAGGTGTATGCTTGTCACTAAGTTTTGATTAGGTTTGTATGGCGTTGAATGTAATTGTAGGTCGTAATGTCGTCGGTCAAAAATTTTTCACATCACAAGTCACTTTCTTTCCTAAACTTTCTGCTTTTCACAACTAACTTCACAAATACAATCTAGATATCTTCCAACAATCTATAACAATGATGACACATCACTTACATCAAGATGACATTTAGTAAGGACATAGACATCATGTTCACAAGATGGCGACAAGGTCAAACTACAACAAGTTCAAAATGGCGACAAGTTTTACAATCGCAGATGTTTTACACGTTTAAGCAATCAAATGCATGTAATTTACGTTAGTATGTTCAATGAGGACGAGCCTTCCACGTTCACACATGTCAGGGTCTTAAACCTGGCTCGTTGTACCTAACATATGTGAGACAAGTACAAGAACAAAATGATTGGACTTGACACACAATGACACTAAGTTCAATGGATTTATTCACAATTCACATGCAAGACAATCTAGTTTGGCATGTGATGATCATTACAATACATATGCAATACATCAGTACACTTACAGACAAAACCCACAGCATCACAGTCTATCTCACAAGATATACAAGCACTCGACTTTCGGGCACAGAAACGATACGAAGCCTTTCTCAACCCACACGTCTTGTCATGTCCGAGTTCCCAAGCAGTCTGCCGGTTTCCTCGCACAGTGCTTGCCCTGTGGACTGGCTTCACGAGGACTGCGTGCGTCCTGCTTTGTCCTTGCCTGACCGCTGACGATCGCGTCAGCCACCAACCTGTGGGCAGGTAACTGGTACTCGCCTGGCGGCCGTAACGATGTTACTGCATCCCGGCTGGCGACTATTCGCCTGGCGGGCGTAACGATGTTCCTGCATCTCGGTTGGAGATATAGAGATTCTGACACTTGGGAATCTTTTTATCGCTCTCTCTCTCTCACACACACAAACACACACACACACACACACACACACACACACACACACACACACATGTACACACAAGCACATACGCACTATGTTAACTTAGTACATGAAAGCTTTCAAATAAGAAACGTATATTCAAAGTACATGACTGTTGTAATTGTTGAATCATTCTGTTGTCTTCTCTATTTCAGCGTGGCTTTGTAACCATGGAAACTTCACTGTCTCGTGAGATTGAGCATCACCGATGTAGACACATGGACGAGGTCTTGTGACGAGTGAAAACATTCTGCCGAGATTCCTGTATATATTTCTAATACGTTCACATTACAAAGGTTGTGTGGCAACTTCAAAAACACTGCCATGATTCCTGTACTTAAATCAAATATGGTCGCATTACCAAAAGTGGTGTGATCAATGCAAAATCAAGGACATGACTCATGTACATTAAACAGACCTCCTGTCCAATATGGCGGATAGGCGGTTAAGCTGTTACGGCTTCGGGGGTGTTTTTGCTTCTGGTTATGGCTTCCTTAAGCATTTCCCTAATATTGGACTGGTAGTACACAGTTCCGTCGCCCAACTACTGAGTTGAGTGCTTGGAGCGACACTGTTAGCTGTGGATTTCGTGTGGAGTGCTTTCACATCTGTCTGCGGTTGTTTGTATTGTGAACTACATGTTCAGAGAATGGCAGCGGCCGGTTGCTGAACTGGCAAGTTTTACATTATGCAGTAATGTGTGTGAAGCTGTTCCATCGACGATTAACTGTAATTTTCGTGGCAGACAGTTGTGCTGACATTCTCGCAGCGGTCTTATGTATGTACTTACCTGTGTGTGCTGTTGGATTGTCGGCACTGCTGTCTGTTGCACTCATCACATGGGAAATTGAGGGACATTTTGAGTGGTACTCACTGGTACAGGAATGGAGCATTATGGGGGTGACCCTTTGCCGTGTAGTTGAAACCGTGACTAACTAGCTTAAAGCAAATTTATTCATTCAGTTAATAGTTTTTGACGAGTGCAAAAACTTCACGACTTCTATATATAACACATTAGCATGACACACGGCAAGAACCTAGTATCGCTTTCTGATATGAAAGGGCTAACATGACCCAAGGCAAGAACCAAGGTAATTCTTTTCCTCTATTGAGACCCGAAGGACGCAGCTGTTGAGCACTCATCCGCCCGCCCATGTAACATTATCTGAGTAGCTCCGAATCAGTTACACAACGCGCCCACCATTCAAATATTTGTAATGCATATACTCAAATCGTAGAAAAACTAAGGCGACCACGTAAACGATGGACGCAGGGAATAACAGAGCCCATGGGAATATCGATACATGCAGCCCATAAGCGGGCACTCTCCCGCTTTTTATACTTCACATCGACACCGCAAGGTACAAGAGGAACATGATGAGATGAGATGAATGAGATGAGATGAGATGAGATACTCAAATTATCATAACTTAGAGACGAGTGCAAAACTTTGCTGCATTTGTTGTGACTAAAGCAAATTTAACCGGACTATCAAGGTGTACCAGCACAAACGTTAGTACACTGGGGCATGTTTTAAACACGAAGAAGACAACGTTAAATGCCAGAAGACCGCAACAAGGGATGAACTGGTAGAAGTCTGAACGATGGCTTTGTGAAGATGTTGGCTAGCGGGCTTTACAGACTTATTATAGCACACTTTAAGTAAGAAGATGGCACTTCAAAATGATAATTAGATATAAACATATTGACTGAACATACACAATATTCTATGATTCATCATCGTGTTGCTCACTTGACTCCCAGCCATATACAACATTTCAATTTTCTCCGTCTACTCCTTCAAGGTCAGGACTTACGAGAAGCCCCTTGTATGAAGTGTGTGTTCTTGCTATTATTATTTATTATGGTGCACGATTTATTGCCTGACAATTTTTGCTGCTTCCCATCAGGTTCATACTGCAGAGTTATATATCACCTGAAGTGAATAAATGAATAATACTTTAGCTGAAGCAATTAAAACACAGGTATTGTTCGAATGTAGAGCATCTGTTATCTCCACGGTCATTTCACAGTATTAGTGTTATTATTATTAATATTGTTATTATTATTATTTCTGGTTTTGTTCTAACGTTCTTTCTTTCTTTCTTTCTTTCTTTCTTTCTTTCTTTCTTTCTTTCTTTCTTTCTTTCTTTCTGTCTGTCTTTCTTTCTTTCTTTCTTTCTTTCTTTCTTTCTTTCTTTCTGTGTGCATTGTCATAACAATGCTGCTATCGTGGAAATGTGGCTTTGACGATCTCTTTTCATAGAGCGGCCTGCTACGAACTCCGTAGCTCCAGCGACGACATCCCCCCTCCCTTCTCTTTTCCCTAGGGATCCCCGAAAACAATGCACTCATGAAGCGAAAGGCTGAGAGTGAAAACGAACTCACAATCTTCGGCGTGCACCTCAGAGAATAGAGATAATTAGTATGACAATCTTCACCTGACACATCTTTCTGTCTGTCTTTCTTTCTTTCTTTCTTTCTTTCTGTCTGTCTGTCTTTCTGTCTGTCTGCCTGTCTGTCTGTCTGTCTTTCTTTCTTTCTTTCTTTCTTTTCTTTCTTTATTTATTTTTATGTCATTTGGGCAAGCCATCCAGATGTTTATTTCTGTGTCAACATGTAGCTAGCTATATCTGTGTTCGTCTCATCATGTAGCAGGTCCTTGGAGAACGTTGCTCTCATCTCTGGCCCTTTCTCCGACCTCATTCATCCTCATGCCTTGTCTCTCGCCTCATTCATCCTCATGCCTTGTCTCCCGCCTCATTCATCCTCATGCCTTGTCTCCCGCCTCATTCATCCTCATGCAATGTCTCCCGCCTCATGCATCCTCATGCAATGTCTCACGCCTCATGCATCCTCATGCCCAAGGTGTCCTCTATGCCTCATTATCCATCTTCGCACTGGAAAATTCTTTTTTTCTTCGTCTAGTAACCACGCCTTTCATCACTGTTCTCTTCAAGCCTCCATCACTGTTCTTTCCAACTGTTTTTTCCAAGCCTTCCAGCACTGTTCTTTCCAACTGTTCTTCCCAAGCCTTCCATTACTGTTCTTTCCAACTGTTCTTCCCAAGCTTTAGATCACTGTTCTTTCCCAAGCTCCTTGACGATTATTATGGCCAAAGTATCCCAGTTTCCGAGACATCAGATTATTTACGAGCCAGCTGTCTTATATCTTGTAGACCGTCAGTATTTTTCTATTTCTTAGTCCAGATATTCTATGAACTTTTCTGTAACACTGAATCTCAAAAGCTTCTTCTTTAGTCATCGTGAAATAGTTCAAGACCCTCAATTGTGTGTTGCCACAGGAACGATGCATGTTCTCAAACATTTGCGCGTTTTTAAACATCCTGTGTGTTGATGCCGATATATGGGTTTCAACCCCCAAACCGGAAAGTTGGACTAAAATGTTGACTTCTCGTCCTTGACTTGGGGACGTAAATTACAAGTACCTGTGAAGTCGGAGAAGTGTTCGCTGATGGTGGAGGACACTGCTAATAGGGAAAGCTAATCCATACGCAAAATTATTTCCAGTACTACTAAAGAAGTGTGTTTTTGACTACGTTTGAGTTCAAAGCGAGCGAGCGCAAGCAAAACCCCCCAAAAAATGTTGCTGTAATTTGTTTGCTGGTGTAGCGTCATAGTTTGTTAATACTGTTAAACCTTGACATTGTAACTTCTTCTTCTTCTTCTTTGGTTCAGTTTCCCATTGCTCTTGTTTATGGAGACAATGTGTTCAAAGTGTGTTACATGTTCAGTCTCTTCATTTTGTTTGTCTGTCGGCGTTAAACTGGAATAAGTGGATAGCTCCACACCTGAGAAGAGCAGGGCACTCTCATGTTTTCATAGTCGGACATGGCTGCTAAAGGCAGACGTAAAAGATCTCCATTTGGATGTGGACCTCAAAGGGAAACCACCACATTATCTTCCCAAGTTTTAATTAGTATCCACAGTTTAGAGTCAGTGAACGACGTTAAAGGCTGTATTAAGGCATCCTCATCCATAGGGGCAGTTTTGAGCCATAGCTGATACCAGACTGTTATCAAGATTGACGGAGGCATTAAGGAAAGTCATTAGCAGAGCTGATCCAGAACACCAAAGACAGAGATCTGAAGGGAGACATGAACGCCCACGCCAGCTGGCAAGGCACTTGATAATGATGATGGTCGGAGTTGAAATACATATTCTAGTCAGTATACAAGAACAAGTACATCAACAGGCTGTCTAAAAACTAAAGATGGCAAAATCATAATAGAAAAAGATCAGATTCTACATGTATGGACAGATTATGTGAAAGACCTGTATAATGATAACAGAGAGGAACAGTATGCTATTAGATTTAATAATGAAGGACCAGCAGTTTTAAAGATGGAGGTTCAAAATGTTCTTAAGCATATGAAAGCTGGCAACGCCCCCGGTGCAGATAACATCTCAACAGAAATGATTAAAGCTTTAGAAGAATTTGGACTAGAGCAAGTCACTAGACTGCTGAACACATTATATGATACTGGAGATATACCTTCTGAATTATGTAATTCTGTATTTATTGCAATCCCAAAGAAATCAGGAACCTTAGAATGTGATCAACATAGAACAATTAGTATAATGAGTCACATCACAAAGATTTTGTTACGAATTATCATGCAAAGAGTGAGGAAGAAAATACAACCTGAAATATGGGAAGAACAATGTGGGATTGTAGAAGGAAAGGGTACAGTAATTGCTGTGTATATGCTGCGAACAGTTATTGAACGTGGTTTAGAAGTAACCAAGGATATACATCTTTGCTTTATTGACTACACAAAGGCTTTTGATAGAGTTAGACATGTCAACATTGTGGATATGCTTGCAGGTCTACAAATTGATGGGAAAGACATTAGACTTATAAAAAACATATAATGGAAACAACAAGCTGCCATAAGGATTGATAATGAAGTAGGACAATATCAATCTATTAAGAGAGGTGTTAGGCAGGGATGTGTAATGTCTCCAGATCTTTTTTCCCTATACAGTGAAAATATTTTCAGAAATGTAGAAGACCTAAATGGAATCAGCATTGGAGGACGAAACGAGTGTTGAGGTGCTTCATAGAGCCTGTTCTTTTGTATGGATGTGAAACTTGGACAACGAGCAGTCAAGCTGAAAAACATCTGATGGCTGCAGAAATGTGGTTTCTGAGGAAAATGCAAAGAATACCATGGACAGATAGAAAAACCAATGACCAAGTACTTCAAGAGACAAATGAGAATCGTAGATTGATTGGAGAAATTAGACGTAGACAGTCAAAATTTTGGACATGTTATGAGAAGAAATGGACTGGAGAACTTAGTGACAGCTGGCAAGATAGAAGGGAACAGACCAAGAGGAAGACCGAGATGAAAATACCTGGATGGCTTGGCCACATCGCATGGACGAGACAGGAACACTGAGCTGATCCACGACACTGGTGATCGAGTGAAATGGCGAACCATGACCGCCCACGCTTTCCGGCATGGCACATGATTGATTGAGTCAGTATACGGAGTAGTGATTAGTCGGGCAAGCGGCTTTTATTCCCCACCTAGAGAACCACCTGACAGATACCACAAGGGTACAAATGCAATAGGCTTACGTTTCTGTAGATCAAGTTTGTCAGTCTCTACGCTCGTCTCAACTGGAAGCATACCCAAACATTGCGACTGTCTACGTGTAATTTCTCTAATCACTTGGCTGTGAATGTGTTATTTATGTCCTGACAGCAAACTAAAGAAGATGTGGTTTTTCTGAGATCAATGAACAAATCAATTCTTTATGGAGTTATACTATCAGAGATGTTTACTAAATACGAGGGGTCTTCAAGCGAAAACCTTAAATATTTTTTAGTGAATATTGGTGCATGTCAAATGTGGGGCGGCCTTCTTTAAGCTGTCATTATGACGCCACCGTCTTCGTCTGCATCGTTATGTCATGTGATTAACACTCGTAACAACAATATTGACAGGTTACAAGACAATGGCATGGTTATTGAAATTCCTATCACACTTTTAAGGTTTTCATTTAAAGGGCCCTAATATTTGTTGCGACTGAATCAAGTCTAAGAATGATGTAACTGTCTAATCTACGAGTAATTATTATGAAGCAGTTTTCTGCCACGGATATGTCATGTGTAGCGCCAACACTTTTTATAGGCATGAGAGTCTGGAATAAACAGGGGGGGGGGGGGGGGTGTCAAGATTTCCTTCACTTTAGCAGGCGACGAGCAAGTGGCATAGAACATGTATACATACTTTTGTTTTCATTGCACGTTTTTATATATCATATACTGATGTTTGTTGTGTGTCGACGACTCGGGAATACTAGCAGGTTGTCATTATACTCAGTGTATATGTAAATGTGTGAATGACTAATTTCCATTTCCTTATATGCTCTTTCAGCCAAATATGCTGCCCATGAAGCACTGAGAAATAATCATTTATCACATTCTATTTCATAATGTAATGATTAATTCTGGTTAGTAGATCTCATCTCATCTCATCTCATCTTATCTCATCTCATCATCTCATCTTATTCTTCTTGTACCTTGTGGTGTCGATTTGAAGCATAAACAGTGGGAGAGTGCCCGCTTATAGGCTTCATATATCGAGATTCCCATGCACTCTGGTATTCACTCTCTCCATCGTTACATGGTCGGCCTCATTTTCTGATTACGATATTTGAGCCGATAATATCAACTTCTTGCAGATATATGACAACATCATCACCATGTGCCGTGTCATGTGTACAACCTCGCACTCATCATAGCCATCCAATGTCAATTCCCCTTCCTCCACGTATTTTCATGCGGTTGTCCACATTAATTCTTCCATGAACCATACTGCCCATTACTGTTCTGTCGAGGCTGTTTACTATGGCTAAAGTATTTCCATTTCTGAAACATTATATTCTTTAAGAGCCAATTTTCTTTTATATTTAGATCCCGAACAATGCCAGTATTTTTTTCCCCATCTTGGTCTACGATATTCTGTCAGTTTTATGCAACATCTATGCTCCAATGTTCCGATATAGTGATTGCGACATGGTCGCTGTATCACATCCGTATGTTCCCACGGCAGAAATGAATGTTCTCACTAATGTTACTGTACCTGGTTTGCTGCTGTTATGCAACAGATTCTTAATACTGTGTGTGTGTGTTTTAATGGTTTAAAAGGCAAGAAGATGAACTTCATTGCACCGGGTTTTATCCCATATGGCTCCGTGTCATTCCGCAAGGCGGCCTGTCGAATACGTCACACAAAGCACAAACTCAGTAGCGCCAGCGATGACTCCCAAGAGTCTCCGAGAAAATTGCAATCTTGAACAATATGTCGTAGCCTAGAATCGAACCCCGACCATATATAGCGCGAGGCGGGCTGCGTAATCACTTCGCCACGGAGACTCATATTTTGTTTTACCAGTGCTTTGCTCAGGCCAGTCTACACTGACCTCTTTGTGACGTTTTCAGTGTGTGCATTGTTGACTTTGCATTTTTTTTCTTTGTTTGACATGCAGTTTTTGGCTATTGTTTATTCCAAATTCACAAAAGATGTTGATCTTCACTGTATATTTTAACATGCATAATTATTCTCATGCAAACCCTTATCACTATTTGAGAGGAGGATCGTGTCATCTGCACATATGAGTTCTGGAATTGAATTTCTACCATTTTGAATGCACCACAACTGTCAATAATATCAACATTTTAACGTTTCACATTACACTGCACAATTAATTGTTTGGCTTATTTCGCTGTAGCTCGTAAGATGCTTACTTCAGAAACAAGTACAATACATAATGTAACAGCGTTATGAATCCTTCAAGACATACAGTAAAATATGCATGCAATAGATTGTGCAAAAAATTGTTTATGTCTTAATTATTCACAACGCAACGGAAAACATTCTTACCCGCTTCTCAACACATTTTCTACATAGATGTTGAACAGATATGGTGAGTGAATGGAACCCTGTCTCTTACCCTCGTGCACCTCAAACCAGTTTGATGTTTCATAAGCTGTCCTGGCAGCTGCTTGTTGTTCTTTATATAACAGTCATTATTTGCATCGAATGTAATGGAAACCTCATATCTCCCATGCTGCTCCATCATTGTTTATGTTGAACACAGTTGAAGGTCGTATTATATATAGTCTACGAAACATGTATGAGGGTTTATATTGTACGCTCTCCATTTCTTAAACATGGTGCTCTTGTTGAAGATGTGGTCCTTGGTTTCCATGCCTTATCTAAAACCTGCCTGCACTTCTTGTCATTCATACTCTAACTAAGGCTTGGGCTGGTAATATTTTATCCAAAGTTTTTAGATATTTCATTGACTACAAACTCCAACCAAGTCACATGAGAGGTAAAACCGGGATGTACTAGTGTTTGACATTGTAACATGTTTAAGAATGCTGTAACTGTCTAATCTAGTTGTCATGACGAAGTTTACTGTACTTCTTGTGATTCATACTCTAACTAAGCACCTATGGACCTGTCCGGAGTGCAATGAAGATGCCCCAACTGATAACTGATAACTGATTCTAACTTACTTCCAATCCTCTTGGATGATGTATTAGTGGGATGGAATCACAGTTGGTACGAGTGTCAAATTTAATTTTTTGGGGAGAGTGATATAGACTGTTCTCTTCCTTGCTTTGGACCAAACAGCGCTGTCCAAGTCTCCACACACAGTGCATTACAAATACGGTCTCCGGCTTCACCTCTAGCCATGATTAGTTCTATTAGTATGCCATCACAGCTTACTGCTGATCGTACCATCTCCATTAAAGGTTTTGGTTCTTTATCTTCGCCTTTATGTACACTAGATTCCTTGTCAAATCTTCGTCATATCCCAAAAGTAGTTCTTCCATCTAACTAGTACATCTTTACTTTCTGTTAAAATGTCGTCATTCCTATCACTTACTATATGTAATGACGGTCTGAATTCGCCTGTTAATATTCTAATTTCTCGACTACGTCTCCATCACTTCTTCGCAACTGTAGATGCTCTATTCTATTATAAGCATTCATTACAAACTGTTTCTTGTCTGATCTCTTTTCTTGCATGGGTTTTGTGTGCTAGACAGTTATTTATATCATTTTCTCGTGTTGTTTTTGTATGACAGTTATATATTTATTTCCTTATTTGCTTTAGTTATCTGTTTCTTTTTTTTAGCCTGGATGATTCCTTTGTATTGTATTTCTGCTTCTTGTATTTATTTTAGAGAATCATCTTTTGTGCTGATAAACGTATCTCTCGTCTGAACGACTAGCCCATAAAGTGTTGTGTCTTCTTGTACTGTCATCACCAACTCGAATTAGTTTCCCCATGTCAATGTTATAATCATGTGACATATTACTTACATCGAACAGATTTGGCAGTGTTTCATTTATTATTGTTTCAGTTTTATCTTGAAATCTGACTCATCTGATCTCTGTTGCAGTCTTCTCCCGGCAGACGTCTTTGTGGATGAGTACATGCCCTTGCCGGCGCTGTAGAAAAGAGACTACGAATGCAATTCCTAATCCCGAATACCTCATTCGAAACACAGCTGCGGGCGATTTGGACGCAGATCGCCTTGCGCTGGTTTTCTTACAATCGTATGAGTGTCGGTCGTTCAAAAAGCAATGGTAAACTATTGAATGTAAACTTGCCAATAAATCACAAACGGCCAAAGAATGCTGGGATTGACTGCGCCGTCCTGTAAAGGATATGCAAATAACTTATTTGTTTGTTAAATATGTCCTTTATGTTTGTTGTGTTAAGATGTAATCAGTTTGATTCTTGCAGTTACTACGGGATGAGTTCCCAGACTACAGCCGTCTTGACACCTACAAATGCTAAATTGCACAATAAAAGGTGAGACGAGGCCTACTCTGTGTTTACCGCAGACACAGCCGGTGGTAGCTTCTGATGCGTTTGTCAATGTTACTCAGGCTGGGATGATATGTTGATATCTCATCAGGTGGTTGTTGTTTGTCTGATTTTTGTGAGCCTATCAGCTGTTCTGCGCTGAGTGGCAGTGATGTACTCAGCACCCATTGTCGTCGTCTGAGGGAATAAAGATGTGTGAACTTCCGCCACTTGTGTTTGTGTTTCTTAAAGAAGGTTGTTGTTATAACTGTGAAGATAAGTTAGGTAAGATCATTACCATCAAGTGTCTTGTTGATAAGTGTGTGTGGTTATATTTCGCCTTCTCACACGATCACCAAAGTCGTGGATCAGCTTTGTCTTATGTCAGGACCATCCCACGTAGCCAAGAAATCCAGATATTTATGTCTCTGCCTTCTGCCACTCAATTACTAGTTGTCACCAAATACTCTAATTTATTTCTTCTCATATCGTGTTCAATAAATTCTGACTACACATAATTTTTCTAATCAGTTTACGATTTTCATCAACCTCTTGTATGAGTTAGAGAAGATCATATTCGTCATGTGCCCTTTTGATAAATAAGTATGGGCTGTCAGGTTCGCCATCTCACACGTTCATCAAGTCTTGTATCAGGTCTGTGCTCGTCTCTAGTTGTTGTAGTTGTTGAGTCAGATGGGACTTAAGATCAAACACAGGTATGTATATATATATATATATATATATATATATATATATATATATATATATATATATATATATATATATACACACACACACACACCTCACACACACTCACTCACACACAGACACAGACACACGCAGACACAGACACACACACAATCACACACACACACACACACACACACACACAATCACACACACACACAATCACACATGGGTATTGTTTGACGCTAATAAAAGTAGAGGTGATACATCGATATTAGAAGACACTCTCAAATTATAAAAATGAAAGCTGTGGGATTAAAACATGCCGCAACCACATAACGATAGAATGTCACAATCACGAAATCCTTGGTTCGAAATAAACCGCAGACGATTCAGATGCAGATAGCTTCGTATTTATTGTCACAATGGTACTATCGTCCCTATGAGAAAGCAGTGACAAATTATTGCACATAAAAGTGCCTAGAAAATCACAAATAGCCAATAAATCTTGAAGTTGATTGGTACGTCATGTAAAAGACATGTTACTAATATAATGAGAAAGAACTGGGGGTGGGGTGGAGGGACAACTATCACACTTGCTAGGAGAAGGGTAGCGGAAAGACAATAACATAAATAACTGGATGACATGATCAACTGGCTAAATCGGTACTTGAACACAAACCAGATCGACTCTGGTGATCACGAGAGCTGTCAACTATGGTTGCACATGCCTATAACTAGACATATGATGGTGATGAGAACTGGTTTTCTGTAAAATTAAGAGAAGTCTAGTATGTGCCGACTTATGCTGGCCAACATTCTAAAGTGGTCGGTTCACATGATGTCTTCCATCTGGAGGATGAAATCTGTTGACAATGAAATATCTAAAACATGTGGAGGAAACACTACCAGCCATGGCCTTATCCCTTTAAACATAGGTATAATCCCCGCCAACCGAGGCCTAATCCCATTCAACCTAGGCACAATTCCATCCACAATAGGAGTAATCCCCGAAAGTCTAGGCCTAATCCCACCCAAGATATGCGTAATCCCCGAAAAACTAGGCCTAATCCCACCCAACATAGGCGCAATTCCATCCACCATAGGCGTAATCCCCGAAAACCTAGGACTAATCCCATCCAACATAGGCGTAATCCCCACCAACCTAGGCGCAATCCCTGACAACATAGGCCTAATCCCATCAAGCTTAGGCATAATCGTATGCAATCTAGGCGTAAACCCCGCCAACGTATGCCTAATTCCATACCAACGTAGGCCTAATCCCACCGAAACCCAGGCCTAATGCCCTAACCTCATCCAACTTAGGCTTAAGCGCATTCAACCCTAGCCTAATCTAATACAACATAGACCTAACCCCATCCAACTTAGACCTAATTCCCATCCAAACAAGGCGTAATCCCCGCCAACCCAGGCCTAATACCATCTAACCTAGGCCTAACCCCCATACAACCCAGGCCTAACCCAGCCCAACACAGGCCTAGTTCCACCCAACCCAGGCCTAATGCATTCCAACCTAGGCTTAATCTCATTCAACCTAGGCCTAAGCTCATCAAACCCAAGCCTTTCTCATCAAACCAAGTCCTAACCCTCACCATAGTCCTAATCTCATATAACCCTGGTGGTGACATTCTTGCGGTGGCATTTTGCACAGTGCGTCTGTGCGGGCCGTTGTTTGTCGAGACTCCTGTCTTTTCCACTTTTCACATGGGACAGTGAGGAACATTTTATGTGATATTCACTGGTACGGGAACGGAGCATAATGAAGACTACTCTTTGCTGTGATATTGAAACCGCGACTAATGACTAATAACCATGGCTGAAGCTCATTCCGCCTTGACTGAATATAATCCAACATTGACCTAATCTCATCCAACTTAGACCTAACTTATCCAACCTAAGCTGAATATAATCCAACCTAGGTCTAATCGCATCCAATCTAGATGTAATCCCCACCAACATAGGCGTAATCCTGTCACGATAGGTGTAACACCAGTAACCTAGGCCTGATTCCATCCAACCAAGGCGTAATCCCTGCCAATTTAGAACTACTCTCATGTAACCAAGAACTAATCCCCGTCAACTTAGGCCTAATTCCATCCAACCTAGGCCTAATCCCATCCAACCTAGGTCTAATCTCATCCTACCTAGGCCTTATCTCATCCAACCCAGGCGTAACTTCCTCCAACCTAGGCCTCATCTCATCAAACCTAGGCGTAACCTCATATCTAGCCTAGGCCCCATCTCATCAAACCTAGGCGTAACCTCATATCCAGCCTAGGCCTCATCTCATCAAACCTAGGCGTAACCTCATATCCAGCCTAGGCCCCATCTCATAAAACCTAGGCGTAACCTCATATCTAGCCTAGGCCTCATCTCATCAAACCTAGGCGTAACCTCATATCCAGCCTAGGCCTCATCTCATAAAACCTAGGCGTAACCTCATATCTAGCCTAGGCCCCATTTCATCCAACCCTAGGCGTAACTTCATCCACCCTAGGTCTAATCCCATCCAACCTCGGTCTAACCCCATTCAGACTAATCCCACAGCTTGTGCTGTGCTGAACAATACCTGATTACATACGAGTATACTTCTCCTCAGATCTCAGGTTTTCTTTTAGGCTTGGATTTGTGAAGCAGTCCTTGCGAAAATGATACCTAGGTACAAATGCTACTACTTTTAATAGTAGTTGATAATACGAGTGAGTGCATTGGATTGATTTTGCGCGAGGGTTGATTTCACTATTACCAAAGTCCCTCGAAACGTGGTAATCACTCCGACTTCGGAAGTACTTGTAATTTACGTGTCCAAGTCAAAGACGAGAAGTTAACATTTAAGTCCAACAGACTAGTATGTAGGGGAGGGCAGAGAAGTAAATACCTGGATGGCTTGGCCACCTTGCATGATCGAGACAGGAACACTGAGCTGATCCACGACCCTGGTGATCGAGTGAAGTGGCAAAACATGACCGTCCACGCTTATCGGCATGGCACATGATGACGATGCTGGAATGTGGAATGAACTTACAACGCCGCTGTCACCAGGGAAAGTTTAACCGACAGAGCATTAGACATCTTGGCCACGCCGACCTCCAAGTCCAAGGTCTTACAGGAAGAAGTCAACAGCAAAGAAGAGGAACGGAGAGGGATTAGGTGTAATGGAACTGATTGTCTTCCACTGTAGCAGCCGTATTGTGAAGGTGCTTAGATTACAGTTCTTACGGGCTCGAGAAGAACAAAAACACAAAAGGTAAGAAAATCTAGAACAGGAGGAACAAGAATACGAAGAACAAAACAAGAAGAAGACAAATAGATCAAGGGTAACCAGATCACAACAAACAGGAGCATGAGCAAAGACAAAGATAATGAAGACATCAAGAAGAAGAAGAAGAAGAAGAAGAAGAAGAAGAAGAAGAAGAAGAAGAAGAAGAAGAAGAAGAAGAAGAAGAAGAAGAAGAAGAAGAAGAAGAAGAAAAAGAACAAGAACAAGAACAAGAACAAGAAGAACAAGAACAAGAACAAGAACAAGCAGAATCAAAATAAAGAGAACAATACTCAATCAATCAATCATGTGCCATGCCGGAAAGCGTGGGCGGTCATGACTCGCCATTTCACCCGATCACCAGTGTCGTGGATCAGCTCAGTGTTCCTGTCTCGTCCATGCCATGTGGCCAAGCCATCCAGGTATTTTCCTCTCGGTCTTCCTCTTGGTCTGTTCCCCTCTATCTTGCCAGTTGTCACTAAGTTCTCCAATCCATTTCTTCTCATAACATGTCCAAAAAATTTTGACTGTCTACGTCTAATTTCTCTAATCAGTCTACGATGTTCATTTGTCTCCTGTAGTACTTGGTCATTGGTTTTTCTGTCTGTCCATGGTATTCTTTGCATTTTTCTCAGAAACCACATTTCTGCAGCCATCCGATGCTTTTCAGCTTGACTGCTCATTGTCCAAGTTTCACATCCATACAAAAGAACAGGCTCTATGTATCCCCTCAACACTCTTTTTCTCGTTTCAATTGACATCTTTTTATTGGTCAGAATGTTTTTCATCTTGCTAAAGGCTACTTTCGCCATGGCGATTCTTGTTCTAATCTCTTCAAGGCATCTCCCATCAGATGTTATAACTGTTCCAAGATAATTGTACCGATTCACTTGTTGAAGAATATTTCCATTTACTTGTATATTACATTGTGGCACTTCTTCCTTCCTACTGACGACCATAACCTGAGTCTTTTTACAATTTAAAAAGAAACAAGAATCACAATAACAATAGGAACAAGAACAAACAGAAAAAAGAAAAGTATTAAGTACAAAAAAATATCAAGAACAAACAAAAGAACAATAGCGACTAGCACAGTAAACACACGAAGAGAACATTCTAATCAATTGTTCTAGTATCAAATATAGCTTAAATATCTCAATCACCAATACAGTCATCAAACAGTGCTCTTGCAAACTTTATGAATTCAGCATCAACACATATTCTATGCCCCTTTAAATCCTGTAAGCGCCTCCAGAAATTGATGATTACAATCACATTTCTAATTCTTCTTAATGTGAATGGCACTTTTATTTTGAAATTAACCAGGACATTTCATGTTTTCTGCGCAGATATTTTAATAATGTGTGTTCGACGTTTGAATTTTAATAATAAGAGCAAATTTAACGATGCAACTCGATAAGAAAGAAAACATGTTGATTGCATGATATGTGTCCTCCAATTTTCAACTCTTAATAAAGCAAAATGCCTCATTTTTTTCATTCGTTCATTTTCTCCCCGTTTCTCATCATTTACTTCCCTGTCTGCCTTTGTGGTTGAGTTCTAACTCCAGTCCGGGGTGCCAAGAATGACTGATCTGGTATGGGCGATCCTTTTACCCAGTGATCCATCATTGACTTGCCGGTTGTCTCCTCCTTCCGGATGGCCAGATCGTTCACGTCCATTTTTACTTCTCCCAGCCATTTCTATAACTAAGCTATCTGCGAATCCCACTTTATTGTGTGTGTTTTGCTGTTAATTAAAGATGATTTTAGTTCTAGGTAGAGCTGCCGTATTGCAGTGGTTAGCATGCTTACCTGGAGGATCAATAGTCATATAGGAAATAGGTTTACATAGGAAATATAAACAGTGAGGTATGTGTAGCTTCAGCGAAACGATGAGACAAACTAAACACAGACACAGTGCAAATGCTTTACAAAGGACTCCATACAGGTGGACATTAATTACAGAGTGAAAATCGCCTCCAAAAAAAAAAAGGGGACAATCCCAAATATATATAATAATAAAATAACAAAATAAAAGCAAGCATTCTAGGACACCACAATTATATCGATTAGATACATCTTCACTATGGACGGGACAATACAAATAGATCTAAAGAAAAACCATAAAATTGTAAAATAATATTAACACTCCTTCGTTGTTAAGAAGGCACACAAGTTGAGTTTTGTTCGATTTTGAAAGCGGTTCTTTTTCTACAAAATGTTAGTTCAATTCAGTAATAAAAGTGCCAAATAAAAAATGTGTGACCAAATGTGCAAACAATCGGATATGAAAATATGGAAGGAAGTCAGCAATTATACAATTACATCTACAACAGTATTGATTCATAGGGCATATGTTAGAGTCTCCATGAGGTGGATTGTTTTAATTGACTTGGCCTTCTAGGTCGACCCAACCCACGATGAATCTCAGAAAATGTCCCGCAACGTAAAAACGGCCGGCGGGATATAGATCACATCAATCGTGTGTGTATGTGTGCAATTTATTTATTTTCTTGTCCCCAGGATTCACATCATGCTGGTGTTTGACTGAGGGATATACCTTAATCAACAAACGAAGCTGTAAATAGAAATACAGAGCTATATAAAACACACAGACAACTGTGTATACAGTCAACCAGTTATCTAAAAGGTATAATATTCAAAGAGCCGGGATAGATGTGCAACGGTTTAGATGTTACGTTGATAAAGTCATGAATGCGTTGGAATCAGAGTTCGATGTCATCGCTCTTCGTTTGCTACATAAGTTAAAGATTGACCACTTACATATCCGTGCACTCAGGCTTCCACAAATGAAATGATCGTAACATTAGGGGAGCAGGTCGCTTTGAGTTAATATTCCTTATGGCATGGAAGTTGGTCGTTCACAAAGCAATTAACATGTTCATCATCACGTGCCATACCGATAAGTGTGGGAGTTCAAGTATTGGCATCTCACACCATCACCAGAGTCGTAGATCAGCTTTGTGTTTTTCTGGTCAAGCCATACAGATATTGACCTCTCTGCCTTCCCTTGCTCTTTATCCCTTAATCTTGCCAATTGCCACCAAGTTCCGCAGTTTATTTCTTCTCGTAAAGGGCCCAAAATATCTTAATTGCCTGCGTCTAATTTGCATTCTCAATTAGTATGCTACTGAAAGTAAAATTGCCTAGAAAATCACAAACAGTCTATACATGTCGAGATTAGTTCCGACGTCCTGTAGGGATATGAAACTAACTTTTATCCTGAGTTTTAGGATATGGAATATGTTCAGGCGTTTGTTATGTTTTGTGTTATTATTTCTAAGACTACAAGGAAAAGTAATTGAGAAAAAGAGGAAGTAGTAGATAAAATAAAGAATGTATAAAGTAGCCATGCACAGATGTATCAATGTAGATATGCACACAATTAGCGGCAGTTTCACAAGAGAAACAAACATCTGTATACTGATATCGGATAGTTGTGGCTGAGATGTAACGCTGTCCCCCTCAAGTTAAGATGGTACCGGATCGGGAAGTTTTCCGAGTATCAGGTAAGTGATGACAATACGCGTCCCTCTGATCGCTCGAGTAGTGAGACTTAGACTTCTTGGATAAGGGATAATAGAGGGCCCCTATGTGTGCAAGTTATGAACCTTGAATATTCCATGGCATCTGGAAATCGCAGTAAGGCTTCAGCCCTGGCAAAATTGTTAGGACAGAAACCCTTCTCACGGGAAGAATAACCCCTGACCTTGGATGGAATCTGTCTAGAGGTGGATACGTTGGTCTTTTAATGTGTAGCTAGGTCTGACGCACTCTTCTTGAAATGAAAAATGGAGAAGAAGAGGAATAAGAATGAAATATTCAGAAGGAGATCAGGATGGCCGAATTGATAAAAGCACTCGTTCTTAAACTTCCAGTGTGCTGATGCCGAGGTACCCGGTTCAAGCCCTACACCGGTCAGTTGGACTAAAATATTCACGTCTCGTCCTTGACTTGGTGACGTAAATTACGAGTAGCTCTGAAGCCGGAGAGGGTTCGCCTAACGGCGAGAGATACCAGGGAAAGCTAATCCACACGTAATATTCAAGCCAGTGCTACTAGAAGTAGGATGTATGGACTAAGCTTGAGTTCAAAGCGAACGTGCACAAAACAAAACTAAATATTCAGAAAACTATACGACCAGACTACAGGCTGAATTACTTATTGATGATGATGATAATGATGATGGTTGTAATGGTGGTGGTGGTGGTTATGATGATGATGCTTAATTTAGAAACGAGTAGAATATGTTATGAAATAATCACCACTATGTAAAATATCGCAAAAATTAATTATTTTAATAAAATGTAAAATGCTATGACATGTCAACATTGTACACCCGGAAGCGATAGTAAGCGGAATTTGCCGAGTGAAAACGACAGCTTCCGAGAGAAAGTCAATAGCTGTCACGAACAGAGAAAGGCTGCTCCACAGTGCTTCGGGATAAAACAGACTGTCTTGTCTTTAGGACACGTCGTTGTATCGACAGGTAAGTCATGGAACTGAGTCTTTTCATTGTCCTTTTCCAGTGTCTTCTTGCCTTCTTTTACAAATAGCTTCACATTTCTTTGGGCTCATCCCGAAGTGCCTGATGGTATAACATCTGGCTGAGCTGAGCCTCAGAACCTAGACCGTGAGTTGAATTGAGTTGAGTTGAGTTGAGTTGAGCTGGGTTGAATTGAGTCTAGCATCACATCATTTTACTGGGAACATTCCCATATGCGCTGCGTCCTTATCATCAACAACCAGAGAAGAGTCTGGCTAATGGTACAAGTAAAGAACGTAAAATAGCACAAAGTAATGCAGCTTTTTAGAACACAATTACGAAAAACACAGGACATTGCTGCGACTAGTCTTTCTGCAGCAAAAATTACACACACAAAACACAACAAATAAACACGGAGAAGACAATACAGTGACTACATTACGGCAAGAGAATGGGGTAAGAAGAACGGACAGATGGAAAAAAAATGAGAACAGTGAAAAGTATGGGGGGGGGGGAGAGAAAAGAAAATGTCCCACTTATCTTAGAATCCCAGGTTGTGATATATATTTGATACATCTGCAGCACCATTCTCCCCAGGTCGCGGTGATCTGTCTGTTCTTCCGCATAATGCACACGATCCCAAGGGGACCCCACCACCTATTCCTTATCATGAGCCAATACCACACATAGGGATACACACCCAACCAATCTGACCTGGTAGTTCTAACATCAACACTTGTTTCAAGCAGTCTTTGCTCATAGGTCCTCTCTTAAATTAACTGTTTGGATCTCAGTGTTTAGTTACTTTACCTCGCTACAGGCCAAACTGCTGAATGTAAATCTGCCTAGAAAATCACAAAGAGCCATAATTTTTTTTCGCTCACTTTGAACGCAAGGGTGCTACACGTGCTACTACTTCTAGTACAAAGGACTGATGTTGGCGCGTGGATTAGCTTTCCCTATTGCCAGTGTCCCTCGCCATCAGGCGAACCCACTCTGACGTCAGAGGTATTTGTAATGTACGTCCCCAAGTCACGGCTAGAAGTAAATATTTTAGTCCAACTGTCCGGTAATGGGGTCGAACCCTCTACCACAGCATCAGCACACCAGATGTTTAAGAACCAACGCTCTTATCCATTCGGACAAGCTGACCAACAAACCAAACAACCATTCAGCTCATGACAATCAAATACAACACAGAATACTAACGGTCCCATCGCATCATCATCATCATCATCATCATCATCATCATCATCATCATCATCATCATCATCATCATCATCGTCATTATCAACAGGATCATAATTATCATCAGCATCATCATCATGAACATCGTCGTCTCATTATCAGCATCAACATCATAATCATCAGCAGCATCATCATTAGCATCATAACTATCATCATCATCATCATCATCATCATCATCATCATCATCATCATCATTATCATCATCATCATCAGCATCATCGTCATCATCATCGGCATAAACATCAGGATTAGCATCAGCATCATCTCCATCATCAGTATCATCATTATCATCGGTATGATCATTATCATCATCAGCAGCAGCATCAACATCATCAGCATCAGTATCAGCATCATTATGACCATCATCATTATTAGAATCATCATCATCAGCAGCAGCAGCAATATTGTCATGAGCATCATCAGCATCAGCATCATCATCATCATCAGCATCATCATCATCAGCATCATCATCATCAGCATCATCATCATCAGCGTCAGCATCAGCAGCAGCATCAGCATTATCATCAGCATCATCATCAGCATCATCATCTACCGGGTCTTATACAGAACATCGCTCTGGTCACGATTTTCGATCCCATGCCAGTTCTCATGCCTCATACACATACATACTCCAGGTGTCTGCGTTGTCCTTTGTCTATCTTCGTACTGGTCGACCCCTGCTTCTCGTTCTAGAAATATTCCTCCATCACGGTTCTATCCAAGCCATAGAGAAGTTTAATATTTAATGTTTTTGTTTGCTCGCTTTGAACTCAAGCGTAGTTCATACACGTGCACTTTATAGGTGTTTGCGTGTGGGTTAGTTTTTTATTTTCTATTACCAGTGTCCCTCGCCATCAGGCGAATCCACACTGACTCCAGAGATAATTTAATACATCAGTGTCAGAGACATGATGGTTATTGCCCTAACCCAGATGTAGGCGCAAGTAAGGAGTCATGACTTAGACGTGACTACAAATCATCATCATGCCGTACCGTAATCGAGCCTTGACATTGATTATGAGCCAGTTGTCTTCGATGCTCAGATCCTGCAGAGTGTGAGTCTTGTACAGCTTCTTAGTTCACGATATTTTTTTTTCCTGTAACATTTCAACTCAAAAGCCCCAGTTGTCTTCTTTAATGATCCCGACACGGCCTATGACGCACATCCGAATGTTGCCTCATTAAAGTTGCATGCTCTCAAAAACTGCTGTTACTTGTTAATCTGTATAATCGCTATATTATCAACACCTTAAAAATCCACAACAACTCAGCATACTAAGCGACCGAACGAGCCCTAATACGTAAACCAATCATCAAACACGCCTGCGAGACCTAACGGCATAGAGCAGTGAAGGGCAGCAGAAAAGAAAGAAAGAATCGCTGCATTTCTATGGCGACCCTGTGTTGGACTTCTTTTAAGCAGACCCTAATGTTGATGTTGATGTAGCCGAGATACTCAAAGTTTGTGGCATTTTCAATTTCTTCTGCCATCTCGCTGGAGCTGTTGGACCATAGATGTGGCTCGTGGTTGACTGACATCATTAATAGGGCGGAGTTCATGATTTGAGCAAGAAAGCTGCATCTTACATTAGCAGAAATGGAATGTAACTCCTTGGGATATTAATAGTTGCACATATTAATGAAACACTATACAAAATACAAGAAAGCTGCATCTTACATTAGCAGAACTGGAATGTAACTCCTGGGGATATTAATAGTTGCACATAGTAATGAAACACTATACAAAATACAATTAAAACAATAGCGAACGAGAAGACGAAGAAGAAGATGATGATGTAGATGAAAACGGGGAAGAAGAGATGGAGGAGGAAAAGAAAAGGGGAGGGAGGTTTAAAAGATGGTAAAGGAAGAGGTGTAGGAGTAGGAGAAAGAGGAGGAAAAGGAGGAAGACTATGAACAGGCAGAGGAATGGGAAGAAGAAGAAAGAGGAGGAGGGAGAGGTGGAGGACGATAAGAAATATGATTAATAAGATGGTGAGGCGAAAAAAACACAACAGGCAAGACGGGCTAGAGGTAGAGGAATAGGAATAAGAAACAGATGATGATGGAGAACACAACTTCAGTTTTGATAGTCTATTTCTAGAACAGATGTATCCTCCATCCCTCCCTGAAGGCCCGACTGTCTCCCAGAGCTAACAGTTATTCTACAATGGCGTCTGCTTCCCCTTGTCCAGACGTCGTTTTCAATTATGGCTTCTACCGTGGCTGCCCGTCACATAAATACAACACAAACCCAAGCTGTTTGGAGTTATTGTACATTAGAGCCGTAATGTTCTGTTTGGTCGAGTGCCCTAACCCAGACACTATGTATACTTGTCCGTACGGGACTCTCCTCTGAGGCCCATTAGCTGAGTGTCTCATTGTTTCGTAAGCCAAGGAAGTGTGGGCCCTTCTTTGTGGAAGTTACGTGCTTTCATTGCTTTGGGGTAATAACAATTGTGCAGAATGATTACAAATGGCAACAACGGGGAGTCATAAGTGTAGGCCTATGAAACTTGCTGAATGTTTATATTTCATAATATTATATTTGTTGGTCGTGAGTAGAGGTACGTTTTTTCCCCGCACGAGGCGTTGTCGTCAAGTGAAGGTGACAGGTTCGAATCCTGGTTCGGTAATTATAACTTTCAATGTTTATGTTGTCTAGTGTGCCTTTAAAATTAGCAGACAAGTGAAGAATTATATGAATCTGTGTAGGTGTGGTTTTATAGAAGACTGGAGAGAATACCGTGGATGGATAGAAACATCAGTGAAGATATCTTGAAAGAAGTTAACTCGCAAAGAGAACAGGTTACTCGCATCAGAAGAAGACATTCCGCAGACAGTGTTACGAGAAGAGGAAAGCTTGAGTATGTAGACACAAGGGAAGGTTGTGGGAGAAGAGAGGCAGGCGGAGATGCTGAACAGTTTGAGATCATGGCATGGAGGATCATCAGTTCTTGAAATGATTGGCAGCACGTGTGACAAAGGCTTGTGGATAGAAGATATTACCAATAAAACAATGCATGGACAATAAGTTAAAGTTAGTTGCATATTCTTTACAGGACGCTGAAGTCAACACCTGCATTTTTTGCAGTTGTGATCTCTTGGCAAGTTTACGTTCAGCAGTCTGCCATTGTTTTCTGAACGACCGACACCCATACCATTTCGTAAAATACCAACGCAACGCGGTTTGCTGCCAAATCGCTCGCAGCTGATGGAATATAAGATGACAAAATGTGCCCTCAATTGTTTACCCATTTCTTGTATTTCTATAGGAGCCAATCAATACCTGCGCGTTTGTCAGTTTGCTGCCTTTATTCCTCAATGGTTGGGCAACCACTGATGTTTAAATATTGAGCACAACCCACTACTGGCAACGCCGATGGCATTCCGGTATGAACCTAAGGCCTATCTATCCACGTCAATATGGAAGCACTATACTCGAGTTTCGCCCTCGTTTGAGCTCGTCAGTAGTGCATATCCCTGACCGGATCCGGAAACAGTCCCGGATCACGCGTGTGAAGCGGGTGTGTAACCACGCGGCACACACTGGACACACCAAATTATCACAACAGAATATCACAACGCTACCCATCGTAGGCTATGCTCAACTGATGTGTTTGCAAAACTCGGTACAGTTCAAATAATTAGTCCACAAGGAGATTGTTCAACTAAGGTGGAAACCTCTATGGGTATTCATTAGCACAGGAGAAGATTGTTCAACTAAGGTGGAATATCTCTATAGGAACTTATTAGGACAGGAGAAGGTTGTTCAACTAAGGTGGAAACTTCTATGGAAGTTCGTTAGCCCAGGAGAAGATTGTTCAACTAAGATAGACACGTCTATGGGAATACATGCATCAATGATCACGGAGATTGTATTGAGACATAAGAAGGGTTATACGTACAATAATAAGCTGTTTTTAACAAGCGATCACCGAGATTGTGTTGAGATATAAGAAAAGTTGTAGTACTATAATAAGTTGTTTTTAACCTTGTGATCACGGAGATTGTGATTCTGTCAAAGGATATCATGCTGTGTCAGACAGAGTCCTATTAGTAAAATTAAACGGAAGACCTTTTAAAATAAATGTCATTCAAGTATATGCCCCAACAAGTGAAAGCAGTGAAGAAAGCATAGAGGAATTTTATAATGACGTGGAGTCTGCTTTGAAGAACTGCAAAAAATCAGAAATAAATATCATAATGGGTGATTTCAACGCAAAAATAGGACAGCAAGGCGATGGATGCAGTGTAGGCAACCATGGTTTGGGAGAGAGAAATGAAAGAGGATACAGACTTGTAGAATGGGCAAAAGAACAAGAAATGGTTGTAGGAAACACCTGGTTTAAACAGCATCCTAGAAGATTATGGACATGGAGGAGTCCAGACAGCAGGATTAAAAACCAGATAGATTACATCCTGATTAGCAAAAGGTTTCGAAATGCGTTAACAGTCGTAAAAACAGTTCCAAATGCAGACTGTTACAGTGATCACAGATTAATTACAGGCACATTGAGGGTAAAGTTAGAGAAAGTCAAGTATACAGCAGGAAACCCTAAATATGACTTGTGCAAATTGAAAACTGACAAAGAAATACAAGATAATGTTAACATAGAAGTAAAGAACAAATTTGATATATTGTCTGATCTAGAGATCCTGTTTCAAGATGTAGATGATCAATGGGAAACGATGAAGAATTCAATCAGTTGCGCAGCAGAAAAAACTATTCCAAAAGTAAAGAAAGTGGGCCGTAAGACATGGATGACTGAAGAAATTTTACAACTAATGGAAACAAGAAGACAGAACAAAAATAATCCTGCCAAATATGAAGAAATTCACAGAAAAGTGAGAACCTTATGTAAGGAGGCAAAAGAAACATGGCTTGAGAAAAATTGCAGAGAAATTGAAAAACAACACAACAGTAACAATGCGAAACTAATGCACAAAAGAATTCAGGAGCTTACTAATCAAAGAACACGTACATCAGCAGGCTGCCTAAAGACAAAAGATGGAAGAGTCATAATAGAAAAAGATCAGATATTACATGAATGGTCAGATTACGTGAAAAACCTGTATGACGATAACAGAGACGAACAGTATGATGTTCAAAATAATAATGAAGGACCAGCAATTTTGAAGATGGAGGTTCAGAATGCTCTTAACCATATGAAATCTGGCAAGACCCCCGGATCAGACAGTGTCACAACAGAAATGATTAATGCTTTAGAAGAATATGGAATAGATCAAGTTACCAGTCTGCTTAATACAATATATGATACAGGAAATATACCTCAGGAGTTATGTAATTCTGTATTTATTGCAATCCCAAAGAAATCAGGAGCCTTGGAATGTGATCAACATCGAACAATTAGTATAATGAGTCACATCACGAAGATTTTGCTAAGAATTATCATGCAAAGAGTTAGGAGGAAAATACAACCTGAAATAGGAGAAGAACAATGTGGGTTTGTGGAAGGCAAGGGTACAGTAAATGCTGTGTATATACTGAGAAACATAATCGAACGTTCTATAGAAGTAAACAAAGATCTACACCTTTGCTTTATTGACTACACAAAGGCTTTTGATAAAGTGAGACATGTCAACATGATAAGGATGCTTGAAGATCTACAAATTGATGGAAAAGATCTTAGACTTGTAAAAAACATATATTGGAAACAACAAGCTGCCATAAGAGTTGACAATGAAGTAAGCCAATATCAGCCTATTAAAAGGGGTGTGAGACAGGGATGTGTAATGTCTCCAGATCTGTTTTCCCTGTACAGTGAAAGTATTTTCAGAAATATTGAAGATATGGAAGGAATCAACATTGGGGGACGATGCATCAATAACATTAGATATGCAGATGATACAGTCTTGATTGCAGACAATGAACAGGACCTGCAAAATTTAGTAGATGCGATTGTTACACACAGTGAACAACTTGGGTTAGAATTAAATTGTAAAAAGACACAGATTATAGTCGTCACTAGGAAGGACGAAATACCACAATGTAATATACAAGTAAATGGGAATATTCTTCAACAAGTGAGCAGGTACAATTATCTCGGAACAGTAATAACATCTGATGGGAGATGCCTTGAAGAGATTAGAACAAGAATCGCCATGGCAAAAGTAGCCTTTAGCAAGATGAAAAACATATTGACCAATAAAAAGATGTCAATTGCAACGAGAGAAAAAGAGTGTTGAGATGCTACATTGAACCTGTACTTTTATATGGATGTGAAGCGTGGACAATGAGCAGTCAGGCCGAAAAACATCTGATGGCTGTAGAGATGTGGTTTCTGAGGAAAATGCAAAGAATACCATGGACAGCCAGAAAGACCAATGAACAAGTCCTTCAAGAAACAAATGAAGATCGTAAATTGATTAGAGAAATTAGACGTAGACAGTCAAAATTTTTTGGACATGTTATGAGAAGAAATGGATTGGAGAATTTGGTGACAACTGGTAAGATCGAGGGGAACAGACCAAGGGGAAGACCTAGAAGCAAGTACCTGGATGGCTTGGCCTTGTGGCATGGTCGAGACAGAAACACGGAGCTGATCCACGACTCTGGTGATCGGGTGAGATGGCAGAACATGACCGCCCACGCTTACCGGCATGGCACATGATGGATGGATGGATCACGGAGATTGTGTTGAGATATTGTTTTTAAGCTCGTGATCACGGGGATTGTTTTGAGACACAAGAATTGTTTTGAAACTGTGGCGGGATGAGTCTAAATCACTATGCAAACATCACCACTACTACGTTAGCTAAATTCCTATTTACCGTCTGGATGCATTACAGCAGCTATATGATGTCATAATGACATCATAATGCCGACGCAGACATTTTCTGCACTAAAACTACACACTGCACTATTGGGGACAGCACGTATTTTCACGTCATCTATACAAATGATATCACAAGGGAAATATCCTGTCTTCAACCCTTATCATTAATACCAAGTATATGTCCGTCACTCCCTAGAAACGGGAATACGGCGATATGCTAATAGCACTGCTGCACCGGAAATTGTAACCATAGACTTCCGGCCGGTTAAAAACGACCATAGCAGCTGTGCTAGGCAGACCTTACATGAAGTGAGCTGCCATATCCAATTGCATCCTTGGTAGATTATACCAAAACATATCTTAATCGCTGCAATAAGACTGGGGGAGCCTCACTGCTGATACTCCTGACACCTAACTGGTCCGGTTACCGACACTTTGAGCCACCAATTAGTGGAGACGGAACCTGCAATCCGGAGGAGCATCGTACACCTGTCGAATGCCAGGGTCGACTCCAAGACATAATGCAAACGAAAGCCAGCACTATTCCTAACAGAGATAAGATTGTCTCAGGTGACTCTGTGTCTACATGTGTTCTGAGTGTGTCACTGTCTGGATGGTGTGAATGATGATATGCTATTTCGCTAAGCATCAGAAACCTGTTTTTGTTTTGTTGTACCTGTAACCTAAATTTTATTGTCTTAGTTCACCAATTGAACGACCATTTTCATTATCTCTTTTACTATTAAAGAGTATTATTGTTTTATACTTGCACCAACGTACTCCGCTCGTGATCATTTGAACGAAAGGCGTGCGCGTGAGTGCGTGGAAGTATTTAAAACAGGGGGCTTCATCAAATGACGAAGGATCACCGACAGATAAACTAGACATTCGTGTTAGGTCTTCCTACATACACGAGTGTTCTTCACCTTCTGTCTTTGTCTACCAAGTGAATCCCAGTCTCTTCTATCAGGACCATCCCTTTAGACATTCTTGTAACGAGCCATAATTTCTAGAGACTGTCGGCAAACTCTTGGATAGGGATTTTTGACTGTTTGAATAGAAATACCCGAGTGGTCGGTGACAACTGTGGTCTCAGTCCGGGATCTACCCAGCTAATTAGAAATAATATTTCTAATAAATTGTGTTACTTGGTACAACATTTTTTCCCCCATCTCAGTAAAGGGTAGAGTAGTTTAGGAAACTCTATAATTAGTCGTTTCCATTCAATTGAGAGAGGAGTGAAAGTGTGTTTTGTATCACTGTTTGTACTAACCAATTTTGTGTATGTACTAATAAGATTTGTAAATTATTGCAATTGTGTTAGTATAACTTGAATTGGGAAGTAGTATAATATTGATATAGAAATTGTAGTCCACTGATCACTCACCCTCTCAGTCAAAACTCAGTCATGAGTTCATCAGCAGATTTGCATGCAGCAGCACTAGCTATGGTGTTATCGCTGCCTGATGCAGCCAAATATGTCCATGATATGGAGAGGGAGTTAAGGAAAGAAGACAGGGAAGATAAAATGCGTCGGCATGAACTCGAACTTAAGAAACTGGAAGCAGAGACAGAGCTTAAGAAAATCGAGGTTGAGAAAGAACTTAGGCAGTTACTGGAAAACGAAAAAATCCGACAGCATGATTTGAGGATGAAAGAGCTAGAAAACCAAGCTCTATCAGCAACCTGTTCTAACGCCAGCTCCCCGGCACCCAGCATTGAAACGCAGCTACATTCGAATTCTCATGTGGGTCCTATGAGTTTTCCTTTGATGCCGTTCGAGGAAACTCAGGAATAATTGGATAGTTACCTTCAGAAATTTGAGAAATTAGCTGAGTCATTTGGGTTGGCTAGGGAACACTGGAACTTGAAGCTTTCTCAGGGACTGAGGGGACCAGCTTATGTAGTCTTTCAGGGACTACCTCCCGGCCATGAAAATTCTTATGAAAGTTTGAAATCGGCTTTATTGAAGAGATTTGAGTTACCCTCAGCTGCTTATTAGCGGAAATTCCGAACCGCAAGACGTCTGAAGGGTGAGTCATTCTCACAATTGACCGCTCGTCTGCAGAGTTATCTCTATAAATGTGGGACATTTGGAGAGTATGAACACTCCTATGCGGGCTTGCGGGAGATGGTTGTGTGTGAGCAGCTCAGGAACTGTATGTTGAAGCCGATGGAGACTTTCATCGTTGAACAAGGGGCGCAAAACCTGGAGGAAATGATAGTCTTGGCTGAAAGGTATCTGACTGCCCATGGGGACTCTGTCCCAAACGCAACCTCCCCAATGTCAAAAGAACCAACCTCCAACCAACATGGGACAACCCCGATACAATAACCAACCAGCAGATAAGAGGCAACTCCAGCCACAGCAGAACAACCCCGCCGCATCTGGTTTTAGACAACCCTACTGCAAGAACTGTAGGAATAACTCCCACAGTACATCAGAATGTAGACGACAACCTAATCCAAAGATTGCGGCATGCTTGTACACAGACAAGGAAATCGCTAAGAGGCCACCTCCTCGAGAACTGAGAAGACCTCCTGTGACAGAGCAGATCACTGTCAATGGACAGTGGGTTGAGTGTCTTTACGATACGGGTCTACAATATGATGCCATCGTAGCATCCCACCTGGTAGACCCTGATCAAATCACCGAAGACACAATTGAGATAAAGGGCCAAAAGTGACAAAAAGCTCACCTACCCTGACCTTGCCGATCGCTAGAATATTAGTTGACTCTAAATTCGTTAAGGGTACGATATCGGCAGCAGTGATGGCTGACTCCATCTATGGCATGATACTAGGATGTAGATATGTCTACTTGGGGGAACCAGTCACACCCATGATAGTGGCTGCTGTGCAGACCCGGGCTCAAGTTACAGCAACCTCTGAGCCTGATCTACCCATGAATCCACTCCCAGGGGAGATTAGAGCCGCACAGAACCAGGACCCGACTCTAGCACACTGTTTTAAGAAACTTCCAAATGCTAGAAACCCTCCGCAGAGAGGGGACTTTTATAAGAAGGGAAATTTGTTGTATCGTAGGGCAGGTAAAAATGAACAGGAACATGGTCAACTTGTAGTACCAGCAGCATATAGGCCACAAGTTCTACACATGGGCCACACACTATCGTTTAGTGGGCATATGGGTGGTGGGGCAATTAATCAACGCATTTCATGTCATTATTTTTGGCCGGGAATGAATGGGGACATCAAAAGATATGTGAAATCTTGTCCTGAGTGTCAGCGAGTTGCACCCAGACACATGACTGCCCCAGTTAAGTTAAGAGAAATGCCCATCATGAATACCCCCTTCGAGCGACTGGCTGTCGACATTGTTGGACCTCTCCCTAGAACTAAAAGGAGAAACAAATACATATTAACTCTGGTGGATACCTGCTCCATGTGGGGAGAAGCGATCGCCCTGCCAGCCATTGATTCTAAAAGAGTGGCAGAGGCCATGGTCACTATTTTCACTCGGCTAGAATTCCCTAACCAAATCCTCACTGATAACGGCTCTCAGTTTAGAGGGAGATTGATGGAAGAAGTCTTCCATATTTTCCAGACTCGCCACATACATTCCAGTCCATACCACCCACAGTCTAACGGCCTGGTGGAAAGGTTCAACGGGACATTGATATCTATCCTGAGGAAGTTGGCACAGGAAAAACCAGAAGTCTGGGATGATTACCTACCGGCAGCACTATTTGCTTACCGGGAAGTTCCTCATGGCTCCACTGGCCTTCCACCGGCAACCCTCCTCTTTGGTAGGCCCATCAAAGGTCCTATAGAAGCTCTCATGAGAACATGGACTGAGGAGAGAACGGACGAGACAGTAGTAAATGCGTCCACATATGTGGAAGAATTGAAACACAAGTTAAAGATGGGATGGGAGTTAGAGACGAGTAATCTTAGAAGAGCCCGAGCGAAACATGCCCAGTATTACAATAAAAAGGCGAAGGATCGTTCACTAGAGGTAGGGGACAAAACTACTACTCCCTAGCGGAAACAATAAGTTGGAGATTGGGTGGCAGGGGCCATTCCCCGTAGTAGAGAAACTGTCCCGTACCAATTACAGGATCGCCATCAAGGGTAAGCAGAAAATGTATCATATCAATTTGCTCCGCAAATATTATGCAAGAGCAAATGACCCACCAATGCATTTGTTGGCTATGGCAGTTGCAACCGAAGTAGAGAATGGGGAGAACATAGCGGTGGAATACCCCCTACAACTTCAGGAGACCTACCAGGATGTTGAAATAAATCCTAACCTGACCACATCCCAAAAGGAAAAATAGGAGGAAGTATTAAAAGCTCACGCAACACTCCTCACCGACAAACCAGGTCGCACAAGCTTGATAGAATTTGATATGAAGCTGACCAGCCCTGATCCTATTAGGCAGAAACAGTATCCCATTCCCTATGCAAAGGAAGAGGCACTCAGAATTGAGATCAACCAGCTACTTCGAGAAGACATAATCTCACCTTCGGAGTAACCGTACAGTGCAAATGTGGTGCTGCTTAGAAAAGCAAGTGGGGAGCATCGGCTCTGCATCGACTATCGCCAACTGAATGGTATAACCGAGTTCCAAGCAGAACCGCTACCAGACCATGGGCAACTCTTCGCCAAGCTGAGTAAAGCCAAGTATTTCTCTAAGATAGACTTGAGCAAAGGATACTACCAAATCACCGTGAAGCAAGAAGTTCGACCCTACTTGGCATTCAGCACCTCAACGGGACACTACCAGTTCAACGTGCTCCCATTTGGCCTTAGTAATGCACCCAGCGTTTTCACCAGGATGATGAGGATGCTATTGGACCCTCTAAGAGACCCATCCATTACCAACTTCATGGATGACATCCTCATTGCCTCCAATACCTTTGAGGAACATTTATCCTCATTGAAAGTTCTGTTAACCAGACTAGCTGAAGTAGGATTGACTGCACGGCCCACCAAGTGCCAACTAGCAGTTCAAAAACTTGAATTTTTGGGACATACCATAGTCCAGGGTTACACCTCGCCCGACCCGAAAAATGTAGATAAACTACAAGCCGCACCGCGACCCAAGACCAAGAAAGATGTGAGATCCTTTGTGTCTCTGTGTGGGTTCTACCAAAAATATATCCAGAATTTCAACATGGTAGCAGCCCCTCTCACAGAAGCCACCAAGAAGGGAGCCCCAGAGAAAGTTAACTGGACTGCAGATTGTGAGACTGCCCACCATCCTCAAAGACAGACTTTCAGCAAGACCCATCTTGCAGCTCCCAGATCTTACCAAAACTTTTACCTTCCGAACAGATGCCAGTAATATTGGCGTTGGGGCAACGCTGTTGCAGGGTGGACGAGAAAACCCGACCATCCTTTTTCCAATAGCATACGCCAGTCGAAAGTTAAACCAGGCTGAGCGGAACTATTCCACCATCGAAAAGGAATGTTTATCACTAGTATGGGCGGTACAGAAGTTCCAACCATGCTTATATGGAACAAAATTCACGGTTCAGAGTGACCACAAACCTCTGATGTTCTTAGCTGCCTCCAAGAAGTTAAACACCCGGTTGATGAGATGGTTACTGCTTCTACAACCATACACATTCAATGTGGAGTACATTCCAGGAAAATAAAACGTGGGAGCAGATTTCCTGAGCAGACACCCTACTGCTGAGGTCGAAGTCAATGACCAGACTGACTCAGGAGGAAAATAAGCCATAGTCGATCTAGACTCACCTACCACAAAAGTTCATCTAGTCGTACTTTTCTCTAGGAGGGGCATATGTGACGGGATGAGTCTAAATCACTATGCAAACATCACCACTACTACGTTAGCTAAATTCCTGTTTACCGTCTGGATGCTTTACAGCAGCTATATGATGTCATAATGACATCATAATGCCGACGCACACATTTTCTGCACTAAAACTACACACTGCACTATTGGGGACAGCACGTATTTTCACGTCATCTATACAAATGATATCACAAGGGAAATCCCCTGTCTTCAACCCTTATCATCAATACCAAGTATATGTCCGTCACTCCCTAGCAACGGGAATACGGCGATACACTAATAGCACTGCTGCACCGGAAATTGTAACTACAGACTTCCGGCCGGATAAAAACGACCATAGCTGCTGTGCTAGGCAGACCTTACATGAAGTGAGCTGCCATATCCAATTGCATCCTTGGTAGATTATACCAAAACAGATCTTAATCGCTGCAATAAGACTGGGGGAGCCTCACTGCTGATACTCCTGACACCTAACTGGTCCGGTTACCGAAACTTTGAGCCACCAACTAGTGGAGACGGAACCTGCAATCCGGAGGAGCATCGTACACCTGTCGAATGCCAGGGTCGACTCCAAGACATAATACCAACGAAAGCCAGCACTATTCCTAACAGAGATCAGATTGTCTCATGTGACTCTGGTCTACATGTGTTCTGAGTGTGTCACTGTCTGGATGGTGTGAATGATGATATGCTATCTCGCTAAGCATCAGAAACCTGTTTTTGTTTTGTTGTACCTGTAATCTAAATTTTATTGTCTTAGTTCACCAATTGAACGACCATTTTCATTATCTATTTTACTATTAAAGAGTATTATTGTTTTATACTTGCACCAACGTACTCCGCTCGTGATCATTTGAACGAAAGGCGTGCGCGTGAGTGCGTGGAAGTATTTAAAACAGGGGGCTTCATCAAATGACGAAGGATCACCGACAGATAAACTAGACATTCGTGTTAGGTCTTCCTACATACACGAGTGTTCTTCACCTTCTGCCTTTGTCTACCAAGTGAATCCCAGTCTCTTCTATCGGGACCATCCCTTTAGACATTCTTGTCACGAGCCATAATTTCTAGAGACTGTCGGCAAACTCTTGGATAGGGATTTCTGTCTGTTTCAATATATATACCCGAGTGGTCGGTGACAGAGACATAAGAACAGTTCTACCTACAATAATAAATTATTTGTAAGCTCGCATATTAAATAGTTTTTTTGTGTGTGGTTATAACACACTATCTCGTGACTTACTTACCGACTTACCACTACCGTGCCTCCCTGAGCTCGTATTACTGTATAAAAATTAATATATGCTTTAAACCTTGTGAAATAGATGACAAGGAAACCAAATATTTTAAAGAATTTTAATGAAATGCCAGAAATGTGACACCGTAACTTCAGAAATATGAAAACTGATATGAGTTAAATCGCCAAACACGGACACATAAAACGAAAAACGCATAATGTTTTTCTGAGCTGAACTGAAATGGACGTTAATAATTCGGGATATATTTTTCATGTTCGATTGATAGCGTGTATAGCTTCTAGGGATTGCGATGACTGGATATTTGTCTGGGGTTTATCACAACGTCCTGCACAGTTAGCGACCATTTCGGAAAGACTAATGAAGAACATCTCTACCTTTGAACGTACATGTTACACAAACGTTCACAGAATATCCTGGACAAAGAGGAAGAATAACACTGACATTCTACAAAAGTGGTTCTCAACCTTTTTTGGCTCATGCACTCCTTCATCATATGTTCAGAATGTCATTTCCCCCCCCCCCACCCCTTTCGTATTTCCTCCCTATAAATCACCCCCCCCCCCCCCCCCACCTTACCCCTACAAAGTATAAGTAAGAATGGAAGCTACATTTAATAAAACATACTAGAACAAGTCTAGACGTCTACATAAAACGTGATCTGTGGGATTACTTACGTTATAAAACGAATTTCAGAAGGGCGAGAAGTACAGAACTGTAAAGTATTGAGGGAAAAACAATGTCAAGTAATTGATTCTTGTATTAACGCGATCTTGAAATGATCTTAATTCCCTCCACCTCCACCCCCACCCCATGGAAACACAGATTCGTCCCCATTGGTTGAGAACCACTGGTCTACAACATGTGAACATCGAGGAAAAGTGGCTCATAAATAGTATCAGGTCTCAGGTCTCGGCAACTGAAATAGTTTCACCATATTATCCGTTACAGTGGCTGGGAGAGAATTGCGATGGAGGGCATGGCATTGGGGAAAACAGTGAAGGAGGGAGCAGGGGAAGAGGCAGGGGACGACCGGTACGAAACAGGACACGGGGCATTGCAGACACCTTGGGCATGAGGGTGCAAGACACAGGAGAACTGGCTAAGTATTGAAAGGTTTTTTGTTTTTTGTTTTTGCGGGTCCTGATGAGGGCGACATTCTGCAATGAACGTGTCTCACCATGATCTTGATTGAATTAAAAGTTAATGCATAATGTTTAATACATATATTTTCCAAGGCAATGGTTTGGGATAAAATCGCATCAGCGGTTGTATTCTTGTTTTGCAATAGAGCACGGCTATGTTGTGGATGAAATCAATGTCGGCTTATTTTAATAAATTTCTTGGAATTTTTCAAGCAGGAAACACCAGTGAAACTGAACTGGAAATCTCAACTCATTATGTTGTGATCTGGAATATGTACAGGCCTGACATTTCACACACATTGACAGGATCAGCCACCTAAAGGAACAGTAATGGACCTTTGTTTACGCTTTCAGGCAAATAGGACATCCTAGAATAAATAATTGTATACACTAATGGTTACGCCATGCGTGCTGTGGTGATTATCACGCTGGTGGCCTTTAGTTCCCGGGACATTTTCTAGTACCAATTTTAGGCTGGGTCCACCTGGGAGGACAGGTCAGTTTTCAAACAGAGGAGATCGAACACATGACCATAAAGGGGGCACACTAGCATGCTGACCACTGTATATATATATATATATATATATATATATATATATATATATATATATATACGTATAACTACTGGCTAAAGGTAGCTCAAGACAAAAACCACCCTGGATACCAAACGTTCAGTGACAACAACAGCAAAAAGGGGGGGGGGGCATCCCAATAGTAAAACTGCAAAGACCGGCAGGATGGGAGGCAGCAGAGTAGATGAAGAAAGAAATGGAGCTAGCAGAGACCTTGAAACAGACAAGACGGTTCAAGCCAACAATCCCACCATGGGAACTTACAGTCCCATTCACTGACTGTAATCTAGCAAAGTCCATCACCAAGGACACGGAGGACACAGATGCAAGAGACGCGGCCGTGGAATACATACAAGAAATCAGTAAGGACAACCTCATAATATACACAGACGGGTCTAAGAACGAACAGGGAGAGGTAGGAGCAGGAGTAGTGGTCCCAGACTGGAAGATGAAGAGACAGTTCAAACTAAAAGACCAGACAGCAGTATGCACGGCCGAACTGGTTGCCATAATGAAAGGCCTAGAGATCGCAGCCGAAAAACCACCAGAGACTGTGTATATTAACAGACTCCCTGTCATCAGTACAAACGCTCGGAAACTTCAATAGAGGCAACAGACCCGACATAAAAGAGGAGATACTAGCGACAGCCACAAACCTCAGGTACATGGGATGCCAAGTGACCATCGGATGGATACCAGCTCACAGTGGTATCCCGGGAAACGAACAGGCAGACAGAGCAGCGAAACGAGGAATAAACAGCAATAATAAAATCTGCACAGGTCTAGGTAAAGTAGAAGGGGAGAATATAGTCAAAAACTACATTCTCAAGGAATGGAGGAAACAGTGGCGGGACAGCGCTAAAGGCCGTCATGCCTTCCAAGTAATGGGTAAACCCAGATACAAGCCACAAGTCAACACCAACATAAAAGCACCGACAAACAGACAGCTGTGGAGAATCAGACTAAGCAATTGGAAAGACACAAGAGAAAACCCATTCTGCAGAGAGTGCCGAGAAAACAACACCATCGAACACTACTTACTAGTATGCGACAAGTACAATAGAGAGCGAAGGGACCTGAGAGATCACTTCGTCAAAACTGGGAAACCAATGACAATGACGGAGTGCCTGCACATAAACAGCAACCCAGAAACACAGCGACTGGTCAGACAGTTCCTATGCAGAACAGGGAAGACCGTACACTGTATATATATGTATATGTATTTTTGTATGAATGTGTGCATGTTTTTATGGTTTTAAAAAAAAAAACCTATGTACGTAAATTTAAAAAAAAAAGGGGGGGGGGGGTGAATGGCAGGAAGGTGGGTTAGCTCTTCCGGCAGAGCACCTGAACTAGGATGAGACCGGGTCATCTTGCCTACAACGAGTCTTTATGAAGACTGGACATGACCGGGACCAGCCCCGATGAGAATAACACAAGAAGCGACAAGCACGTAGCAGTGCTAATAGAGAAAAGAAGCCAACAAACGAAAGAATGCGGGACCCAGTAGACCCGACCAAGAACCGGTCTTTATCAGGACCAACACAAGACAAAGAAAACAAACAGATAGCACAAAACAAATCTATCCGACGAAGAGCGGAACCATTAAAATCAATAGGAATTAGGACTAACAATCCACACAACCACGGCCCTCAACAATAACCACCGCTGAGGAAGCAGGTTAGACGAGACCGGAATAGGAATATTTTTTTTGGAAAATTGAAATTGGAATTGGAATTGGAAATATATATATATATATATATATATATATATATATATATATATATATATATATATATATATATATATATGTGTGTGTGTGTGTGTGTGTGTGTGTGTGTCATTGGCACCTTGCCGTCTTGACAGACGATAGTTTGTGCTTCAAAAAGGCATAATAACTTTTACCCATGGCGGTAGCGAATGAGACTGATAAGGCCAATTCGCGCTGTAAATGTTCGTTCATAGTGCGTGCATGTGAACACGTGGTCATTTCCATCATCAAGCACCATCTTACGTCTCACACGCTCGGTGTGTGACTTATC
This sequence comes from Cepaea hortensis, assembly GCA_963921405.1. Classification (NCBI taxonomy): domain Eukaryota; kingdom Metazoa; phylum Mollusca; class Gastropoda; order Stylommatophora; family Helicidae; genus Cepaea; species Cepaea hortensis. The sequence continues at coordinate 86,872,030 of OY992879.1, read as the reverse complement.
TGCAATTATTTTCTGCTTTGTCTTTATTCCATTTCTGATGTTTGCCCTCCATGCAACACGATCATCGGCGACTTGCTCCAAATGTGCATTATCAATGCCCGTATCAATCATGACCCGCTTACACACATCTTTGTGTATCATAGTACAGGCCGACCCCGAGATCTCTTACCCATCTGTAATTCACCAAAAAAGATATCCTTTGGTTTTCTACCATCATCCATCCTCCTAGGATGTCCTATCCATCTAAGTCTACGAGCATGGACTAAACCGTCACACAACCTGAACCTAGTTCACTCCAGAGGAAAGGTAACACCTATACATCTGGAACGAGACAAGCTGCAGAAGCTGCCGGATCAGCAAAGAATTGCTCTAACTGTCCGCCTGTCGGAGCTTCGATCATAGACCAGCTGCCAACCAAGGCTTAGGGCCTGGTCTGCCCTGCCATGACATTTTGTCTTTAGCTTGCATTTCCTCACACCATGGTAAGGCTTATACCCTCCCAACTGCGCTCTTCCGCCCGAAGCCGTTGGCACAATGTGGGGTGTCGGGTTTGGTAAGCGCCGCCCAACTTTCGGCGCCAACAGAAAGCATGTAGTACCGTCTATTGTGATACGGTAGCTCAGTCATATCTGACTAAGATCTGACACACACACACACACACACACACACACACACACATATATATATATATATATATATATATATATATATATATATATATATATATATAGAGAGAGAGAGAGAGAGAGAGAGAGAGAGAGAGAGAGAGAGAGAGTGAGATACAAACTCCACTGTTATATACTTCTCTAGGCGCCTGTTCGGTCCACGAAAATAATGTTCATATCTGTGTCTTTTTTGGTCATCCGTGGATCTTCTTAATCATATTTTGGGTTTGTGTGTGTTTTTTTTTTCGCACAAGAGAGAATGGATGTGTGATTAATATTGCGTGCATGCACGAGTAACAACGAAGGAATGTGCAAGTACGTTTGCGCGTGAATGTGAAGTAGAAACAGCAATCAAATATGAGCATTCGTTTGTTTGTTAGAGTGAACAGGGAACAGTACGTAGATATGCATGATCTTGTATGTATTACACATAAATATCAATTGTGGAACCTTTTGAAGCCTCTAAGACGACAGTTCATAAATAAACACATGCATTGTTTTAGCGTTCAAAGAAATGAACTACCATGAAGGTAACACAATGCATGCATGTTAATATATTTATGAACGGATCTTTCAGGGAACCCTGTCGTCTTTCTCAGGGCAGGTTCGAATAAAGGGGTTTGCTTACGTTTGCGTTGTTCAGTTATCTAGTGTGCCCTACTTCTTTCGCAGCTCAGCTCAATTAATGTTTTGTCTTATGTAGTAATGTGTATGCAACTGCTGGTTTTCTAGTGACACCCGTTTCCATCGACGATGAACTGTAATTTTGTGTTGGCTATCTGACAGCGGCATTATGCACTATGTCTGCGCGTGCTGATGGTTTATCGTGACTGCTGTCTGTTCCGCTTTACACGGGGGACAATGGGAAACATTTTGTGTGATATTCACTGACACAGGAGCGGAGCATTATGTGGTGACCCCTTGATGTGAAGTTGGAACCGCGATTAACGAAAAACGACTAACACTGTATATACGTCTAGCATTTTATAGAGGAGCGGATAGCCGAGTGGCTACATTTCCGGATTCTCCTTCGGGAGACCCTGGTTCTAATCCTAGGTAAGGTGTTGATTTTATTCTGTCTAGGGCAAAATGAAAACATGAACCTGCACAGTTCGCGGTGACTGCACTCGCCAGGCGGCCTAAATTCCTCAATCTCAAGACCCCCTTCGTCCTACACCGCAAGGTATTATAGGCAGTAGTTGACAGTTTGTCAGTGTTTTATAAGTGGCCTATTTTTACATAAGAAATTATGATTTTCCGTGGCGAAGTGGTCAAGCCGTCTGCCTCGCGCTCCGAAGGTTTTGTGTTCGATTCCGGACCATCTGGGATAAAACCCGGGGCAGTGAAGTCGATTTTCTCGACTGTTAAGACTTTTTTTTTTTTCGTAAGAAGCCCACACTGTTAAAAGCTGAGAGCTGCTCGTTCTTTTGCTGTCACAAATCTGTGACAAATTAACCAAGCCGACGGACACAATCTCCAACAGTGCTGCTCGTATTTTACTGGCACATTTTCCAGAGCTGTTAGAAGCCTGGTGTGTGTAATCTTGTAACTGTAATGAGCTCTTGCTTGTTCAGCGTCGAATGGGCGCTGGATTAACAAGCTGGGGTCCTCGGACGCCCAATCACCCAACGCACAATAGAGAATAACTGGGTGAAAGAGACAATCAGCACATCGCACAATGGACTAGAGACAGTATGTGAGACAATCAAAGTTTCACACCAGGGATAATATCATGTAGGGGAGACAATCTTGACATTGCAAATAGAAGAATATTTTGTAGGGGAGACAATCTTCCGCAAAATAGACAGCGAGAGGAATAAATAGTAAGGGAAATAATCAATCAGAATTATAACAAGAGTGAGGTGAACACGGTTGATTATTTTCAGTGATTGTTCTTTTCAGCGTTTTGGGTTTCCATTTACCATTTTCAGTAGGTTTCCACTTATCGAATTCGCTGGCAGATGTATTTGTGAAGACGAAAGAATGCGCACACTTTTATCAGAACCAATATTAGCGGTTGACTCAGTCCATCCATCCATCATGTGCCATGCCGGTAAGCGTGGGCGGTCATGTTCTGCCATCTCACCCGATCACCAGAGTCGTGGATCAGCTCCGTGTTTCTGTCTCGACCATGCCACAAGGCCAAGCCATCCAGGTACTTGCTTCTAGGTCTTCCCCTTGGTCTGTTCCCCTCGATCTTACCAGTTGTCACCAAATTCTCCAATCCATTTCTTCTCATAACATGCCCAAAAAATTTTGACTGTCTACGTCTAATTTCTCTAATCAATTTACGATCTTCATTTGTTTCTTGAAGGACTTGTTCATTGGTCTTTCTGGCTGTCCATGGTATTCTTTGCATTTTCCTCAGAAACCACATCTCTACAGCCATCAGATGTTTTTCAGCCTGACTGCTCATTGTCCACGCTTCACATCCATACAAAAGTACAGGTTCAATGTAGCATCTCAACACTCTTTTTCTCGTTTCAATTGACATCTTTTTATTGGTCAATATGTTTTTCATCTTGCTAAAGGCTACTTTTGCCATGGCGATTCTTGTTCTAATCTCTTCAAGGCATCTCCCATCAGATGTTATTACTGTTCCGAGATAATTGTACCTGCTCACTTGTTGAAGAATATTCCCATTTACTTGTATATTACATTGTGGTATTTCGTCCTTCCTAGTGACGACCATAATCTGTGTCTTTTTACAATTAAATTCTAACCCTAGTTGTTCACTGTGTGTAACAATCGCATCTACTAAATTTTGCAGGTCCTGTTCATTGTCTGCAATCAAGACTGTATCATCTGCATATCTAATGTTATTGATGCATCGTCCCCCAATGTTGATTCCTTCCATATCTTCAATATTTCTGAAAATACTTTCACTGTACAGGGAAAACAGATCTGGAGACATTACACATCCCTGTCTCACACCCCTTTTAATAGGCTGATATTGGCTTACTTCATTATCAACTCTTATGGCAGCTTGTTGTTTCCAATATATGTTTTTTTACAAGTCTAAGATCTTTTCCATCAATTTGTAGATCTTCAAGCATCCTTATCATGTTGACATGTCTCACTTTATCAAAAGCCTTTGTGTAGTTAATAAAGCAAAGGTGTAGATCTTTGTTTACTTCTATAGAACGTTCGATTATGTTTCTCAGTATATACACAGCATTTACTGTACCCTTGCCTTCCACAAACCCACATTGTTCTTCTCCTATTTCAGGTTGTATTTTCCTCCTAACTCTTTGCATGATAATTCTTAGCAAAATCTTCGTGATGTGACTCATTATACTGATTGTTCGATGTTGATCACATTCCAAGGCTCCTGATTTCTTTGGGATTGCAATAAATACAGAATTACATAACTCCTGAGGTATATTTCCAGTATCATATATTGTATTAAGCAGACTGGTAACTTGATCTATTCCATATTCTTCTAAAGCATTAATCATTTCTGTTGTGACGCTGTCTGAACCGGGGGTCTTGCCAGATTTCATATGGTTAAGAGCATTCTGAACCTCCATCTTCAAAATTGCTGGTCCTTCATTATTATTTTGAACATCATACTGTTCGTCTCTGTTATCGTCATACAGGTTTTTTGACTCAGTCACAGGACTATTAATAAGAGCCGGGGATGGACCCTAATACAACTTCTCCTTGAGGGTGAACGGGGTAGATGTAATGGTGAAATCGGAATAATAGATATCATTACCTCCCAGGGACAAGAATTAATTTCAAATTAACATCCGACAAGTAGCAGATTCATTCTCTCATTCGGTCACATGATTATTAATCTGATGCCAGGATATGGCCTAATTATAGCTTCTCTACTGCGATTGAACGGGGTAACGTTAATTGAAACACGACGTAAAGACACAGACAATAGATTGCAAACATTTTTGCCTGGCATTTTTCGATGTATCTCGTCAGGTAAAAACTGCAGAAGTCACACAACGTAAACTAAAGCAACACGATACATCCTTGAAGCTGAAATATACAACAAACACATTTCCACAGTCATTTAAATTGTCTGCCACTGTAATTTTAAACTGAATATCATGTCATTTTGTGAAAGCAAAGTTGGTTTGGCTAGATACATAACCATGACATCAAGAAAAATGTAACAATCGGGTGTTTTGTGTACTAAACAACAAGCAGTGAAACATACTGTAGGTAGGACCGCATGGCCGAAAGGATAAGAACGCGTGTTCTTAAAACTCCTGTGTGCTGATGCCGAGGTAAACTGTTCAACCCCTACACCGGACAGCTGGACTAAAATGTTGAACTGTCGTCCTTGAATTGGGGACGTTAATTGCAAGTAACTCTGAAGTCGGAGTGGGTTCGCCTGATGGCAAGGGACACTTAATTGGGAAGCTAACCTGCAAGCAAAATTCAGTCCATCACGACTATAAATAGTGTGTATGAACTACGCTGGAGTTCAAAGCGAGCGAGCGCAAAAAAAAAAAATTGTGTGGATAACACATGGTCTGGTTACAAATAGTGTTGTCAGCGGTATCATGTGCTCGGGGTACAAACAGTGTTGACAGCGGTATCATGTACTCGGGGTACAAACAGTGTTGACAGCGGTATCATGTACTCGGGGTACAAACAGTGTTGACAGCGGTATCATGTGCTGGGGTGCAAATAGTATTTAACAGTTCAGTTCAGAAAACCACGTCTCCTGCGAGACAATTTCCCTGCTCTCTTCCCCTCACCCCATCCCCCAAACCACACGTATCCATCTTAATTACACTGTTACGAATAGCTCCCCCCCCCCCAAAAAAAAAAAAAGCGGCGTTTTAGGAAATGAAAACTATCTAATGCAATAAATCAGTATTGTTGAATGGCAGAAGGAGAGCGTTAAATGTTATATAGAACCTCTTCTGCACGTAACGTAAAGGCACATATTAGGAAGAATTTGGAGAACACGGAAATATGGTTTCTAAGACGAATGTTGTGAATACTTTGGACTGCCAAGTAACTAACAATCATTGTCTGGAAATGGCTAATGAAAGTAGAACAGTATATACACACAATGAAAGTAGAACAGTATATACACATAATGAAAGTAGAACAGTATACACACATACTAGAAGGCAATATACATCATTCGCTGATCGTGTCATAAGAAGAGCGGGATTTATAAGCAATGTTAATACTGGAATTATCATCTGCAGAAGAAGACAATGGCATGCGGAGAGAAATTATGCTCGATGGACAGGGGCAGGGGCATGGAGAAATATCATCAATAGTATTGACTGGGGCAGTGGCATGGACAAATAAGATCACTGGTATTGATCCAGAACACCAAGGACCGAGATCTGGGAAGATACGTAAACTCCGACGATAGTCGGCAAGCACATAATGATGCTGATTCTTCTCTAATTAATGCTCCTTCACTCTAACCTTTATTATCATTGTTTCCAGCCTATATCTACTTTTTCTTACCGTTTCTCCTCACCATCGCCGTCTCACGTTCTTCCTGTGTTGAATGCTGTGTATTCTTCTACATTTCCTTTAAAGGTTGACCGCCAGGATAAGAGATAATTATAGGAATTCCGAGCTACAGTTTGTGGGAGCATCGGTAACGGCACGGCGTCGCGTGCGTGATAGTCATCTAAACACTACTATGGAGTCAGCACAAAAGGAGGTTTCTGATCGTCCGAAGTGCCCCTCTCGCACGAATGTATTAGTCTCTGTAACCTATATACACTCTCAGAGGCAGAACCCACCCGGGGGAGGACCCCCATGTTTATTTATTGTGTCGTGCACTCAAACCCTGTACGCGCTTGTTTACCGCTGCTTGCAGTCGTTCCACAAATTATATGTGCCTACCAGACAGCCAAATAGCCATTGGAAGGTTAATTTATACATCCCGTGCATTGTGATCTGCTTACGACTAACGGCACCATTGATTTGACCGTTTTGGACTTCGTTTAGACTTTGTCGCTACCTTCTCACTCTCAGTTTGCTATACCATAATAATAATAATAATAATAATAAAAATATAAAAGCCAGAGGTTGGTTTTAGATGTGGGCAAATGTCGTGTGTAAAGAATGAATGACGTAGTAGTTATTTGTTCTTCTTTACCACTTTAGTGTCGTCCCTGGAGTGAGGGGAATCAACACCCACATTTGTTTTAATTCAATATCTCTATCCTGGAGATATCCAGCAGACTCCGTCCACAACACTCCCTCAATCTGAAGACACCTTCTTCTCACTCTTACTCACTCCTGGATCATCCCCCCTCTTATTCTTCCCCAACATAACATACTTGACAACTCTAGCTTCAACAAATAAAAACACGAAATTTATTAAAGCAAAGAGTATATGTAGGAGAAGTGTGTGTGTGTGTGTATAAGGTGTAAAATGTGTGACGAGTTCTCTAAAGTGTCTATAGACTCAGATCAGTGTTCAGGAGTATAGTAATTCTCATCACTGTGCTTAGAACACATTAGCACCATGTATTCCAGACAAGCAACCTCACCAAGGTGATGCTCCTCCGGTCACGTGAAGACTTCCTCCGTTGTCTCTTGAACCACTAGGATGCTTGGACACCCATGACAAACACTGTCTAATGAGAGTCTTCAATCTGATTTACACTATGAATTTCCTCTGTTATTTAACTGATTGTTAATCAGAAAATTATAACCCTATTGTCACTGTTACTGGGGACATCTTAATGGATCTAGTGTCACTGGTTTTAAAGATTCCCCATATTAACACCACACTCTGAATGTTCTAGGTATCAGTATAAATTTGTATGAATGTTCCTGGTATCAGTAGTGTATTTATACAATGTTCTGACTGTTCAGTGATACACCTATCACTTGCTAAACATAAATCTCATCAGCATGTCCTGCTCAGCAGAAGCTAGGTTCCCCCAAACCAACTTGGGTATAAGCCCAATGTAGTGGCCTCTCAGCAACTTCTGTCTTCAAATTCTGAGCCATCATCTTCTAAATTGTGTTCTAGCTTCACTGTCGAATATCACAGCACACATACGTGGACCTGTAAATGGAACCTGTAGAATAGAGAATACTATGGTGAGGGCAACTCAATCCTGGCCGGAATTAGGTGACTGTAGGCCAATAACAGCACTCAGATCTATAACAGAGATCCGATCTCTGTCATACGGCCAAATAACTCATCATATGATCTGAGACATGGCAACACCAGGAAAGAATAAAGGAACGGGTAGAAACCCAGCAGATGCCCTACTGGAAGATCCTACCATTTCACATTCCTCTCCTCCCTCTCAACCATCCTTAATCTCTCTAATTATTATTCCACTACATTGTCCTCAACTCCCTGAGTAAAATGATATATCACACAAGCTAGTTGAAGCCACACAATAGAATACTAGTGCCGACGCTACTATGATACTTTCTAGCACCGCACTTATAGAACATTCTATCACTAATCATAATACATTATATCACCACACCTATAAAACATTATATCACCGCACAGTACTGTACTCTATTCCTAATCATACTCTAAGTTAGATATGATTAATAGCCTACCATATGCCTATTCCGGTTGCTAATCGAAACTAGGCAATCACAGTCTGGATTTATGTCCGCCGATAAATATCAACAATGTGACACCCTAGTTTCTTTCATTGAACACAACTCGGAAAACTGCACCGATCTTTCCCACTTCAGAAATCTTGATCGACTAACTCCACTTGTTTACCGCAACGCTTTTTATATTGGGCTGGAGTGACGTCACCAAAAAGTCTAGACGCTGATCCGTCCAGAATCTGGTTTCCTCCTCCTGTTCTAGACTAACTGGAGTCAATCCGCCGTCAAATTTGCTTTCATTTGGGGAAATTCTTTGTCCCGTACAACAATAGTTTAGTCTGTCTGTGAACCACAGAATTCCCCACATCACAGAATCCATCCCGCGTCTGTCCAGACTTTCCGTCTAGCACTTCAAAGGTTACTAACGCCTTGGCAGACGTTTGGCGTTGTTATTCGTTTCTCGAACAACCCACATCATAAAGATTCGTCGACCAGGGGTAGACATTTTGACGCGACGTATCTTGTTTCTCAGTTAGAAATGCCGATCGTGTGTAGACAGTTTTAACGACGTATTTTTTTCAGTCTGTACAACATCAAAGGGTCGGTTGTTTTTGCAGACTAATGTCGGGTCTTGTTTGTCATCGATCGCAACTAACAAGTTTATTTTCCGTGACAGCAGACAACATCAAGAGATAGACTTTAAGAAGCCTGTAAGCTTCATTAGAAAGAAGTATAATAGAATCTGCTGATGGCCCACTACAATACGCCGATGACACTTGATGATAATTGTTTAAACCTTACCTCGTTGGTGCTTATCTGCGATTCTGTGCAAGGGGGTTTCCTTTGCGTATCAGACTCAAAGAAGGTGGGATAGATTCGCTTTGACAGTCGTTGGTGCTCATGTATAAATGATCTCTTTATACAGAATATCTGAAAATTCCTTGGACGGTCCGATTGAGTAGTCTAAATGTATGACAGGATGTTAAGACACAAAGACACCTTATCAAACACATGACAGCGGGAGGAGTCTGTGTTTGGATACATCATGACAAGAGAAAACATGGAACATCATGTGACAACTGGGAAGATTTGCAGACAAAGTGATAGAGGAAAACAATGAGCAAACATTTCTTGACAACCTTTTGCCATGGGACTGACAGGTGGCGGCGTACGAATTGATGCATGTTGTATTACATCGCCAGCCAATCAAGCACGTTCTACTGAAACGGTAGGCGAGGCAGCTGATGATGAGATAGTATATAATTCCTTCAAATTCTTCTTCTTCTTCTTCTTCTTCTTCTTCTTCTTCTTCTTCTTCTTCTTCTTCTTCTTCTTCTTCTTCTTCTTCAGCGTTCCGAGCCATTGAAGTTCTTTGCTGCAGATACAATCCGTCTCCATTCGTCTCTCTTGTCGACCTTCTCTTCCCAGTCATTAATTCCAAGTGCTTGTAGGTCTGTGTATATATATTATCTCTCCACCTTCAAATGATATGGTATATAATTCCTTCAAGTAACATAGTATACGATTCCTTCAAATTGTGTAGTATATCATTGCTTCAAGTTATATATTATATCATTCCTTCAAATTATATAGTATATCATTCCTGTTATATATATTATGTAAAATATAATTCCTTCGAATTGTATAAAGTATTATTGTTTCATAGTTTATCAACGTTAAACATAACTAGTATATCATTCCTTCAAGCTGTATAAATATCATTCCTTCGTGTTGTGAAAATGTTCATTCTTTCACATTACACAATTTATTATTTTTAAAGTTATCTAGGACATTATTCCTTTATGTTGTATAGATGTCGTAATAAGTGTCGTCCCTGGGGTGAGGGGAATCAACACCCACATTCTTTTTAACTCCATATCATTATCTTGAGGATCTCCTGAATCTCTGTCCACAAAACCCCATCAGTCTTTGGATCTCTCTCTTTCTCTCTCTCTCTCTCTCTCTCTCTCTCTCTCTCTCTCTCTCTCTCTCTCTCTCTCTCTCTCTCTCTCTTCTTCTTCTTCTTCTTCTTCTTCTTCATCTTCTTCTTCTTCTTCTTCTTACCACTGGACCATGTCCCCTCTCATTCTTTTCCAAAACATACTACACAACTCTAGCTTCTAACAAAATGACAAATTAATTTATCAAAGAAAAGTGTCAGGTATGTGCAAAGTGTGTGTGTAGAATGTCTGTCGTATAATCTAGGGTGTATGCAGAATCAGATCGAACAGCTCAGGATCAAAGTCTGTTTTCATCACAGTACCGGCCACACAACAGCACCATAGATCAAGTACAGAAGGACCTCACCAAATGATGCGTCTCTCCGGCCAGGTGTCGACTTCCTCCAGTGGCTCTTGGATAGTTCGGATGCCTGGTCACCAATGGTGGATGTAGTCCAATACTGATCATGAATCCGACACACACAGTGTAACTAATATGTCACTAAATGTTCTGTGATCTGATAACCCTTGTACAGTAAAATAAATGTTTACTGTTACTTTGAAACAAAATGTTAATTGTTAATTTCTCACTGGAAGTCACCATTTGGAAAACGCAATGTTAATTGTTAATTTCTCTATATAAATACTATTGTCCCTGTTACTGGTGGTATTGTAAGTATCTTCACTCTAATATGATGAGAACTACCACGGAGGAATCACTCTTAGATAATCGTCGGTTCCTGCTCAGCAGAGGCCAAGTTCTTGCAGACCCTCTGGGTTATGGGCCCAGTGCAAAGGCCGCTGAGTAAAAACTGCCTTCAATGATCGAGCCATAATCTTCTTCTATGACTTGTCTGCTAGCTTTTTTGGAAAACATAGTGGAACCTGTTGAAGAGAGAACACCCGGTGAGAGCAACCCGATTCCGACCTTTATTAGGTGAGTGTAGGCCGACGGCCGCACTCAGATATTTAACAGAGAACTAAACTCTGGCATAAGACAGAGGAGCTCATCACATCGGCCTGAGTCATGGTAAGACAAGGAAAGACTAAAGGAAAGGCGCAGATACCAAGTAGATACCCTACTGGTGATCCTACCATTTTACATTTCCCCTACCCCCCCCTCCCCCCCCCCGAATATCATCCTTCCACCTTGTTCTTAACTCACTGAGTTAATTGATATCTCACACTAGCTAGTTTAAGCAACGCGATAGCCTACTGCTGCCGACGCTCCTATTATAAGTTCTCACAACGCACATTACTACGCTCGACTCCTAAGAATCATCTAAATTGGGTTTATTTAATTAAATACCATATACTTATTCCTGTCTGAAATCGAGACAACTAAATCACACAATGGACAAATGTCCGCCGATGTAAATCAACATAAGACACCGTGGTCTCTTTCCATAATCAGAACAGGAACATCAAACACGTCCTTTTTGCCTCACAACATTTGGTCGACTCCCGCCAAAGGTGTTTGTCCAGACTGTTTTAAAACTGTGTCTGAATGACTTCACAAATCTGACTAGACACTCGGCGTCGAGAAACTATTTTTTTCTCTCCTTTTCCGACTCGATGTAAACAACCGGCCGGCTGTCCCGCTTTGATCTGGGGAATTGTTCCCGGTACTCCACAAAGTCTTGACGGCTTGTGTTCTGGAGAAATCTTTCCCCCACAACAAAAGATCTTTCCGACTCTCATCAGGACAGTCTGTCCCCAATATCAAAGAATGGCGGCTGCCTGTAGACGAATGGCGCGACAGTCTTTCATCGATCGACAACTCCAAGAATTCCGCGACAATAGAACAGCATTCCTTCAAGTTATTTAGGATATAATTCCTTTAAGTTGCATAGAATATCATTCCTTCAAGTTGTATAGAATATCGTTCCTTCAAATTATGTAGAATATCATTCCTTCGAGTTTTATAAAGTATTATTTTCCCATAGTTCATCAAAGTAAACTTATCTAGTACATCATTCTTTCAAGTTGTATAGAATATAATACCATCAAGTTGTATAGAATATCATTCCTTCAAGTTTTACATAATATTATTCCATCAAGTTGAATAGAATAGAATTTCTTCAAGTTGTATAAAATATCATTTCTTTAAGTTGTAAAGAATGCTCTTTCACATTACACAGTTTATCATTGTTAAACTTATCTAGTATATCATTCCTTCAATACTTTAAGCGAATCAACTGCATACAAGATGAGGGTATGCATGTAATATTAGAATATATATCCTGATTCCAGGACACTCATTGGTCGTCAGTAAGCAAACATGTTAGGGCCCTTTGTCACGCCATTGGAGGCTCTCCATTGATTTGTGACGTCACAAGATGTAATCTTCCACAATGCATCCATTCAGTGTCTTATGTCCAGCTATTAATTATATCCCCTCTTTCCATCAACAGTGTATATTCGCTTTGTTTGTAACATCCAGGAGCTGCTAACACTGTTCTGTCTGTTAATTCACTTATCTGTGTGTTCGTTAATACAAGTCTGTTTATTGAGGTGTTTCAGACTCTGTGCGGTTTGAGACTAGTCCGGATTTTTACTTGTTTTGCTTCTGCTTTTAATTTTGTTGCACGGAATTTGTCGCATTCGTCCGTGTCTTGTTGTTTCTCTGGTCTTCTATCCATTGCTTGAATAATTTAATGGATCGTCCATTTTATCCGGGTGCGCTATAGCTTGCACAATTTCATCTATCGTCCATTTCATCCGCGTGCGGTATCAAAGTTACCAGCGAGATTAGCTGGTAATGCCATGAGCACGGTTGTACAGGAGTTCGACGCCTGGGCTCGTCGCTTGCCAAAGTGAAAAAAAAAGATTGGCCACATGTCCCTCCCTGCTCCAAAGCCTAAACAATGTGATTGTGCTATGACATCCCAAACCTATAGCAGAAAACTGTTTTGGGGCAAATTAATTACTGGAAGGTCCCGCTATACGTCGCTTCGGTTTACGTCGTTTCGCTATAACGTCGTTGTCACAATGGGACATAACTCCACTTTACGTCTCTACGTTCCGCCATAACGTCTTCACCTGTGTTGTTATGCTGCGCCCTTGCGAAGGAACTTGCTAGCTTGCGGAGAAACTACTTAATGCTGTGTAGTGTTACCGCTGTGGAACATCTCCTTACTCAGTTGTTGTCAGTTGTGCGTTAACGTCACCATTTTACATTTTGTGCAGTGCGTTTTTCCAGGCTTTTATCGTGTAATCTCCCATAATTATGAGTTCCAAGCGCACTGTAAGTGCTGATAGTGTGTCTAGCTGTAAGAGAACCAGGAAAAGTGTTACTCTTGAGGTGAAGTTAGATGTGTTAGATTGTTGTGAGGCTGCGATCGAGCTGTTGACATCGGTAAAATCCATGGTTTACTTGCAACCACGTAAGGAAGATTCGTGCAGGTGCTGACAAAATCAAAGAGGGTGCTAAAAACGTAACCCCTTTGTGTGATTCCAAGATCACTCGTACCGGAAGTACTTTTGTGGAGAACATGGAAGCACTATTGGCGGTCTGGATTGAAGACCAGAACAAACGAAATATGCCTGTGAGCAAGATGGTTATCCAATGGAAAGCAAAGCCTCTCTATGAAGATCTAGATAAGAAAGCGAGTAAGAGCAGTACTAGTAGTGCCGATGATAGTTTTGTAGTGAGTCATGGTTTTAATGCATCTACGTCACAATAACTCTACCACTCGCCCTCCAAGCCACGTCTATTTAGCCAATAAATATCAACAACCATCAAAATAAACATTGTATAACACACTGTATTTCATTTAATTCTATTGGAAATGGTATTTCGCTATATACGTCGTTTCACTTAAAGTCGCGTTTTCCAAGAACGTAACCCCGACGTTAACCGGGGCCTTCCTGTATTCAGTTGGACTCTGTACATGCCCTATTAGATTATTCAATATCAAGCGTAGTCCATACACTTTACTACTTCTAATCACTAGCTTGATGTTTGTGTGTGGATTAGAATCTACAACCATGGTCAGAATGTGATAACATCAAGTTAAAATAGGTGTGACCAAACAAGAACACTACAGTAGTATGTCATGTGCAAATGGATTATAAAATCTGAATCCAGATCCATCTGGTGACGTCATTTTTTTTTACTATATGAAGGGTATGGATCCAGATTTATGACATCACAAACCAGATCCATTTCGGACCTCATTTTTGAAAAATTGGCGGGAATATACTTTTGGCTACTTCCGGTACTTCCAATTGACTTTAGGTGCCTCCCGGGGCAAGCGCTCACCGACTGCCCCGCCCACAGGCCATCTCCGCTTCCCCCGACCGCTTCCAAGACCATTCAAAGACAGCGAGGCAAGCCGCGGATATGTGGAAAACGTATATAGATAAATAGACCAACTAGTCGATGGGCAACTGGGTTCGAGTCCCAGTCTATGGTAGTGTGTGTGTGTGTGTGTGTGTGTGTGTGTGAGTGTGTGTGTGTGTGTGTGTGTGTGTGTCTGTAGTGGTAGGCCGCTGTGATAGGCGCGAGGGAATGGGCCCCCCTCCCCCAAGAGGAAGACCATCAAAATTCACATCGAAATGGGAATAATGATAGTCAAGAGTTGCCTTTGGAGAGACCAAATGAAGTATTTGGCAATACTACTCGTTGACCTGAGCCAAAAAGAACCAAAAAATTGAGTCAATATGCACATTAGAGCATATGCAGCTATAGGAAAAAAAGACTGAAGCCAGATTACGGCTATTAATTCAATATATGGGTATATTGCCACAATTAATAAACACGTAATAACATATAGACAGTGATTAATTCTAGGCAAAATAACACTAGAGACCAGTCTCAATAGTATACATTCAATTAACTTCACATTATCAGTGAATTTTGCAAATTAATTATAAATAATATTTTTTTTTTACAAATAACCCCAGTTATTTCCCTTGGCGTATTTTGGAAATAATTGTGTCCCTTGGTACCGACAAGCCCGGGGCATGTCATCTGCGCTTAGTGTAATATCTCATTGACCGATTAACGCACGATGGTGAGATTTTCAATATAGCGGTTTTAAATAACGTTGAATCACGTGAGCACATCACACAATGTATAAACAAATAATCTAAGACACTTTGCTTCGGTGCTAATGAAGTAATCACATGAAAAAGCTGCGTGAATGGTAACACAAACCTACAATTTATGTCAAAAATTGAACACTCGAAAGGCAAAACCTGTCGATATGCGTGGAAGGTGACACATATGCTTTAATTTGCAGTAATCTCACAAAAGCGGTAAAAACTGCATCAGCGAGGCAAGCCCCGGGCATGTCATACCAGGCAAGCTCCGGGCATGTCTTTAGCTTTAAAAATTAGCTTACTATCACAGAATACCACTCAGACATTAGCAAGGTACTTTAGGTCAATCCCAGACGCAATACAAACCTGTGAGGATAAATCGAAATCATGCGAAGCAAGCCCCGGGTATGTCATGCGATTCAAGCTCCGGACATGTCTTTAGCTCTAAAAATTAGTGCACTACCACAGAATACCACTCAGACATTAACAAGGTACCTTAAGGCATTGCCAGAAGCAATACAAACCTGTGACGATAAATCAAAATTGTTTTTCATTCGTCTCTTTTCTTTTCTCGTTCTGATAAATTAAATGTAACTTTACTGATGACCCGTGTGAGTATGTAATGTAGGCGAGGAATTTTCAAATCTCACGCGTTACAAGCGTGCCATATCTAGCCGCTAACTAATGGTGCTTGTTGTTATGTAATGTAATGATAAACCATCATCAGCGGCATGTGAGTGCCGACTGGTGTAGGCTCTCCACAATTCTCGATCTTCCATAATAAATTGTCTTGCCACACAACGCGCGGTGCGAGCGTGCGCGCGCTCATGTGTGTGTGCGTGTTGTGTGTGTGTGTGTGTGTGTGTGTGTGGGCGTGTGTGAGTCCATGCGTGTATGTGAGTGCGTGCGTGCGCGTACATGCGGGCGGGAGGGTAAGAACAGGCGGTAAAGACAGCGCGTTGGGTGGCTAGTGGCATCAAAATGTGTTATATTCTGTATGCTTAGTGAGCTTCGTTGGTAAGGGGTTTGGGAGTGGAGGAAGGTTAGATAGGTGCTTCTGATCTTTGTTAAGGGGTGGTCGAGTGGCAGGATCGTAGATAAATACGGCCGATCCTTGATAATAGCCGGATGGTAAGGCTCATATTAAATTCTAAATATGGAACTCATAGGTGGCTGATCTGAGGGTGACCGACTGGGTGACTCATCACGGGGCTATGTCGGCCGGGGTGAATGTACGTTAACGTGTTCAGGCATGTCTTTGGGGAAAACTGGAGGATGACTCAGAGCGTACAGACAGCATAACGATACACTTGAGACACTTGGGTAATAGTCACAGCCGATCAAATATGGCGATGCTTCCGGTCATACTCTAAGGTATACAATCGAAATACGTGATTAAAACCGGATAAAAAGGACGTAGCATTCGATCACATGTGTAAGGGTACAACCACGTGGCGAAAACCGATTAAATATGGCACTGTATCCGGTCACGTGTCTTATGGGATACAACCGAAACACATGACTAATGACTCAATCAGTCAAAGATGGAGTCGAACCCAGTCACATGACCAGACAGTGTATAATATTCTGTTGAGTCGTTCTACGTCAGCAAGTAGCGTGTATAAGACGGCCAGCATTCGTCGAATAGAAGTATCGATCTCTGTGAGCAGCAACCAGATCAACATGGGGCAACCCACTAATGCTAAGTTGGCTTTTTGATAAATCTTTCACTGTTTCGATGTGGTTCTCCAAGTAGGCATAGAGTTAACCTAACAATACAAGTATAATAAAGGGATATATGGTGCTAGACGCGTATAACTGAAGAGACAAGACATTTAGTCATATATGATGGTTGGTTGGGACCACATGGAATACAGCTGGTATTCGAACTTTTAAACACAGCGCTATGGTAGTACCGTAATAATATAGGTAGTAGTGTGTAGTCGTAGGGGAAGGTGAAAGTGTCTTGCGGGATCTGCATACCCATTATCGATAATAATATATGGATTGTTTAACAGAGGGTGCATGTCAGATACAGATCTATTATTTATAATATGTATTTCTATAATGCTGGTAAAGTACCTTTTTCTTATCTGGTTTACAGATACCGATGCCCACGAAAACATAATTAGCAAACTGTGGAGCATACTAAGAGAAGACCAAAACAGCTATTGCATGGCGTGTCTTACTATCCCACAAAATCAAGAAGCCGAGAATCCATTCAATCATTCTTGTGATTATGGTGATGGTGGTAGATTTGCCGACCTAGTAACGGTTCGACTGCGGGATGTGCTACAACACCACTTCACCAAAGACGAAATAATCACATTAAGCCTGAATAAAATTGAGGAATGTGTAACAGTAATGGAGTACTGGGGTATTATTAGGATCTAGTGGGAAACAGATACAGCACGATTGAGCATTGAGACTGAAAGCGGGGAGAGATGCTCAATCGTGACGTATTGGGTTGGCAAGGGAAGTTAACATCAGGCCTTTGACTAGAGAAGAAGCTAACTTGTCATCATGTAGAAATAAACAGTATTTGTATTAAACTAACACGTCTTGTGAGTTCCTGCTCTGTTACAAATGCATCCTCGACTATAATCGCCAGCAGGATACGTGGGAACCATACCCATCCAACGTTGAGCGATCAGCGGCACCGATATCCTTAACCTTTAGTCAATCCACACTAGCGGTCGAGTATTAAAACACCTACATAAAACACAAGATGGGTGTAATATACTTACAGTCATGTCTTCAATTGCTGACCAGTGCTAATTATGAAGACAAACTACATTGGCTGTGAGGAGACTGTATATGTATATCGTTGTTATTCTGTCTTTACAGACAGTAGCTCACAGTGACTACAACGCAAGTAACACTGCACCCTCTACGCTATTTATTTCATCATGGTGAGAGGTCAGGGGACGAGCATGACCCGAATTCCATAACCAAGCTCAAACATTCAACGGGTCAACGAGCGGGTAGTAGAGTGCTTAGTCGCGCCATAAGGACAGCCGCGTCAGCGTAATCTGAGCCGCTTGACCTAAGAAACTGGCTGAAACCGGTTTTACGCGTGTCTCAAAAACTAGTATATAAACCCGAGGCTGGTAACAGTCAAGCATTGTGATCCGAAGATGACTACAGACCTCAAGACTGTGCCTTCTAATTGGGTCTACATTACTCGTAATGGTGAGACTATTAAACCAGTGGGCGGTGGTGATAAGGCCGTGTTTGTCCCAACCTACAGAGGAACGAGCACGTTACACATCCGGAGATTCTATGGTGAATCCGACAATAAGTTCCCGACTAATACGGGTATGACACTTACTCGCAAGAATATGAACAGATGATCGCCATGCATCGCGTGATCCTTGCTGACTTTTGCAGACTCAACCAAGTTAACCAATCCAGTAACGCAGTCAAACAAGACACTAACAGAGGCAAGCAAGTTTGTAACCAAAACATTCAAATCAGAGCTCATGTCAAACAAGGCACTAACAGAAGCGATCAAGGCCAAAACACTCAAGTCAGTGCTCAAGTTGAACAAGGGATTAACCGAAATCACCAAATAGACTCATACTATACCGCCAGTTTTCAACCCAGTCAGATGTGTGATGACCCCAGCAACCAGATGTGTGATGAGCCCAATAACCAGATGTATGACATGCCCGACACTCAGATGATTGATCACCCTGTTTCTACAATACTCATATATCAGCTCACGAAGCAGGAGACCAGTCTCATGACTACATGTCAAGTGACATATACATACCCGGCTACCAGCCGGAAAAGCCAACCTATTGAGACAATTGTGTGAAGAAACCCAGAAACAACATACAATGTGTATAGCTCTGTATGTGAAAATAAAATGTTTTGATGATACTATGTATACCAGCTCATATCACATCATCCATTTCGTATAATGACATTAAGCATTTTTATTCTTGTAAAATGTACTGAAATACTGTAAAATGTACTGAAATACTGTAACATAAACAGGCATATATTATAATTACGTCTTGGTTGTTGAATTTTTTAGTGTTTACGGTGTATATAGTTGTCATGTGATGATAGAATGATTCATATTGATGACAAATTCAAGAAATGTTTCAACAAAACTAAGGAAACAGGTTAACCAAAGTAGGAAAAACTATTGAACATAGTCTGAAATATCTCAACCAAAATTATGAAAAGTAGGAAACTTTGCAAAAAGTAGGAAAATCTGTTACCCAAAAGGAAACAAATATTTGACCACATTTCAATAAAATTTATGAAAAGTAAGAAAATTTGTTAACCAAATGTGAAAAGGTTAGCCAAATTTCAAATCAAACTTGTAAATATCGTTGTCAAATATATAAAAAGTAATAAAATTTGTTAACCAAACGTGAAAAGTTTGGTCAACTTTCACCCAAACTTATGAAAAGTAGGAAATTTTGTTGTCCAGATGTGAAAATATTGGCCAAATTTCACCGAAACTTATGAAAAGTAGGAAACTTTGTTAACCAATGTGAAAAGGTTGGCCAAATTTCATCTAAACTTATAAACATCTCAGACAAACTTATAAAAAATTAGGAAAATGTGATAACCAAAGTGACAAATGTTGGCCAAATTTCAAACAAACTCATAAAAAGTAGGAAACTTTGTTAACCAAATGTGAGAAGTTTGGCGACATTTCAACCAAACATATGAAAATCCCAGTCAAACTTATAAAAAGTAGGAAATTTTTTTAACCAAAGTTACAATTTTTTGCCAAATTTCAAACACACTCACAAAAAGTAGGAAACTTTGTTAACCAAAATGTGAAACGTTTCGCCAAATTTCAACCAAATCAATAAAAAGTAGGAAAATTTGTGGACCAAATGTGAAAACTTGTGGCCAAAGTTCAACCAAACTTATACATATCTTACCTAAACTTATGAAAAGTGGAAAATTTTGTTGTCCAGATGTGAAAAGTTTGGTCAAATTTCAAACAAACTCATAAAAAGTAGGAAACTTTGCTAACAAAATGTGAAAAGTTTAGTCAAATTTCAAACCAAACTTATACAAAATTGGAAATGTTGTTAACAAAACGTGAAGAGTTTGACCAAATTTCCCCCAAACTTATGAAAAAGTAGGAAATTTTGTTGTCCAGATTAGTCTGTCCCCTATGCAAACAACAGCTGTATTTCGGAAAATTAAATGTATCTTATGTAATAAGTCATAATGGTTGAAGGACAAAAATAAAATTTCAACACTAAAATTGTACAAACATTAACAATTAAATTTCTACATGAAACATTCAAATTGGAAACAATAAAGAGAAATTTAATTGTTAATTTTTATACAATTTTATTGTTGAAATTTTATTTTTTCCTTTAAGCATTATGACTTATTAAATAAGATACATTTAATTTTCCGAAATTCAGCTGTTGTTTGCATAGGGGACAGACGAATCTGGACAACAAAATGTCAAATTTTTTTTTATAATTTTGGGGGACATTTGGTCAAACTCTCCACGTTTGGTTAACAACATTTCCAATTTTTTATAAGTTTGCTTTGAAATTTGGCTAAACTTTTCACATTTGGTTAACACATTTTCCTACTTTTTGTGACTTTGTTTGAAATTTGGCCAAACTTTTCACATCTGGACAACAAAATTTCCCACTTCTCATAAGTTTGGGTGACCTATTTATAAGTTTGGTTTAACTTTGGCCACAATTTTTCACATTTGGTCAACAAAATTTCCTACTTTTTATGGATTTTGTTGAAATTTGGCCAAACTTTTCACATTTTGGGTAACAAAAATTCCTACTTTTTATGTGTGTTTGAAATTTGGCCAAAATGTTTCACTTTGATTAAAAAATGTTCCTACTTTTTAAAAGTTTGACTGAGATTTTTATAAGTTTGGTTGAAATTTGGCCAAACTTTTCACATTTCGTTAACAAAGTGTCCTACTTTTTATGAATTTGCTTGAAATTTGGCCAACATTTTTCACTTTGGTTAACAAATTTTCCTACTTTTTTATAAGTTTGACTGAGATTTTTATCAGTTTGGATGAAAGTTGGCCAAACTTTTCACATTTGGTTAATAAAGTTTCCTACTTTTTATGAGTTTGTTTGAAATTTGGCCACAATTTTTTACTTTGGTTAACAAAGTTTCCTACTTTTCATAAGTCTGGGTGAAACTTGGCCAAACTTTTCACATCTGGACAACAAAATTTCCTACTTTTCATAAGTTTAGATGAAAGTTGACCAAACTTTTGACGTTTGGGTAACAAATTTTCCTACTTTTCATATGTTTGACTGCGATTTTTATAAGTTTGGTTTTAAATTAGGCTATTCGTTTCACAATTGGTTAACACATTTTATTACTTGGCCAAGCTTTTTGCCATTTGGTTAACAAATTTTCCTACTTTTCATAAATTTGATTGAAATGTGGTCATATATTTTTCCTTTTGGGTAACAGATTTTCCTATATTTTGCAGAGTTTCCTACTTTTCATAATTTTGGTTGAGATATTTCAGACTATGGTCAACAGATATTCCTACTTTGGTTAACCTGTTACCTTAGTTTTGTTGAAATATTTCTTGAATTTGTCATCAATATGTATCATTCTCTCATCACATGACAACTATATACACCGTAAACACTAAAAATGTCAACAACCAAGACGTAATTATAATATATGCCTGTTTATTTTACAGTATTCCAGTACATTTTACAGTATTTCAGTACATTTTACAAGAATAAAAATGCATAATGTCATTATATGAAATGGATTATGTGATATGAGCTGGTATACATAGTATTATTACATTTTATTTTCACATACAGAGCTATACACATTGAATGTTGTTTGTGGGTTTCTACACACCATTGACTGAGTAGGTTGGTTTTTCCGGCTGGTAGCCGGGTATGTATATGTCACTTGACATGTAGTCATAAGATTGGTCTCCTGCTTGGTGAGCTGACACCTGAGTATTGTAGACAACAGGGACATCAATCATCTGAGTATTGGGCACGTCATACATCTGGCTATTGGGCTCATCACACATCTGGTTGCTGGGGTCATCACACATCTGACTGTAGCTGGGTTGAAAACTGGCGGTATAGTATGAGTCTACATTGTGGCTTCGTTTAGTAGCCTGTTTGACTTCAGTACTACGTTGAGTGTGATGGACTTGTTTGCTTAAGTTGGTGTCTTGTTGCACATCAAACAGCTTGTTATTGGGCTCATTACACATCTGGTTTCTGGGGTTATCACACATCTGACTGATAGCTGGGATGAAAACTGGCGGTATAGTATGCGTCTACTTGGTAGTTTCGGTTTTGTCCCTTGTTTAACTTGAGCACTCACTTGAGTGTTTTGGCCTTGATCGCTACTGCTAGTGCCTTGTCTGACATGAGAACTGACTTGAATGTTTTGGTTACTAACTTGTTTGCCTCTGTTGGTGTCTTGTTTGACTTCGTTACTGGATTGGTTAACATGGCTGAGTCTATCAAAGTCAGCTGACTTCGTTACTGTATTGGTTAACTTGGTTGAGTCTATCAAAGTCAGCTAGGATCTCGTGATGCATGGCGATCATCTGTTCTTATTCTTGCGAGTAAGTGTCATACCCGTCTTAGTCGGGATCTTCTTGTCGGATTCACCATAGAATCTCCGGATGTGTAACTTGCTCGTTCATCTGTAGGATGAGACAAACACGGCCTTATCACAGCCGCCCACTGGACTAAAAGTCTCACTACTACGAGTCATGTAGACCCAGTTAGAAGGCACAGTCTTGAGGTCTGTAGTCATCTTCGGATCACAATGCTTGACTGTTGCCAGCCACGGGTTTATATTCTAGTTTTTGAGCCACCCTTAAAACCGGTTTCAGCCAGTTTCTTAGGTCAAGCGGCTCAGATTACGCTGACGCGGCTGTCCGTATGGTGTGACTAAGCAATCTACTACCCGCTCGTTGACCCGTTGCATGTTTGAGCTGGGTTGGGGAATGCAGGTCATGGTCCCTACCTGACCTCTCACCACGATAGCGCATAGTGCGCAGTGTTACTTGCGTTGTAGTCACTGTGAACTATGGTCTGTAAAGACAGAATAACAACGATATACATATACAGTCTCCTCACAGCCAATTAAGGTTTTTCTTCATATTAAGGACTGGTCAGTTATTGAAGACATGACTGTAAGTATTTTACACCCATCTTGTGTTTTATGTAGGTGTTTTAATACTCGTCTGCTAGTGTGGATTGACTAAAGGTTAAGAATGTCGGTTACGCTGATCGCTCAACGTTGGATGGGTATGAATCCGATGTATCCTGCTGGCGATTATAGTCGAGGATGCATTCCTCAATTCTATTCAGGCTTAATGTGATTATTTCGTCTTTGGTGAAGTGTTGTTGTAGCACATCCCGCAGTCGAA
The DNA here is from genome assembly GCA_963921405.1 of Cepaea hortensis. NCBI lineage: Eukaryota > Metazoa > Mollusca > Gastropoda > Stylommatophora > Helicidae > Cepaea > Cepaea hortensis. The sequence goes on along the minus strand of OY992879.1, from coordinate 86,848,448 downwards.
CCTTTACTGTGGCGGCAGAACTACCACCATCACCATAATCACAAGAATGACTGAATGGATTCTCGGCTTCTTGATTTTGTGGGATAGTAAGACACGCCATGCAATAGCTGTTTGGGTCTGCTCTTAGTATGCTCCACAGTTTGCTAATTATGTTTTCGTGGGCATCGGTATCTGTAAAACAGATAAGAATAAGGTACTTTACCAGCATTATAGAAATACATATTATAAATAATAGCTCTGTATCTGACATGCACCCTCTGTTAAACAATCCATATATTATTATCGATAATGGGTATGCAGATCCCGCAAGACACTTTCACCTTCCCCAACGACTACACACTACTACCTATATTATTACGGTACTACCATAGCGCTGTGTTTAAAAGCTCGAATACCAGCTGAATTCCATGTGGTCCCAACCAATCATCATATATGACTAAATGTCTTGTCTCTTCAGTTATATGCGTCTAGCACCATATAACCCTTTATTTTACTAGTATTGTTAGGTTAACTCTATGCCTACTTGGAGAACCACATCGAAACAGTGAAAGATTTATCAAAAAGCCAACTTAGCATTAGTGGGTTGCCCCATGTTGATCTCGTTGCTGCTCACAGAGACCGGTACTTCTATTCGACGAATGCTGGCCGTCTTATACACGCTACTTGCTGACGTAGAACGACTCAGCAGAATATTATGCACTGTCTGGTCATGTGACAGGGTGCGACTCCATCTTTGACCGCTTGAGTCATTAGTCACGTGTTTCGGTTGTATCCCATAAGACACGTGACCAGCTACAGCGCCATCTTTAAACGGTTTTAGGTTGTACCCTTACACATGTGATCGAGTGCGACGTCCTTTTTATCCGGTTTTAATCACGTATTTCGATTGTATACCTAGAGATATAACCGGAAGCATCGCCATACCAAAGTGTCTCGGGTGTATCGTTATGCTGTCAGTACGCTCTGACTCATCATCCAGTTTTCCACAAAGATATGTCTGAACACGTTCACGTACGTTCACCAATGCCGACATTGCCCCGTGATGAGTCACCCTGTCGGTCACCCTCAGATCAGCCACCTATGAGTTCAATATTTAGACTTTATTATGAGCCTTACCATCCGGCTATTATCAAGGATCGGCCGTATTTATCTACCACCCCGCCACTCGACCACCCCTTAACAAAGATCAGAAGCACCTATCTAACCTTTCCTCCACTCACAAACCCTTACCAAGGAAGCTCACTAAGCACACAGAATATAACACATTTTGATGCCACTGGCGACCCAACGCGCTCTCTTTCCCACCTGATCTCACCCTCCCGCCTGTACGAGCACGCACGCTCTCACATACACGCACGCACACACACACGCCCACACACACGCCCACACACACACGCACTCACACACGCGCGCTGCGGGGTAAGACAATTTATTGTGGAAGGTCGAGATTTGTGGAGAGCCTACATCAGTCGAAAAGTCACATGCCGCTGATGATGGTTTATCATTACATTACATTACAAAAAGCACCATTAGTTAGCGGCTGGATATGGTACGCGTGTAACGCGTGAGATTTGAAAATTCCTCGTCTACATTACATACTCACACGGGACATCAGTAAAGTTACATTTAATTTATCAGAACGAGAAAAGAAAAGAGATGAATGAAAAACAGTTTCGATTTATCGTCACTGGTTTTTATTGCTTCTGGCAATGCCTAAGATACCTTGTTAATGTCTGAGTGGTATTATGTGATAGTGCACTAATTTTTAGAGCTAAAGACATGTCCGGAGTTTGATTCGCATGACATGCCCGGGGCTTGCCTCGCATGATTTTGATTTATCCTCACAAGTTTGTATTGCGTCTGGGATTGACCTAAAGTACTTTGTTTATGTCTGAGTGGTATTCTTTGATAGTAATGTAATTTTAGAGCTAAAGACATATCCAGAACTTGATTCGCACGACATGCCCGGGGCTTGTCTCGCATGGTTTCGATTTATCGTCACAGGTTTGTATTGCGTCTGGGATTGATCTAAAGTTCCTTGCTAATGTCTGAGTGATATTCTGTGATAATAAGCTAATTTTTAGAGCTAAAGACATGTCTGGAACTTTCCTCGCATGACATGGCCAGGGCTTGCCTCGCTGAAGCAGTTTCTACCGCTTTAGTGAGGTTACTGCAAACTAAAGCATATTTGTCACCATCCACGTACACCGATACGTTTTGCCTTTTGAGATGTACAATTTCTGACATAAATTGTAGGTTTGTGTTACCATTTACGCAGCTTTATCATATGATTACTTCATTGGCACCAAAGCAAAGTGCCTTAGATTATTTGTTTATACATTTTGTGATGTACTCACGCGATTCAGCGTCATTTGAAACTGCTATCCTCAAAATTTTACCATCGTGCGTTAATCGGTCACTGCGATATTACACTAAGCGCAGATGGCATGCCTCGAGCTTGTCGGTACCAAGGAACGCAATTGTTTCCGAAATACGCCAAGGGAAATAACTGGGGTTATTTGTAAAAAAATATTATTTTCATGATTAATTTGCAAAATTCACTGATTATGTTAAGTTAATTTAATGTATACTATTGAGACTGGTCTCTACTGTTATTTTGTCTAGAATTAATTGCTGTCTATATGTTATTACGTGTTTATTAATTGTGGCAATATACCAATATATATATATATATATATATATATATATATATATATATATATATATATATATATATATATATATATATATATATATATATATATATATATATATATATATAATAGCCGTAATCTGGCTTCAGTCTTTTTTCCTAAAGCTGCATATGCTCTAATGTGCATTTTGACACAATATTTGTGTCTTTTTGGCTCAGATCAAAGAGTATTATTACCAAATACTTCCTGTGGTCTGTCCAAATGCAGCTCTTGACCATCACTATTCTTCATTTCGATGTGAATTTTGATGGCCCTCTTCTGAGGGGCAAAGGATATCCGGGGTAGGGGCCCATTCCCTCTCACCCCTCACAGCGGCCTACCCCTACACACACACACACACACACACACACACACACACACACACACACACACACACACACACACACACACCCATAGACTGGAACTCGAACTCAGATGCCGGGCGACTAGTATATATAATTATTCCACATGCCCGGGGCTTGCCTCGCTGTCTTTAAATGGTCTCGGAAGCGGTCGGGGGAAGCGGAGGTGGCCAGCGGAGGGACCTGTGGGCGGGTTGGTCGGTGGGCGCTTGCCCCGGGAGACACCGGAAGTCACCCGGAAGTACCGGAAGTAGCCAAAAGTATATTCCCGCCAATTGTTTTAAAATGAGGTCTTAAATGGATCCGGTTTGTGATGTTATCAATCTGGATCCATACCCTTCATATAGTAAAAAATGACGTCACCAGATGGATCTGGATCTAGATTTTATAATCCCTTTGCACATGATATACTACTCACTACCCAGGAATCCAAAGAAAATTAATAAATCAACACATGACTGGTGTCGTGATCCGCTATACGCTGCAGGATTTACTGAGGAGGGGATCTGAGCACTCGTGGACTGAATGGTTCGATGTGCAATGAGGATGATCTGTCGACTAACTAACTAACTAACTAACTAACTAACTAACTAACTTGCACGGGGATTAATTTTAATTATCGCCTGTGCTTCTCGCTTTCAGGCGAACCCACTCTGACTTTAGAGGTACTTGTAATTTACATCCCCAAGTCAAAGTCGAGAAGTCAACATTTTAGTCCAACTGACCGGTGTAGGGTCATTACATCTGGAATTAGGTATATGATGCTGACGCGAATGAATATTGATAAGCTCAGAGGGTGATGTGGTCACATCACACCGATCTCCTTTACTTCCCACGACATTTGCTAATACCTTGGTGAATCAGCAATGTCACGTCGCAGACAGCAGAACACATTCTCACAGACTCCCCAAAATATATATCTAAGCAAACATTCTGGCCTATAGAGGCGAAAGTGTTAGATAAACTCCATAGACCACTGCGAAAAATGTTAAATTCATACAAGAGACACCATTGCAGTCATAGACATATTTCAAACGAACGAAAGAAGAAGAAGAATGTGCTAATTCTCATTTTATCCTTGGTCGCTGGGAGCCTGAGTCAATTTTGAAAATCCATCAAGATGCAAATTCGAACACAGGACTATCGGGCTGGCAGGCAAGCGGCTTGCCGCTAACCCACAATGTGTCTTATTCTGTTAGACGTAGGGATTTAAACATATTGAATATATAAACTTGCTCATAATTCTAGGGCCTAATTGCAAATCTCGGCGTCCAAACCTTACACAACAAATTGGGCTAATTTTAACAAGAGATACTCTGTTGCAAATTCCTTGACTGCCAGGGTGATTAACAACTTACGAAACTAGAACACTATATACAACAATAATAAAGAGACAAATAGCTTTCTTTGGCCATGTGATCAGAAGAGAGGCATTGCAGAACATCGTGACAACTGAAAACATCAAGGAGAAGAGAGGCAGAGGCAGAACAAGAGAAATTATGTTTGGTGGATTGAGAAGGTGTCATGAAGGAATATCGTCATCAGAGTTGATCCAGAACACCAAAGACCGAGATCTGTGGAGGGACTTAAACGCATCGCAGGGCACTTGATGATGGTGATGACGTCAAATATTTGATCACATTAATATACACAAAAAGATTACACACAAACTACAAACATTCACTAATTGAATCCTATTGTAACATTCATGGGTGTACAGAAAAACAAACAAACTGGGGTCATTGTACTAGCTAAGAATGTTCTAATAATAGCAGGGGTAACTGGGTCAGCGAAGAAGGAGATGGATGTTAGGTGAGAAGGTGGAGATAGGAATTTCAGTACAAAGAGGGTCCCTTAAAACAATGGAATATATATCACGGAGATGTCAGGCTAAGGCACGAAGGCACATAGGAATACGTGAGGGTAGAGCGAATGTGAGGTCAGAGAAATCGATTAAGAAAATCTAGAACAATGGGTAACACCCAACACAGGGATTTTTGGAACACGTACGCGTTAAGAGGAGGTCACTCATGAGATGCTAATCCATGATAGCAGAATAAGAGACAAAGGGAAACCTATAAATATAATGGCGTTGGAATGTAGATTGAGGTTGAAAAGAGTTGAATGGTGTTGTTGATGGGAGGTCCGCGAAGAGAGGATAACCAGATAAGTCTGGAAAATTTAAGGGCAGTGAGGTTTGGGCAGACAGTGGAGGACTGAGGTCTGGCCCAGTACAGTGGAATTCGGAGTTAAGTTAAGGAGACTTAACGGGGATCAGTGGAATTCTGAGGCTTAGCATTGGAGATTGAGCCAGGGTGTTAGCGGCAGTAGTGTCTGGACTACGTTAAAGGGAACTAGCCTGTTAGTCGAAGTCTGGGCTGAGGAAGAAATCTCAGCCAGGCACTCAGGGAGTGTGAACACAGGAAAGACTCCGAGGAAATTAAGGTTGTGCCTGTATCTATACTGAGACTGATCCTGGAAATTCTGTCATGTTTGTTTCATCATATGGCAGGGTCATTAATAAAAGTTATGTGCGCGAAACGGTGTGTTTTTCGGTTGCTATAGCTGTGCAGAAGTAAACCTGCAGAGTATTCATACAGACATACCACTAGACACAACCATAGCCACTTCTATCTGTTACTCTGTCATAACACTTTGCGACACCTATGCAAAATAAAAGGAGGACAATTGTATTACATAATCCCCAAATGAGAAGCTCATGGAGACAACTGGACACATACCAGTGAACCAAGAGGTGGAGAGGAGTCGTTTGCGCTGAATAGTGGAAAACCTGAGAATAGTATAACTAGTAAGGTGGTCTGGAATTCACAGGGCAAGAGAAACAGGGGAGGACCTAACAACAGACGAGTAAGAGATCTATAAAATGAAATGAGTAATGTGAGGAGGACACCAACAGAGCTGCATGGGATAGCTAAGGATAGGAGGGCCTGGAGTGAGTAGGTTGAGGGGCTATTTTCTAATGCTGATAAAGGATAAGTGGAGACGAACAACAACTATTACACTCGTTTTGAATTATCAATAAAAGGAAAAGGAAATAACAGAGGAGTAAAAGGTAGGCAATGATACAAGTTGGAGAGTGACATAGCGAGATTTAAAAAAACAGCAGTCTGTGAGAGGGTATATTCAGAGCGAGAAAACATCGCGAGATAGACAAACGACAGTCTATGAGATGGTACATCATGAGCGAGAAAACATCCCGAGACAGACAAACAGCAGTCTGCGAGAGGTACATCCTGAGCGGGAAAACATCCCGAGATAGACACACAGCTGTCTATGAGAGGGAAGATCCTGAGCGAGACAACATCCCTAGATAAACAAACAGCTGCCTATGGGAGGGTACATCCTGAGCGAGAAAACATCGCGAGATAAACAAACAGCTGTCTATGAGAGGGTACATCCTGAGCGAGAAAACATCACGAGATAAACAAAAAATAGTCTGTGAGAGGGTACATCCTGAGAGAGAAAATATCCCGAGACAGACAAACAGCAGTCTGCGAGAGGGTACATCCTGAGCAAGAAAACATCGCGAGATAAACATACAGCTGTCTAAGAGAGGATACATCCTGAGCGAGAGAACATTCCAAGATAAACAAACAGCAGTCTGTGAGAGGGTACATCCTGAGCGAGAAAACATCCCGAGATAGACAAACAGCAGTCTGTGACAGGGTATATCCTGAGCGAGAAAACATCACGAGATAAACAAACAGCTGCCTATGGGAGGGTACATCCTGAGCGAGAAAACATCCCGAGATAGACAAACAGCAGTCTGTGACAGTGTACATCCTGAGCGAGAAAACATCGCGAGATAAACATACAGCTGTCTAAGAGAGGATACATCCTGAGCGAGAAAACATTCCAAGATAAACGAACAGCAGTCTGTGACAGGATACATCCTGAGCGAGAAAACATCAGGAGATAAACAAACAGCTGTCTAGGAGAGGATACATCCTGAGGGAGAAAATATCGCATGATAAACAAACAGCAGTTGTGAGAGGGTACATCCTGAGTGAGAAAACATCGCAAGATAAACAAACAGCAGTCTGTATGAGGGTACATCCTGAGCGAGAAGACATCGCGAGATAAACAAACATCAGTCTGTGAGAGGGAACATCCTAAGCGTGTGACAGAAAGTGTTGGGGTCCTCCAGAAGCCAGCCTTCATTGTAGAAAGAAACATTGCCCAGATACAGTTTCCTGATATGGGCCTCTGATGTGGTAGCGCCATCGCATTTTACTGGCCTGAAGGCACGGAGATGGGTGGCTAATGTCTCCCTCACTTAGCAGACGATGAGCCCGGGAGTCCATTCCGTGTCTGGCCGTGCTCGTGACATGATCAGAGCAGCTGGCTGTCAACTTAGCTAACTTGCCCGCTCTTATTTCTTATTTCTAGAGGTGGCTCTTAATGCATTGACCGATGAATATACTTCTTCAGTATTTTTAATCACCAGGTTCTTCTATTGCCTTCTATGGGTGCATATCATTACCGTTAGTATTTTTCTCATGTTACTATTACCTTCTTCTTCTTCTTCTTCTTCTTCGTCTTCTTCTTCTTCTTCTTCTTCTTCTTCTTCTTCTTCTTCTTCTTCTTATTCTACTTCTTCTTCTTCGTTTTGTTGCTGCTGCCATAATTCCCTACATGGAGCAAAGACGGGCAACCGACTATTACTAAGCCTTTGGGGAATTTATTTAAGATTCTTGCATTTTGCAGATACAATTTTCTTCTTTGTTACGCGCCAACCCTCTTTCGTTGCCTCTTGCGACATACATGGTAGGCTACAGTGTTATATTTATTTATTTCACTTACGGGCGCCTTTAACACAAGGGCACACTATAATATTATTGACTGCCAAACGCCTCCTTTCCTTCTGGCTTATACACTTATTCTTTTATAAATGTTACATCACTTTAATTTCTACTGCTAATTTCTTCCCCGTATTCCTCCTCTCGAACCTCCTGCCACCATTCCATTATCATAGTTCTCTCTCTGGCACTCACTTACGATAGTGTTCCCTCTTTCCTGACCGCGGGAAACAACCGCGCGCGTTTACGTAGAAAACAGAATCCCAGTTATGTATTTACTCTGGTCGCGTGCAGGACTTCCGACACAAACTCGTTGATTTTCATTGGCTGGAATTTTACTGTATACATAAATCTAGGGTCGTGTTTACTAACGAAACGAATGTATTTCATGGAGATTTTCGCTATTGTCAACACGTATGTTATAAATTAATGTGTGTGTTAATTGAGGCAGTTAGAGGTAAATAGTCGTTTGTTTTAATATTTATATAGTGCCAAGTTTAAGTTTACTGAATAGACAGGATGATTATGTATAGAACGATTATGGTCTGTGCTTTCATATTGAAAGTCATCAGTAATGTTACAGAAAGTGCCTCTCTCTCTCTCTCTCTCTCTCTCTCTCTCTCTCTCTCTCTCTCTCTTTCTCTCTTTCTCTCTTTTCCTCTCTCTCTCTTTCTCTCTTTCCCGTTCTCTCTCTTCTCACTCCCTCTTTCTGTGTATCTCTCTCTCTCTCTTTCTCTCTCTCTGCCTCTGTATGTCGATGTCACTCTCTCTCTCTGTCTCTCTCTGTCTCTGTCTCTTGCTCGCTCTCTCACGCCCGCTTTCTCTCTCTCTCTTTCTCTCTGTCTCTGTGTACGTCGATGTCTCTTTCGCTTTCTGGCAGTCTGTCTGTCGCTCTCTGTCAGACTCTCTTCGTCTCTTGGTAGACCAGTATATTCCACATAGCTAATAACAAGTACCACACCATTATTTAATATTACTGAGTCGTGTAGTATTGATTTTTGAATTTTCACCATGCCTTTAAAATGCATATCTTTTATATTGTTGCTGTGCTCAGTTAGCCTTGAATGGTGTGTGAATGAAATAATGTATGCAGGAGAGTTATAGAAGGGCAGAATGTTAGACGGGCCTGCTTGCCCAATTCTTAACCTTTTGAAAATAAAGTGTGCTTGTTCGTTCGTTCTTACGGCCTCTCTCTCTCTCTCTCTCTCTCTCTCTCTCTCTCTCTCTCTCTCTCTCTCTCTCTCTCTCTCTCTCTCTCTCTCTCTCTCTCTCCATTTTCGCTCTGTATGTCTCTCTATGTCTGTATGTCTCTCACTCTGCTTGTTTCTTTCTGTATATCTTTCTTGTCTCTGTCTATCTCTTTGTCTGTCTCTATGCTTGCCTCTCTCTGCCTGTCTCACTCTGTATCATTCTGCTGTTTGTCTATTTGTCTCTATGTGTGTGTGTGTGTGTGTGTTTCTCTCTTTCCCTCTCTCTCTCTCTTTCTCTCTCTCCCGTTCTCTTTCTTCTCACTCCCTCTTTATCTCTCTCTCTCTCTCTCTCTCTCTCTCTCTCTCTCTCTCTCTCTCTCTCTCTCTCTCTCTCTCTCCCAAATACTGCAAAGTAGTTATTCCGCCGGCCTCTCCGAAGGTTAAGGGTTCGTTTTGGGACACTGTCGTCCCAATATTATCAGACATCTCCGAGGATCTTTGCTGGAGCTTCCAAGTCACTACCCTGTGCGACTCTGCTGAAAGAGACTGAGCCATATAGGATACAACCGGGGCAATGAATTAAATCATGTTACCCTTACACCCATTGTAAAACGTCTGAACAACTGTGTGTAAACGGATTGCAATCTTTATTTATACATGCAGTAATCTGATGGTAATCTCATTCAGCTATAGTAAATAAACAGGGAATGAAACAAAAGTAATATCCATTTAGTAGTGTAGAGAGCTGTGATGATAATTTTAAGAGCGCGGTCGGACGAGATTCGAACCCTGCTTTGGTATTGGTAGTACCTTTGGTAAGGATGACTCTCATGTCCTTTTCAGGACGTATCCCCCACTGGTCCAAGCCTGACACCCAGCTCACGCCTGTAGCTCCTAGTAGCTATCAACATCAACAGCGGCCACACCACCCCCCCCCCCCCCCCCCGGGCAACAGCTGTGAGAGGCTGGCTAAACCGGGCATGGGTAGCCGATTTGGTGTCAAGCCAAGCTGTGAACTAGGGTATGCCTACCCAGCATGTGAAGACGGGAATCGGCAGACTGCGCGGATGAAATCACTGATGATTCAACGGGCAAGACGGCGTTTACCTGCAAAGCGTCGTGGAACGTAATGAGCACGGCAAGACACGTAGAGCAAACTGGTCATCCACTGCACCTGTATTTGTCTCCAGTCGTCTTGACTTGTCTTGCCACTGGACTCAGCTGGACTCAGGAGAGAGAGAGTGAGGTCTACGATTTGCGCACCTCTTCCTTACTTTAATCCAATTCATCGCGCAAGTCATTCTTCATCCAACTTCAGCCCACAATGTCATAGAAAATTTTGAGCCAAAACAGGCCCTATCAGCCATCGTAGAACTCACGGCTCCATATTTTCAACCCCACTGGATGAAATGAATGGTCATCATCATTCTTGATGGACAAACAACAACACAGTCCCCAACAGTGGAAAGGACTGGTCACCTATTTCTCCGTGCATTCAGGTCTACAAATGTGATAGCACTATCATATCACAGACACAAGATGAGATAGCACTATCATATTACAGACACAAGATGAGATAACCTTATCATATCACAGACACAAGATGAGATAGCACTATCATATCACCGACACAAGATGAGATATCACTATCATATCACAGACACAAGATGAGATAGCACTATCATATCACAGACAGAAGATGAGATATCACTATCATATCACAGACACAAGATGAGATGAGATAGCACTATCATATTACAGACACAAGATGAGATAGCACTATCATATCACAGACACTCCCCCGATGTGTCTCCACCTTGCCGTGGTAGGGGAGCTTGCGTGTCCCATTGACCCCATGTGCTTGTCGATGGATGAAAACTACATATCGGACAGCTTATGGGATAGGGGCCAGACTAAGAGAGACACAACCTGCTGCTCTGCGGTAGACTGAGGATAGCAGTCAAAAGTTTAAATCAGGCGTACGAAGGCAGAAGTTCTTGGTCCGGACACACTCTTAGGCTCTCTGTCGAGGATTGAGGCTGAACGCCTCTAAGACATAAACCCTCGGATGTGAAAGCCGGGCCGATACCCACCTACCGAAAAATAGAGGTGAGATACTGAGCACGCTACATGTCCAGTTCTGATACTTGTTCGAAGACTCTCAGCTTGGGGATATGAGGGATCCCCGGATGAGAGGGCCTAGCCGTTTCTTGTTCACTGCTGCACGGAGGTAAGGTACTGAGCCGGCAGCACCTGTAGCCTACCTCGTGAGCGAGTACTAAAAGGTAGAAAAAGTGCCCCAGTCGAATGAAATGGTTACGACAACTGTCTGTATCTAACTTATAGAGAGTGTAGACAACAGTGGAAAAACATCTCAATAACACGAAATGGAACGCACGGCTAGCGATCCCTTGCGTGGTCCACAGTCAAAAGCAAAAGCTTACAGAGTGGATGTCGCCCGCAGTCTGACCGTTCCTTGTGTGTGCTTGAGCGACCAGTGGCAAGCGAGATGCCCAACACATGGAAGTGAGGAACTAAAGCAGACATGAGCAGGACGGGGCAACTCCTCGGGTGAGCCCAGTCTCAGAGTATTATATGCCGGCTCTGCAATTATGGAATCCTCCTTGGATAGTGAGGGAATGTCCATGGTCTGCCCCTGCCTTCCCTTGATGGTTGACCGCGATGTCGTTGACCGTTCTATCTTGACCGTTCTATCTTGACCAGCTGAGATGTGGGCGACATCACAACAATAAATCTAACGTGCCTCGAAACCCGAGGAAGACTACTAACCTCATTTTAAAAATGCCCGCCGAAGCCGGAAGTGCCGTCCTACGGGTGGCAAAATAAAAATTGGCACTACGCATTTACGTCCGAGTGAAATGTCTCGTCCGAATGTCTCTCGTGCTAGGAACAGCTCTGACTACCTAATTTCCGAATGCCGCTCTTGTTCGGAACAGCTCTGACTAGGTAGTTTTCCGAATGTCCGTCGTGCCTGGAACAGCTCTGACGGACACAACGACAAGCACATGTTCGAGTCGAAAAGTCGCTGAGTGGATACCGTCTGCAGACCTGTCTGGTTTGTGCGGGAGCGGCCCGGGGCGAACGAAATGTCCAATATATTGAAGTGAGTAATTAAAGCAGCCATGAGCAGGACGTGACAAATCCCTCGCCACCCAGGATGGCGGAAAATGCTATGGACTGTCCCTGCCTTCCTTTGAGGGATGGCCGCGAAGTCTTCGACTGTTCCAACTTGACCAGCTGGGAGGTGGACAGTACCACAAAAGTGAGAGTCTCCCAGGAGTGCTAATCTGGTCAAAAATGCACGCTAAAAGACGGATGTGTTGACCTAAGGGTTTCGACCCAAGGGTGCCTAACGAGACACACCGCAATCACATCTGAAAAAAACACTCCGGATGAACGCAAAGAAGAGGAGAAGATATTACAGACACAAGATGAGATAACACTATCATATCACAGACACAAGATGAGATAACACTATCATATCACAGACACAAGATGAGATAGCACTATCATCTCACAGACACATAGTGGGATCCTGCTTCTGGGCACGCCTGTATCATTTATCTGATCACCGTGTGGTAGTTTAATAGTTAGACCTTGACCTGCCTGTCCGGGGGTTATGTGTTCCAATCACCATGGAGACAGGCAGGGCTAGTTTAAAAATTAATCTGGGCTCCCAGGTCGATACAGCAAGGGAAGGTGAGGGCAATAACCATCTCACCACCTGGGCTTCAATTTTACGTTGCAGATTCGGACATTTGTATTGCAAGGGATTACATCCGTGGCACCATTAAGGTAATTTAGTTGCATGTCTTTTACATGACGTCGCAGTCAACCCGAATATACTTTTTGCTGTTTGTATTTATTGGTTCAGTAGTTTGCCATTGCTTTCTGAACGATCGACACTGAAAACGTATGAAAATCAGCGCAAGATTGTCTTCTGCCACATCGCCAGCCCCTGTGTTTCGAAAGCGTTATGCGGAATTGCCAATCGCGTCGGTAACCCTTTGCCGTCGAGTCGGCTGCAGTAACCTAGGCCTTAGACCTCTTCTACTCAGTCACCTGGTATACACAGAGCACCTGGTTAACACAGTGGCTAACGCTCTTACCTCCCTTCCAGGTGATCATTTGCTTGAAAACTGCCCTGGGTTCCCAGTTGGATCCAGCCTTAAATGGGAACTAAGAACATTACTGGGATGTAAAGGCGATAAGTCTGATAATGACCATATGACCCATCGAGAGCTGATTGGTCTATATAGCATGTGGGGCTAGCACCATATATCTAACACACCACAAGGAGTGTAAACGGGGCCTTTACTTTTACTACTTTTACCTTTATTCATTTTCTGTTACCTTTACTAATTTAATTTTACTAATTTACTTTTATCTTTACTAATTTACTTTTGCCGTCTCCGTGGCGAAGGAATTAAGGACGCCGTTCGTAATCCCGTATTTTCACGCACGAAACACAGCTACGCGAGATTCGGCAGTGGATCGCGTAGCGCTGGTTACTTACGGGGGCATGTAAGCCGGTCGTTCAGAAAGCAATTGCAAACTACTGAACGTAAAACTTGCCAAGACATCAAAAACAGCTGAAAAATGCTGGTGTTGACTGCAATGTCCTGTAAATAGGATATGGAAACAAAAATTTGCTTTTACCGTTACTAATTTACTTTTAATTTTACTAACTTACTTTTACCTTTATCGATTTACTTTTACTGTTACTAATTTACTTTTACCTTTACTAATTTACTTTTACCTATACTAATTTACTTTTAATTTTACTAATTTACTTTTACCTATACTAATTTACTTTTAATTTTACTAATTTACTTTTACCTATACTAATTTACTTTTAATTTTACTAATTTACTTTTACCTATACTAATTTACTTTTAATTTTACTAATTTACTGTTACCTTTACTAATTTAATTTTACCTTTACTAATTTACTTTTACCTTTACTACATGACTTTTTCCTTTACTAATTTCCTTTTACCTTTACTAATTTACTTCTACCTTTACTTTATTTCATAAAGCTCTGTAGCGAAGGAGTTAATAATGCAATTCGTAAACCCACATACCACGTTCAAAACACAGCTGCGGGCGATTTGGAAGCAGACCACATTGCGTTGGTTTCCATACAATGGTATAAGTGCCGGTCGTTCAGAAAGCAATGCAAATTACTGAACTTAAACTGAGAGTATGCAACTAACTTTTAAAAATCTAATTTGCTTTTACCTTTCCTAATTTACTTTTACCTTTTGTCGGATGTTTTGGGAAAATCTCATAGAGGACACTAGATTTCCTCTTTACCAATGTTATCCTGCCCGTTATAATTATAATAGCCTTCAATGGCTCAAATGCTTGAGTCCATAAGTAGAGTCTCAGAGAGCCAAGGAAGTCCCCTAGATAAACAAGGAAAAGATTTCCTCGAACAGTAATAATAATCTTGTGGAGTTTCCTTGCCCCTCTGCTCTCAGCTAAATAATTAATATCTAGGGTATATTCATTAATAACAACAACAATGTGATCACTCAAGGAATTCTTATAACACCCAAGAGTGGAAATAAAATCACTTGTATATTTAATAAACACAACAAACTCGGGTATTGGTCATTCTGTTACACACAAAACAAAAACAATTCCAAAGGCATGATATATAAAAATAAATTAATGACCCAAACATTCACTTTAAAATAAAAACACCAAGATAAACCTCAGTTCCCCAGTGGGTTAACTGATATATATCTCAGTTGAATTATATTACGTATAAAGACTTGTCGTAAACTCAAGTCTATCCACTCCAATGTATATGGAACTCATTTGTAAAAAAGGTTCAATAAAAATGAATATATTGAGTTCTCAGAGTGTTGATCCGGTCCAGGTAGGAGGATTTTCGATTAGTCTCTCAAATCACAGGTCCAAGTAAAGGTCCCCTGTTTATCTATGGCGATACAGGTTTACCTGTCCTAAGTGGTTAGATAAAACTCTACTTGGTACTTTCTTTCAGAATAGTCTTCTTCATCTCACCATTCAGTTGTCCCCATCAAGAGTCATATCTGGACCAACTTTCCGAAATTCCAGTATCAAAACATATATCTACTGATATCATCAATACATCTATATTATCATTAGAAATGGAAGAAGGTAAAAACCCCAAAGAAAAAAAGAAAAAAAAAACAAAGGGAATTTTGACCTCAGGGAAAATTAAACAAGGGGGAGGGGTCTTAGGGTTCCCCAACAGTTATCAACCCCATAGCTGGTTCCTCTCCATCCAATCGTCCACTACAGGGCGCTCAAGGTTTAGACTACCAGATAAGCAGTGTCATCTTCGTCCATGCCTGTCACCCGTGGTCTCCAGGTTGAGTAATACCTTGATCGATTCGGAATTTGATAACCATGTTCACCATTCCCCTGTGTACATAATTATTTTCCCTAGGTATCCTTCCATTTAAAAGAAAAAGCCTGGCACATTAAGTGTCTTAATTCCTTCACTAAATGCAATGAGTATTTACTTATAAACAATATAAGTACATTATGGCATCATTTCCTGTATAACATTCAGGTGAGTTCCTCCCAATTAAATGCTTTTAGGAGGAGCATCCTCCCTCCTCTTCAACATGTAGGTATATGCCTTTACCTTACTAATCCATAATATTCATCATCATCATACTTCAAACATAATTCAGGAAACAAAACCATATAACTGTAACATGAGTGATATGGAATGCAGAGTGGCGTCATGCACAGAGGCACACTAACTTATCAATTAGTGAGTGGGTACCATTATCATTGTCTCCTCTGATAAAATTGGCAGTATGCATCAAATTACCTACTATCAGGTGATTGATTGATTGATCATATTCATTCTCGGTATGCCACATCTCCTCACCCAATCCACAATCATTCAACATAAATCATAACACTACTTGCATTAATGATGAATAGGCATAATTATGTGATTCACCTTCAATAAGTTAAATTCTGGGACGAATTACACTAATTCCTCTTACTTAGTGAATGCGCATTTAATATAGTTCCTTACTACTGAACTATGGATTCTAATCTCCTAAATCCTAAGTTAATTACTAACTCCTAAATCACTACTGACTTAGCTTAACTGCTTTAGGAGTAAAATACACAACCTAGGCATAATGTTTATGTTTACATAGAAGCTGCATAACTAGAAACAGAAAATCCCTCATCATCATCAAGTGCCTTGCCGGCTGGCGTAGGCGTTCATGGCTCTCCACAGATCTCGGTCTTTGGTGTTCTGGATCAACTCTGCTGATGATATTCTTCTATGCCACCGTCTCAGTCCGTCCAGCATCATTTCTCTTGGTCTGCCTGTGCCTCTCTTCCCCTCGATCTTTCCAGTTGTCATGATGTTCTCCAATGCCTCTCTTCTCATCACATGACCAAAGAAAGCTGTTTGTCTCTTTCTTATTGTTGTATATAGTGTTCTAGTTTCATTAGCCTCTTTCAGGCAATCGTTGTTAGTTACTCTGACAGTCCAAGGAATTCGCAACATTCGTCTTAAAAACCACATCTCTATTGCTTCTAAGTTCTTCCTAATTTGTTCATTTACATTCCAAGATTCGCTGCCATACAGCAAAACTGGTTCTATATAGCATTTTAGCACTCTCTTTCTTACATTCCTTGATAGCGACTTATTCATTTTCTGAAATGCGGCTTTTGCCTGCCCTACTCTGCTCTTAATCTCTGTTGTACATCTTCCATCCGATGTTATAATTGCCCCTAGGTATTTAAAATTATCCACTTGGTTGAGAATTTCCCCTTCTATTTCTATGTCACATTTTGGTGTCCCCATTTTCTTTGATATTACCATTGTTACTGTTTTCTTGATATTCAAGGAAAGTCCTTTCTGTGCACTCTCTGATACTACAATGTCCAACAATTGTTGTAGGTCTGTTGCACTATCCGCCACCAATACTGTGTCATCTGCATAGCGTATATTGTTTATATTATATCCTCCGATTAGTATTCCTGGCTTCTCTTTGATCTCTCTCATTATTACTTCGCTATATAGGGAGAAGAGATCGGGTGACAAGACACATCCCTGTCGTACTCCTAGCTTTATCTGTTCGTAACTACCCTCTTTATTTCCCATTTTAATTGCTGCTGCTTGGTTCCAGTATATATTGTTTATTATTCTTAAATCTTTCCCATCAATGTTGATATCTTCCAACATTTTAATCAGCTCATCATGTTTTACTTTATCAAATGTCTTAGTATATTTTTGAAGCATAAATATATGTCCCTCTGTTTCTCTATTTACCTTTCTATTAGTGTTCGTAATAGTTATATTGCATTGTTTGTACCCTTTCCTTCCATAAAACCGTACTGTTCTTCACTAATTTCCATTTTTATTTTCTTTCTTGTTCTTCTCATGATAATTCTGAGTAGAAGCTTAGTGACATGGTTTATGAGGTTAATTGTAAGAAAATCTTCATATTCAATTGCTCCTGGTCTCTTTGGTATTGCTATAAATACAGATTTTACCATATCGCTCGGTAAATATCCACTGTTGTAAATATCATTTAGCATTTTGGTTAATATATCTACTCCAAATTCTCCCAATACTTCTAATTCTTCTACTGTGATTTCATCCGGCCCTGCTGTTTTTCCTTTCTTCATATGTTTCATAGCGTCAGCGACTTCTTCTTTTAGAATAGGTGGGCCTTCTAAGTTACTTTCTTCTGTTAATTCTTCCCTTTCTCCATTATATAACTCTCTTATATATTCATTCCACCTCTTCATTATAGTACCTTGCTCCAATAATATCTTTCCTGTTTTTGATTTCAAACACCCTGTATTTATTCTTATTTTTCTTCCTGTGAGCTCACTGATTTGTCTGTGCATACTTTTTTGATCTTTAATGGAATTTAATTCAATTTGTTTGCATTGCTCGTTTAACCAATTTTCTTTTGCCTTCACACATTTATCTCTTATTTCTTTATTTATCTTAGCATACTCTTGTTTGTCATTTTTATTCTGTCTCCTTTTGTCCATCAGCATTAAGATTTCTTCATGCATCCATTTTTTTTATTAGCTTTTTGGCTTCTCTCCGGTAATATTTCTTTGCTAGTTTGATGAATGGCGTCCCTTAACATTTCCCATTGATCATTTATACTCTTTATTTTAGCTATTGCATTGTACCTATTTCTCACAGTCACGCTGTATTGTTCTTGAATTTCTTTATCTACTTTCAGAACCTCTTTATTAAGTCTAAGGTTCTTAACCATCTTTTCCCCTCTCTTTAATTTTACTTTTATTTGTCCACATAGTGGTACATGATCACTATTACCGTCAGCACCAGGCATTGTCTTTACATTAATTAATGCATTTCTAAATCTTTTATTAATTAGTATGTAGTCAATTTGGTTGCGTATTTTCATATCAAGGCTTTTCCATGTGTATAGTCGTCTTTTATGGTGTTTAAACCATGTGTTTCCAATTATCATATCATTAATATTTGCCCATTCTATTAGTTTCTCTCCTCTTTCATTTCTTGCACCTAAACCGTAATTCCCCACTATACCCTCTATTTTTCCCTTTCCTACTTTTGCATTAAAATCTCCCAGTATTATTTTTATTTCTTGTGATCCAATTTGAGCTATTGTCATTTCTATTTCATCGTAAAAGTGTTGTATTTCTTCTTCACTACTGCTTGTTGTTGGTGCATATACTTGTATAATATTTATATCTATTAGTTTGCCTTTGATTTTGACCATTACAACTCTATCTGAAATACACCAGTATCCATTCATAGATCTGGCTGTTTTTTCATCAAATATTATTCCTACACATTTTTCATGTGTGTCCCCTCCAGAATAAATTATTGTGTGTTTGTCGGTTATAATTTTGCCAGATCCCTTCCATCTCATCTCACTTATGCCTAGTATATTCATTTTCATGTTTTCCATTTCTCTTAAAATATTGTTTAACTTTCCTAGCTCATTTAATGCCCTAACATTCCATGTTCCTACTCAAAATTTATTTAGTTTAGTTATAGTTTTAGTTTTGCCATCAGTAGCTGGATGACGGTCTGGTGTCACCTGTGGCTCATGACTGTCCCTACCGGACGAGGATGTCCTAAGACAGCCATTAACGTCGTTCACTATTTCTGAAATGTGTGTCGCCATGAAATCTTGGAAAGATAATGTAGTGGTTTCCCCTTGCCTTTCACATTCACATGGTGGTCTTTTAACTCTGCCTTTGACAGCCATTTCCGACTGTCAGGACAAGTGAGTGCCCTGCTCTGCTCAGCTGCAGAGTTGTCCACTTATTCCGGTGAATACTCGGTCCCAAGAACTGTGTTAGCCACACCGTAGTGTGCTTCCATCCTCTACCACGTGGAGGTGCAGTTGGGATTTTCCTTTCATAAAGTTATGGTCTATGACCAAAACTCTCCAGTACTGCTGGTTAATCTAGTGCACAGATCATCTATAAACTACGACAGCTGAATATAGTGCTTAGTCTCTCCTGAATTAAGTTCTTAGGGACTAACCACATTTTCACAGCACACAGACTTACCATTTTCTGCGAAAGGAGCATAACTAACTTAATATTACAATGTGCTTGCCTTCACATAGTTGAATGTCTTCTTCAAGCATGGGGTCTCAGGTTTCAGGCATCAGACTAGTTTTTCATTTTCTTTCCTAGCTCGCTGGCTGCTTTATAGGCTGACACTTTTCTCTCTTCTCCTATTAGAGTTGGCTAAACTTAAGATAGATTGTTGAGTAGAGGATACCACGCCGTCAGTCCAATGGACCTTCTCCTTTTGAGCGTTTGCTGAAGGTTTTTTCGTTTTACACACACTGCACTTCTGCCTGTTTCACTTCATTTTAAAGACTCATTGATGTTGTTTACCCGCTGCCCTTCTT
The DNA here is from genome assembly GCA_963921405.1 of Cepaea hortensis. NCBI lineage: Eukaryota > Metazoa > Mollusca > Gastropoda > Stylommatophora > Helicidae > Cepaea > Cepaea hortensis. The sequence goes on along the minus strand of OY992879.1, from coordinate 86,828,452 downwards.
TGACTGGGTTCTGACGTCATTCCGAGTCGTGACCAATGGCTGACCTCCTTTTCGGCTATATTTAGAATATTGTTGTCCCCTTTTCGAATAAGCGCTCTTTTCAAATTAAGATGATGTAAATTTCATCTTTCGTCTTACAATATAGACGCTCATTCCTTCATTTTTAAATTTGAATTTGATTCCAAGAGTGGTGGTTGTTGGCGCTGATGCTAACTGGAGGGTAGTGCGGGGAAATTCAAAACAGCGATGTGGCGGCTTACAAGATGTATACTACACCTTTCCTAATTTACTTTTACCTTTCCTAATTTACTATTACCTTTACTAAGTCTTCAAGACTTCAGAAAGGGATAGCTGGAGAACATCGTGACAACGGCCACATTGGAGTGGAAGAGAGGCAGGGGGAGACCTAGAGAGAAGATGATGGACAGATAGACATCATGGCAAGAATGGACATCACTATCAGAAATGACTGGTAGAACTCCAGACAGAAGGCTATAGAGGGACATGATCACCAACTCTACACGGCATGGACTTCATGTACAAGCAGCATATATTTTAGGCCGATGGCTTATCACGTCTTTCTTGTGCAGCTTTCACCCAGACGAAGAAAGATGCTGGCATTCTATAAGATCTGGACATCGAAAGAAAACTGGCTGGTAAACAGCATCGTTGCAGGAAAATTGAAATTGCTTTGGTCAAAGTAAACGTCACAGGGGTTTGGAAAGAGCAGCAATTGAGTCGTGGTTCTGGGAAAAAAAGATGCAGGAGATGGAAGCCGGACTTGAAGACACCTACGATATGAAAACATCTGAGACTAGGAAACGCACAGAATCGAGAATCTGTTCCTGGTCATGATGAGAGCGGCTTTCTGTAAAGCAGATGCTACACGATAATGTTTGAAGTTGAGACTTGCAATGATAGTTGTTAGTTCGCGTGCTTGTTGTCATACGATCCTGGAGTTTCAGATCGGCCAGCGGCCTTGGGTTTTACTAAACAGAACCGTTCTACGATCGACTCCAGGCTTCTAAAGAAAATATTGCATAATTGTAAGAAAGTTCTGGCAATTTTTAGGGAGGGAAATAGGCGAGAAGAAGGGCGTTTCTTTATTTCAGTATCGAGTAATCTATTATATGTGCAAGTTAAAATGTCACACTTCCTATACATGTGTCTTCATTTTACAGTTCACGTGAAATGACGGTGGATATAATGTCCCTGTCCAAGTTGTTATTTTAAATCTTGCAATCCAGCTTCTTACGTTTACTTCTTGCAGTCCTAGTTGTTACTTTGATTCTGTAGTTGAAGTTGTTACTTTTGATTCTTCCAGTCCAAGCTGTTACTTTGATTCTTGCAGTTCGAGTTATTACTTTAATTTTTCCAATCCAAGTTGCTAAACTGATTATTCTAGTCCAGTTTGTTACTTTGATTTCTATAGTTCAACTTGGTAATTTGATTGTTTTTGTGACTCCCAGTTGTTACTTTCAATGGTTTGCAGTCCAACTTTCTAGTTTAAATTTTCTCGATCCAGCTTGTTAATGTGATAATTTCAGTCCAATTTGTTAATTTGATTCTTTGAGTCCCAGTTGTATTTTGATTCCTCCAGCCTAGGTTATTTCTTTGATTCGTGCAGTTCAGTTTGTTAATTTGATTCTTCCAGTTCAAGTTGGTATTTTAATTCTTCCAGTCCAACTTGCTACTATGATTAATCAAGCCCAAGTCGTTGCTTTTATTTTTCGAGTCCATTTTGTTATTTTGATTCTTGCAGTCTAAGTTATTATTTTGATAATTTCAGTTCAAGTTGTTACTTCCATCCTTCTAGTCCAGATTGTTCATTTGACTTTTCCAATCACAATTGTTATTTTAATTCCCGTAGTTCAGCTTGTTAATTGCATTCTTAAAATCCAGGTTGATACTTTAATTCTTCCAATCCAAGATAAGACTCTCATTCTTCAAGTCCAAGCTGTTACTTTAATTCGTCAATTCGTTAATTATTCCGATTCTTCAAGTCCAAAATAATACTTTCATTTTTCTTGTCTAAGCTGTTACATTAATTCGTCAATTCGTTAATTACTTTGGTTCTTCAAGTCCAGTACAATATTTTCATTCTTCTTGTCCAAGTTATTATATTGATTAGTCAGTTCGTTAATTATTTTGATTCTTCACCCAGTCCAAGATTTTACTTTACTTCGTCAATTTGTGAACTACTTTGATTCTTCAAGTCCAAGATACGACATTCATTATCCCAGCAACCTGTCTCGCGTCTTGCTAAATGTCTCCAGATCTGATGTTCCTCCAGAGCACAACGCCAAGATGTCTGCCACTTTCTCTCTCTAGGTCATTCCTTATCGATGTTTACCTTTGACTTTCTTGTTGCCAACACACTTCCCCAGTTTACCTTTGACTTTCTTTACCCCAACACATTTACCCAGTTTATTTTTGACTTTCTTGCCAAAATATTTCCCCAGTTTACCATTGACTTCCTTGCCAACACATTCCCCCAGTTTACCTATGACTTTCTTGTTTTCAACACATTTCCCCAGTTTACCTATGACTTTCTTGTTGTCAACATATTTCCCCAGTTTACCTTTGACTTTCTTGCCAAAACATTTCCCAAGTTTACTTTTGATATTCTTGCCAACACATTTCCCCAGTTTACCTATGACTTTCCTGTTGTCAACACATTTCCCCAGTTTACTTTTGATTTTCTTGTTGTCAACTCATTTCCCCAGTATAACTTTGACTTTCTTGTTGCCAACTCATTTCATAAGTTTACCTTTAAAGTTTTTCTTGTCAACACATTTCCCTAATTTACCTTTGACTTTCTTTTTGCCAACACATGTCCCCAGTTTACGGTTGACTTTCTTGTTGCCAACACATTTCCCCATTTTACCTTTGACTTTCTTGTTGCCAATAGATTTCTCTAGTTTACCTTTCATTTTTTTTTTATTGCCAACACATTTCCCCAGTTTACCTTTGACTTTCTTGTTGCCACCTCATTTCACCAGTTTATCTTTAACATTTTTCCTTTCGATTATGTGGTTGTTTCGGGATGTGAACAACACATTTCCTCAGTTTATCTTTGACTTTCTTGTTGCCAACTCATTTCACCAGGTTACGCCTTCCTGTGACATACCCAAACAATTTTTAATGTCAGCTTTGGAAACTAGATGCCAGTTTCGTGCAAGATTTCGTTTCTATCAAGACGTATTCGATACTGCTTTCACATCTACACGATTCGTGTTCGGCGGGCGAGTTAGTGTAACTGATAGGGGGCTACGCTGATAATACAATGGACGCAGTCCGATTAGAGGTCTATGCCTTACGTTAAAATACTTGTCACCTAATCCTCTGTGCCTTCGAGCTTACAAAATGTGATTTCCTATGACATACTGGTTTTACTATTTTATTATTACATTTGCGAAATATTGGCGAATATGACATTGAACAGCAGAATAGGGACTAGGGAAAGAAGAAGATGAAGAAGAAGATGAAGAAGAAGATGATATGTTTATGATGAAGATGATGAGGGGGGGGGGGGAGAAAAGCAGGAGGAAGGAGTGAGGAAGGAGGAGGAGGCGGCGGAAGATGAGGAAGTAGTAACTGCAGCAGCGGCGGCAAAAATAGTAGTAGTAAGGGTTGTTCTAGTTGTAGTAGTAGTAGTATTAGTAGTAGTAGTAGTAGTAGTAGTAGTAGTAGTAGTAGTAGTATAGTAGTAGTAGTAGCAGTAGCAGTAGTAGTAGTAGTAGTGGTAGTAGTAGTAGTAGTAGCAGTAGTAGTAGTAGTAGTAGCAGTAGTAGTAGTAGTAGTAGTAGTAGCAGCAGCAGCAGCAGCAGCAGCAGTAGTAGTAGTAGTAGTAGTAGTAGTAGTAGTAGTAGTAGTTGTTTTTGTTGTTGTTGTTATTGTTGTTGTTGTAGTTGTAGTAGTAGTAGTAATAGTAGTAGTAGTAGTAGTAGTAGCAGCAGCAGCAGTAGTAGTAGTAGTAGTAGAAATAGTAGAAGAAATAGTAGTAGTAGTAGTAGTAGTAGTAGTAGTAGTAGTAGTAGTAGTAGTAGTAGTAGTAGTAGTAGTAGTAGTAGTAGTAGTAATAGTGGTAGTGGTAGTGGTAGTAGTAGTAGTTGTAATAGTAGTACAGAACGGAGGTCAACATGGCCGATCGGATAAAAGCATTCGCTCTTAAACTACCAGTGCGCTGATGCCGAGGTAGCGGGTTCAAGCCCTACGCTTAGTTGGACTAACATGTTGACGTCTCGTCCTAGACTTGGGGACGCAAATTACAAGTACATCTCAGTCGGTGTGGGTTCACCGTATGGCGAGGGATACCGGTAATAAGGTAAACTAATCCACACGTTAACATCTGTCCAGTACATTAGAAGCAGTATCACGTGTATGGACTACGCCTGAGTCCAAAGAGAGCGAACGCCATAATTAAATTAATACATACCCATATCATATTTCTTCTTAGAGAAATGTTGTTGTTTTTTTCAGGTGTTTTCATCATTCTTCTGTAGAGGAGCATCTTTGCAGCCTCTAATAATAATTTGACACTCATCTATTAATTGTCCTTGATTTACTTTCATACGTAAGAATTTATTGTACAAATCGCTTAAGAAATCTGTTTCTCATATTCAGTCGAAAAAGGTATTGTGATGAAAACATTCTTCTTCATATTTATACATGTCACACAATGTCTCGTTTATCTAACAATGCTTTATAAAGAGTAAAACTAAATAAATAAATAAAGATGCACATTTTCATTTCCCGTTTCACGTATTGAGATTATTAGGTATAAGGTGCTAGTCATATTTATTTAGAAGAGAGCGACTGGCCGACTGGCTAAGAATGCTGGGTTCTGCTTCGGGAGACCCGGATTCAAATCCTCGGTAAAGTGTGGAATTTTGTCTGTCGGGGGCAAAATAAAACCCTAACCTGCACAGTTTGCGGTGTCTGCACTAGCCAGACGGTCTGAATTCCCCAGGCTCAACCTCCTCCCTTGTCCAACACTGCAAGGTATTATAAGCAGTAGATGACAGTTTGACAGATGGAGTTCGACGGGCGATGTTCTCAATAACACACCGGCAACTTGGGTTCCATCCATACGTGGATTCCAATGTTAAAACTGCACCTGGACTTCCAGAACGTCCTAGTGTAAAATGAGGACCAAGAAGTGTATGGGGTAGTACAGGCGGCCGCCTTAATACTGACCCGATAAATCACCGATTGCTGACTAGTCTATGCTTGTTGTGATCTTGCACCGTATGTCCAAAAAGCCATACGCCTTGTAACAGGGTCTCCTATTTGTACTTTAAGGTACGACCTGTGAGCATATATATATATATATATATTTTTTTTCCGCGTTTCCATCCTGTTTCAGGATATTGCGGTCAACACCAGCATCTTTCAGCTGTATGTTGATTCCTAGGCTAGATTACGCTCATCAGCACGCCACGACTTTCTGAGCGACCGGCTCCATACTCTCATAAGTCACTTTTACGATTCGAACCACTGCTAATTCTCGTCGCGTCACGTGACGAGAGCATATATATATATATATATATATATATATATATATATATATATATATATATATATATGTGTGTGTGTGTGTGTGTATGTGTAAACACGTGTATGTACACGTGTGTGTATGATCACGTGCGTGTATGTGTGTAAACACGCGTGTGTGGGTACACGTGTATGTGTGCGA